>JAODLD010000021.1:4859413-4875415 GCA_026781065.1 Mormyrops boulengeri
TTTAAGGTACAGAAATGGACTCGGAGGAACATTTCTGTACCATTGATGATACATTGATCCTGTTTGTACCTCCGGGAAGTTCCTTAGAGTCCATTTCTGTACCTTAAAAGGCACAATTACCTATATACAGCTAAGTGTACCAGTGGCAGACCCTTGAGGGTACAGCCCCAGTGACAAGCAAAGGTACAAATTTGTACCGTTTTTTCTGAGAGTGTAGGCAAGATTGCTAAGCTCCCTTCAGAGCAGCAGAAAACAAATTCTGTCAATTCATTTGTATTAAAAACATTTCAGTAGCGCTGGGTATCTGGTTGCAAACTAGCTAGCTGGCATCTGTTTCACAAGAAAAGTAACGAAATCTTAAAACTAGTGTAAATAACAGTAACGTCATTGAATGCAACCAGAGATATTGCACCAGAGATAAACAGAGATCTCCTGTTTTTTTTTCACTCACTTATACTCAGATAGCCAGGGATGGACATAACTGGTACGCAAGTACGCATTCATTTTTAAAAATGATACGTGCGACAATCAATTGTTTGTAAATGCAAGGTGTTTTCTTGTCATAGCAGCGTAAATGCACATAAATTAAAGTGCGCATTTGCGCTGCTATAAGAAAATACCTTGCATTTTAACCTGTATACCGCAAATGAAGTAGAGTTAGTATATATTACATTTTTGTTTTCATATGGCGCAAATGCTCATAAAATAAGTATCCATTTATACTATTACCACAATCGACTGTCGCACAAATTGTTTTTAAAGGTGAATGCGTACTTGCGTACCAGTTATGTCCATCCCTGTAGATAGCACCCTAGGCGATCGCCTATGTTTGTTTATACGGCGAACGTGCCCAAGTAGGTGAAGCTGACACACAGGACTGGCGATGAGTGGTCTTGGTCATTGTAGCTATTCTTTCACACAATGTGTCGTGCTGTTTTCTTATTAGGAACTGTGCATGGAATTTAACGAGAAAATCGATGTGATTGATGAAGAACGATACGACTTAGAGAGAAAACTAGCACTGGTCTGCATGGAGGTATACCCACATTCATTTGTTAATCGCATTTACTTTTCCTGGACAGCTTGCTGTGCTGATCACTGTCTTTTCCAAATGTCCGTCTTCCTCCCGATTTCGCAGGTGGCCGACATGAAGTTTAAAGTTATTGACCTGAAGGGCAAGTTCAAGAGACCACCTCTGAAGAAGGTGCGAATGTCTGCCGATGCAATGCTCCAGGCCCTGCTGGGCTCCAAGCACAAGGTGACCTTAGATCTGAGATCCAACCTGAAGCAAGTGAAGAAGGAGATCAAGGAGGACGTGAGTGATCCTTGAAGCTACAGCAAACTTGTTATGTCACTTGTTTTTATTTTTCGCAGAGAATGTGCAGCTACACAGTCAGACAAGTACCAGTTTGTACCTTTGAGGGTACAATTACTTCTCACTAGAGCCAATTGTACCCAAGTTGTAGGTAAACATACTTTTTAAGGTACAGAAATACTCTGACTGTTTGTACCTAGGAGAACAAAACTGAAATAGGACTATTTCCTGACAGTGTAGCGGTTTCAGACTTCTTGGGCAATTTCTCTCTGTTATGTGTTATACCCAGTTTTAGTAAATGTAACCATAGAAGGATGGTTCTTCAGTTTAACCTGTTAATGTCCTTGAATTCTCCACTTTTTTCATCTTCTCCCCTAAAGAATAAGGACCTGCGTGATGTGGGTGATTGGCGCAAGAACATTGAGGACAAGGCTGGCATGGGTGGCAGGAAGAAGATGTTTGAGACTGAGTCTTAAAGCTGGTCGCCCTGGCTAGATCGCCAGGAAGGACGGGGATTATTCTCCTGGCTGTCAGGCAGAATCTGCTCCTCTTTTTGCTTCATAGTCTGCATTGCTATTCAACTTGCTTTATTGACTTTGTCAGTAATCTTTAGCATAGCAGGCCAACTCACTGTAACATCTATCATCTATGTGCTCTATGCCAAACTGCAGAATTTACAACTATTAAGTAAAAGTGTTCGTTCTTCATAAACTTATTATACACACACAGATGAGAAATAAATGATTTGAGGAAAATACTCATTTTCAAGTTTTTCTGACTGTTACGCTCCACACAAACAGCGTCAACTTAAGTGGCCATAATTCATTGGTTCGACAAAAGAAATACCTGTGCAGTATGTAATGTGAATGAATTAAAATGTGCACATTCATTGTTGTTATAAATTAAAGTTGAGATGCTTGTGTGCTGGGACAGGTCTGGCATTTCAACTTAATCGTCTCTCAAGTGTTAAGCTAATTATTGCTTCTGTAATTATCACTTACAACGATAAAAGTAGCAATAATATTAGGTATTAGGTGTAAGCATCATTCTGAAGCTTAACTGTAGAAAGGAAATTACATTCCGAATTTTTGAATTTCATGGAAATATACATGTAAATTATTACATATTATTACTACTGAATATAGCGTAATGCAAATATTTCATTTCTCTTTTGTTGTAAAACTGTATATCCGGCTGAGAATTTTTAACGGATCTAAATGTATTTAGTATGATTATTTTCCCCAAGCACAAGGAACCTAAAAGAAGTGCAGGACAAGTGAAAAAAGACACAGAGGAGGTGAGTGACCTTTAAAACAAGCCTGCTTTGACAGTCGGTAGTGTTGATGCCATTCTTTGCCTCTTAAGGAGAATAACTATGGAATTTAAGAAACATTGTTTTGTTAGCTACTTCTATGTTTATAGCATTTTAAAAATCACATTTGAGTTAAATTTATATGTTATGCAGCTATACTACACATATTGTTTTTTTTTTAAGTTTAGTTTTTTTTTTTTTTTTATCTTAAACTGATATTCCCAGTAAAGTGCAGTAGGGGGCAGTGCTACTAGAATTTGGAATTAAAAATTTTTTCCACGTGTTTTATTGCTACTTTGTATGTATGCAAGCTCAACAGGAAAATATATCCAGCACGAACTTACGAAATTTTCCAGATTGTTGAAGCAGTTGTGTTTTTCCATGGCGTTTGATGCTATAGCAAATTTGTGAAAGACGATTTAACCGCATGTTTACGCACGTACCTTTAAGACAGTATACTAGCTGTAATTTGTTGTAATTATGCTTATGCAATGTCTACAGTGGTTGTCACTTGGGGATTGGTACTGTACAGAAGTAGAAACAGATATTGTTAATTTTTCTTTTTTTAAATGCGCTGATGTCTCACTGGCAAGCTGCTTTGCAGTGTTCGTTGCCGTCTTGACACCAGTGGAATGTCACTGGATCTCCCTGCAGAAGTATCTAGGACTCATCACCAGGCAGAAATCCAGCCAACCAAAGTGACCTCCACCCTTTAAATGCGTCTTACGTTACACTCAGACCTTAAGCTGATGCTTATCACGGATACTCAATGCAAGGAATACTGTCTTTATTAATTTAAGAATTGATTTACAAGTGATGTTTGAAATACACTTGACCATGATTCACGATTAAATGTTTTCCATAATGACTAGAATAACTGACCTTCCTCATCTAATGTAGCTCTTTAAACATTTTTTGTATAAATAAATATAGATAAATACATATATGTTAGACTCCAACTAAGTAATTTTGGTTTCAGAGCTATATTATCATATTATTTTATTCCCCCGTTTAAATTTGAATTTCTCTGGTAGCAGCTGTTTAATTCTTTACCCAGAGCATGGTGCTAAAAAAGCATATATCATATTTGAGTCAGATCTGACAGTTGTAACCTTTTGAGACCCATTTTTATAGAAATGAATCGGTAAATTGTATAGGACTGTCCTCCTAGACTTTACAGCTGAAGGTTCCTTTATAGACCAGTTAATTCAAAGACACTTTTTATTTTCATTGTAGTGTTTTGATAGCATTCAGATCTATCCAGATTTTATGTCAAACTTTTATATTAATGACTGACAAATGTTACTTATTGTGCTTAAAGTCTTTTCATCTGGGGTCAAAATGTATCAGGTTAGAAATGTTTCTCCTTCAGATATAATGTTTGTTCCAGGGAAGATACAGCTTATTATCATCATCATGTTTGCTTTTATTCACTAGTGATATACGATTCTGTTTGGTTTCTTTATTTAGCAAGAAAGAGATGTTATTGAGTTGTAAGCATCACTTGAATGCAGACACACCAGATTCATGTTTCCAACACTTAAAATGTTGCATTTTTCAGTCGAGGGACATGAGAGGATACATGCAACCTATAAAAATATGAAAATATAAACCTTTATGAAAAACTGCTTACCAATTTCAATATCATAATTCAGAATAGCTGTTGGTACAGATAGATGTACCTTTATCTCCTGTAACAACTTCCTGTTCTACAACAACTTTCTGCCCAGCAGGACTTGATGCCCTCCACCATTCGCTGAAGGCCGAGGAAGCACAATCTGAAGTGTACTGGATGAAGTTTATGGAAGAAAACTGTCCCCACTCTCCCTACCTGGATCTATGCAATAACTGCAGGTATGTTATCAGACATTGACACAGAATGCACATCTTAGTAGGCCTGCCTTGTTTCCTAAGCTGCCAGGAAACAAGCTTCTTGCCAAAGATTCCTAAGCTCCTTCCTCCATTTGGAATATTTACTTGCACTCATGTAACACAAATGTAAAACACAATTTTTCTTCAGTGGGGATGTATGTACAGTACTGTGCAAAAGTCTGAGGCAGTTAAAAGAAATGTTTAAAGCTATTTATCTGCATAGTAAGTGCACTTTTGCTCAGAACAAAAAACACAATTTAGCATTTGAAGATGTGCAAATTAAGAGTAACATCATAAAAACTAGTAAGAGCTTCTTCCGTTCACCAAAAGGTTCCTGATATCTAGTTGGATGGCTAGACGAGCACTGCTTCAGTTCCCCAACCTCTCCTCAGGGCAACCTCAGCCATTCCATGTATTTATTAAATTTCACGACCAGTTCACTTAATTAATTAATTAGTCAAAAAAGTCAATGATGTATTGATTAGCTATACCAGGTGTGCTAGCGGTCGAGTCATAAAATGCACGGGTGTCCTGGATGGTTGCTACACACACTGGGGTGATCCCAGCAGTGGCTTTGGAATGGCTAAGCTAACACACTTTGACAGGTATAATATCGTAGTTTTACACCAACATGAATTTGTTTCAAACATCATTTTCTTTGACTGAGGAGACTTTTGCACATGACTGTCACATGACAATGTTAACCATTTATAAAATTCTAAGCGCCTCTCGTTCCGGGAGCTGAGAGAAATGCTCAGATTGATGGAGGGAGACAGGACTTGGCCAGCAAAGTGGAAAAGGGTGAAAAGGAGGTATTTTTATATAAGACAGACAGACAGACATCCATTTTCTATAGCTGCTGGTTTTATGCAGGGTCTGGTGCCTACCCCGGAAGGTACCTGGGCAGGGCAGGGAATAACCCTGGCATTTCCTCATGTTTAATGAACGTGCTGGATTTTAAACTGCAAGAAGCACCTCCACATCACTGACGTCTTTCTTACCTTGATTATCCAAAACATCTCCTCTTTTAAAAGATGTGTACCAACTTTGGTCAGCTGGGTGGAATGAGATTCTGAATTCGAGATCAGTCTACACAAACATTTACATGTATGTAAGAGTATTATTACCTTGTAAATAATCTGTACGGTTTGCACACTACCCCAAGGCTTTTGATGTAGCTAATTTTAGGTTTATAATGGAATAATCCGGAAGATTTCTTGCGTGAGCCCGAGAGTCTGAAAGTGTGAGTGTCACGCCATATGGATGCCCGAGAGTTGGCACGCTGTCAATATTTCAGGCGTACTACTGATCTGTTTAAAACATTGCAGCTGTAAGTAAACATCTATATATTACCGAAAAGCTGGCATCCGGACAAATGTTTACACCCATCATCTGATGTCCTGGTGATTATTGTGCATGCACCATATAATCGCGATTGTATCGCTACGTGATATCTCGCAGCGCTACCCCACAGCAAACTCCACGCACGTACATTCAGAGCATCGACTCGAACCCTGGTCCCAGAGGTGTGAAGCGGCACTAACTATACAGTGAGACAGGCGAGCGGACCGGCAGGCAGGCACACTCTTTATTGAAACACATGCGCGAACAAGGTTCTGCAAAAATAAATAAATAGATTAACAAAGGATGTACATGGCTGTACATAGTTAGGTGGTCATGTGGTCATCTGTCCTTAAATGCTGCATGACGTGTTATGGCTGGGAGTGCAGGGTGCCACATTAGGAAGAGATATCCTCAGCCGTACTTCCTACAACCGCATGGTGGAATGAAAAGTTATTGGTACTGCCACTAGATGGTGCAATTTCTCCAAAAATAAGTTTTATTTAATATCGGAGAGAATAAGGATAAAACTGGGCACAGGAATTCCCCTTTAAACCCAAATATTTTCGCTGCTGTACATTATATTTATATTTTTATACTTCACAATATTCTTATTTTTTATTTGTCCTTTGGTGTTATCATGGATGTGTTTGAGACTGGTTTTGAGACACTTTCTCATAAGAATAACTCAAATAGTATTTGGATCTTTTTCAAACTTTGCAGATACACTGCATGGCTGCAGGTCTGAAATGTATCAAATTTTGAAACAGATTGCACCAAAATTGAAGCAACATCATTTAGTGACAGCAAAGGGAAGGGACGTGATAACTCAAAATGTATTTGATGGGTGTTATTGCCACTCCACAAAAATATTATATGCAACAAGATCTACACCTGATTTTGAGACATATTTCACCAAGATTGAATCATCAGCACTATGTGGCACCAAAGGAAGGAAAGGGTAGCTAAAGATGACATAATCTTGTGAATACTGTATCTCTAAAAGTATTTTATCTATGTTTTTTTAAACTTTCCAAGAACATTGTATACCTGAGGCATAATTCATTTTGACACATTTCGCACCAAAATTGAAACATTGTGAATTAGTGGTGGCACATAAATGGACCAGCGCAGATCTGGTGAATATGATTACATTGAGACAAATCACATAGAGAAGGGCTTTTAATAAAGATTTTTTTGGGAGGTGGGGAGAGACTGTAAGGGGCTAGAGATTATGGAGGTTTGGGTGTGTGGGAGGAGCAGGAATTAGATGAGGTGGAAGGAGTGACGGGGCTGTTTGGAGAATACCTTGTCATTACAGGAGCATCTAGTTTATTATTATTATTATTATTATTATTGTTGTTGTTGTTTTTATTCAGTCGTGAATCCTCACAATTTCATATGTCCTCTTCTTGACCCAGCATACACTTTACTTGACCTACATCTTTTTAAAATACACATCTATTTGAAAATATAGTTTGTGTGTTTTATGCAGAGCAGAATTTTTAAATATGTTTGCTGTTCTGTATAAATGTATTACATGTATCTAAATATTTCACCTCCAAAAGAATCATCCAAGTTCAATAATCCAAGTTAAAAATAAAAACTCTAATTAATTTATGCATTGTTTTCAAACTGATCCAGAAGAACGATAGATTATTTTTATTTTTAGTTGGTTATTTATAATTATGAAGCAGAGAGAGACCAGATATGTCTGGATCAAATGGCCTTCTAGCCTACTTCCTTAAAGAGAAGTCCTCATTGGTCTAAGCAGAAACCTTGGGCATATATACCCCGTGATAGTGGCAGTATCCTGTGGCTGACTGGTCTCTCTCGCCCATACAGCAGGTCCGTCCTTCTTCTCTTCGCATAGGTGAGAACCGCTCCTCTCCTTTCGAATCTGTGCTCGGCTACCTTTCCTGCCACAGCAGGGTTATCTGTTTAGCTTCCTCAGTGCCTCACAGGCCTGGCACGCTAAATCACGCCCTTAGTTGTTAAGTGAAAGTCCCTCCATCCATCCACAATGGAGGCTTTACAGCAGCCACATTAGCACGTCTTCTGAGGGCGACCGCTGTGGTAAATAACTTAAATGGAATCCAGTGGAACACGTCAACACAAATATTTTCAAAAATATAATAAGATACAGTGCCGTTACACTGTCCTGCAGTGCATTTCCTGATAAATTTCTATAGATATTAGTTGTAACAGAAGAAATAGGTGACTCATTGCAACCCATACTATATATTTGGTTATGCATGATGGATGGATGGCTGGGTGACACAGGTAAACGAATGAGCGGGAGCTCGTAAAGTTAAATGTTTCTTTCGCAACATTAAGATTTCTCTATAAATATATATATATATATATTTGTATTTTGCAACATAGAGAACAATAACACTAGCTGTCAATTTTGACATTTCTGTTTTCATCTCTTTTTAAAATGAAATACTTAAGACGCGTATAACTCACCGTTATCTCAGTTGTATCGCAAATCAACAGTATCGATAGTGTATTGCCCAAAATCAAGAAAAATACGTCGTTTTACTATTTTCACCAAGTCAGAATACTGCGGATTTACATTATTACATGAATGCTGGACATCTGTGGGTAATGTTATTTTGACTGAAACGCCCGGTAAAGTTAGGTTTACAGTGCAAAGATATATATGAAGCAGAAAGTACGAAGTACTGATTTCAAAGTACCGGGATTTGTAAATAACATCGTCCTTTGCTTTATTTGTTGGCTCTCTGTTTTGCATCTAGTATTTGACGCACACGCACACTAGCTGCTTGTATTATTGTTAGATCCTATGAACTGTGAATTTTGGTTAATTAGTTATAAAGGATGTCCAGATTTTTAAAGACTCAATCCATAGCGGTTAATCGTGTTTGCAGCAGGTGAAACTGGGACGTCTGCTCAACCTACCCAGAAAAAAACGCAGACTTAAGGCGAGTGCCAGACGTCTCGCTTCGGTTTTGGTGTTTAGTGCGATGGGTACATTATTTGCAGCGTAAAACTGGGGGGCGGGGAAGGGAGGTGTCAAGTGCCGAAAATCTGGGTCATTGAATTCATAACGGGTCTGCTTAGCTCAACAACATACCAAAATTAAGGCATTGTGATTGCGCTGCTATTTATGCTCTAAAATTGAGAACAATAAGGAATAGCTTGGAATCGGGAGAAACAGGGACATATTTGCACTATCTTGAAAGATAGGCCAGTTGGCGCACCTCGAAGAAACTGTGCTTTTCCTTACCCGGTAGGTGATTATAATAATTACACTGCTAGTGGCGCAGCTATGAAAACTGTCTCTATGTGTTGTAATTTGAGAAGATATGGGGAACTTTACGATTGTAAATTAGGGGTGCAACGTTGCAAAAAAGTCTAGGTTCAGTATAAACCTTGGTTTTGGGTTCACGATTCGGTGCAATGAAGAACAGCTTTAAACCACACAAAAAGACAATGTAGCTGTTGATATGTCTGAATAACAACCTAAGAGATGCTTATGTGCACATTGCAAAATTATGAAAAATAACACAGAAATTCAAAAACACGACTGCGTCATAACAATCATAATGAACTTAAACACGTCTAAATCCCGTGTTCTGTACTGCTGACTCACTAACTAGCAATAGCCGTAACTAACTCCCAGCCTTAATTAGCATGTTTCCGTGTTTAACATCCACTTGTACATTCAGGTTTTGCCTGTGTCAGTAAATGTATTATTTCCTTAAGTTGTACTTTTCGGAACGAAAGTTAGTTAACTGAACAGTACACGACGAATACGTACACCGGTAAAAATATGAAATTGCAACAGGAGATTGATATCTCTAACTGAATAATTAGAGAATGATTGAAATAATTATAGGCTATATACACAAAGTAAATATATAAACTTTAATCAAAGTATGAGCATAACTTTACGAAAACATGTAAAGATTTAAAAATATATTTTTTGAAAGAACTAGTGTTAAATATAGTTATACGACCCTAAAAGTCTTGTTCAGAAAGGGAGATCTGTCGGATATGGGAAAAAAATAAGACCGTTGTGAATATCTCTTTACAGGGTGTGACCTAACAAGCAGCCAAGATGTCTGAGTAAGTATCAAGTTTGTCCTATTCATCACGAAGTTCATCTTCGGAATTTCGATGGATGCCATGACTATTATAGCCAACAAGGGGCGCTCTCATAAAGCTTAAGCAAGGATATAGCAATAATTGAGAAAACGATGAAGACGACTTTAAGTTAGCTGAAGACCCTTCCTCTTCACCCTGCTCCTCTTTACCCTATCTGGCTAAAGCTGGTTTTGTACTTATCTTTTCTTATTCTCCGTTCTTCTTACCTGTGATGGTTATACTGTAACTCCTAAAAGCATTAAGTGGACTGAGCTCTAACAATCATTCCTGGTCAGGCCACAGTCTAAAGTTGCATTTTTATGAAACACTTCTCAGATGTGTGTCATGAAAAGTGTCTTTCATTGTTATTAACTAAACAACTTTATTCTGCATTAATCCCTCAGCAAAAAGATGTCATCGACGCGAAAGCATAATCTCAAGGTAACCTGTCCCATTTCAGAAATGCCGATAATGATCCCGGCAATCAAGTCAGCTCATTTAATATATATTAGATGTCTGGCAAATATAATCTTAGGGCTGCATACATATTTTATGATTCTAAGGTTTTTTATTGACATGTAACCTTGTTCTTGGCCTGCAGAGCTTGATGCTCTCGATTGCTAAGACTTTGCTGCAGGCTGAGAAAACACAGATTGAAGCGGACAAGGTCAAGTACATGGATGAAAACTGCCCGCCACTCTCCATGCCCGGATCTATGCAGGAGCTACAGGTATGATACCAGACACTGACATCAGGTCAAAAGAATACACATCTTAATATATTAAAAGGTAAGAATTAATATTTCCACTCCAGTAAGACACATGTACAACACATTTCTTCAATGGTGATGTAGTGATGTGAGCATATATAACAGTCACATGATTGTGTTTGCCATTTAAAAAAAATTCTGAGCACATCTCTTTTCAGGAGCTGTGCAAAAAGCTCCACCATCAGATTGATAAGGTGGATGAGGATAGGTACGACTTAGCCGCCAAAGTGGAGAAGGGCAATAAGGAGGTAAAATCACTTTCTGACGCACCAAATATTGTGAATTTTATGAATTTGCAGGTCTGAGAAAGCTCATTGATGTCTGTGTTTTGTTTTCTCTCTTGACTCTGACCAGATTGAAGACCTAAAGATTAACGTACAGGACCTGAAGGGCAAGTTCAAGAAGCCGGCCCTAAAGAAGGTGCGCATGTCTGCCGATGCCATGCTCAAGGCTCTGCTGGGCTCCAAGCACACGGTCAACATGGACCTGAGGGCCAACCTGAAGCAAGTGAAGAAGGAGGTCAAGGAGGAGGTGAGTGTTAGTTATACAAAGCTTCTCTTGTTTCCCAAGCGTTTTCAGTAGTCATAACATCAACACTGCGGCTTTCCCTCTTTATTAAACTATATTTAGATTACATTTTTGGTCCTGAATTCCCTACACTCCTTCAAAATGTGCTCCCACAGGAGAAGGAAGCGGTTGGAGACTGGCGCAAGAACATCGAGGACAAGGCCGGCATGGACGGCAGAAAGAAGATGTTTGAGTCTGAGGCTTAAATGGTGTTATCATCTCTGGCCTGATTGTTTCCAACAGGTTTTCCGTCTGGCTACATAAAGCTCTCAAACTGAACTCTCTCTTATTGTCTGTGACCTCTGAGCCTTTTTCTCGGTCGGATGTAGAGGAGCGGGGAGGGTCAGTGGTGGAAGTTGGCAACTATTGTGACTCTGCAGGTTCTCTGGTCCTTAACTCCTTATGGCCTCAGGTTGTAGACAGGAATTTGTGGGAAGCAGTTTTATAATGTGTTTCCTGAGGTATTTCAACTCTAGACTTAATAAAAGGTTTTACTGCAAGGCTTTGAGTTGTCTGTCATATGCATTACCAAAAGCACCACTACCAGGGGTAATCTTTCTGAGCGGGTCTGAAATGTATATGTAGCAAATCTGAACATTAATGTAGCTTTGCATGCATTAAAGAGTTTCATAATGAAATAACATCACCGTATATTATTTTGGCATGCTGTTGATGAGTATTTTATGTTTTTTGAATGCATCTAACAGTGCTTTTGCAACCAATGAGTTTCTGGAAACCTGAGGGCATTGAAGGAGGGCCGCTCTTTAGCAAGAGTGGCAGAGAATGGCTTGCTGGGCACGTTTGACAACAAGAGATCGCCGATCTTGGTGTACCAGACCTCTTTTTTGCAATGGGGGGAAGGCAGTAAAAGATAATGTCCAAATTTAATTTACAGGTTTTTTTTTACCCTATTGGAAACCTGGTGAAGCCACCCTTTCTGAATCTGGTAGGCCCCAAATCTGATCCTAAAATTCAAGTGTGGAGATACCATTCAAGTGTTCATTTTTTATCTTACCAACTAACATATTTTGAATGTTTAATATAATACTGATAAAACACGATTAATCCACGATTAATCAATTCATTCGATGATGCACTTTTATGATATCATTCATAATTCATAGTTGGAATGCAATTTAAATGTTATTTTTCCTTTCTTGTTATTTTCTTAAGATTTAAATCAAAATGATGTGACAATAGAATTGATCTGTTTGTAATGACAGTGAAGTGTGTCATTTATACTGATTAAATTTTAAAAGCACCTTAAAATTAACACAATATTCATTTATTAACAAGTGCATTTGTTAACTTGCAGCTTGATGTTTCATACACCAGTGGTTCTCAACCTTTTTTGAACCGCGACCCAATTTTTACCGTGGCAGCTCTGCGAATAAGCGCTGTGATCAAGCGCACAGTGAGCTCTGCAATATACGCCGATCAACGCCTATCGCACAAATTTGATTGGATGTGCAAATGAATTTTAAAATAAGCGTCTGTGGTTTGCCGCCTTCGATTGGTTGAGTGTTCTCTAGTTCTACGCTATGCATTGGCAGACCGAAGATTCATTTACATAGGTCAATTCTAGGATTGGGGCTGGGAAATCTGATCCTGGATCAGCATAGGAGCTTTAAAACCCTTCCATTTCCAACTCTGCCTCGCGTACCTTTCAGAGCTTGCCGAGACCCACATTTGGGTCGCGAACCAGAGGGCTGAGAATCGCTGTTATGCAGCATACAGTGTGATGCAATAAAAGGTCGAGTTCTACATATCATGTAATTGCTCGCATGTTCTGCTTTTTTGCTGTTCAGTTACACTGGTGGAATGCTATTAATATCACAGGCGACTGTATCATTTTAAGTGGCACCCACTAGACCAGTTAATGTTTATTAATTTACCAGAAATTAAAACTAATCTGTTCAGTCATTTTTATAAACACTCAAGGCAATTATATTGTTCCCCGGCTGTTTGAACTTGGGCCTGTTTATATATTTTTATTAGAACCTTTAATTTTAGTTTTTGCTGCCTGAATATATTTCTAAGGTATAGATTGGTTGACTCTATAGCACATTTCACTGGAAAATTTATCAGCAAATATTGAAAATGTCTCCCCAGAAAGCATGTTATTATATTTGTGTCCTTTTGGCTAAAGTATCTGGTAAATAACGGGACAAAGCCAGGACCTTAAATTACAATTCAACGAAACTAGCATTAGGGCCACGCTAATTTAAATCGCTCCTCGATGATTTCATAAGCTAAATGCATTATGACAGTCCTCGAAACGTGGATGTTTCTTACATTTTCTAAAATGCTTGACCGATAAATGATAGATTACTAAACGATCATATTGTACAACAGAAATTCTTTTGGGATATATATGCTGGGGCGATTACACAGTATATAATGTATACTTGTGGTCAAGGAAGAACAATATAGTAAAGAATGGAATGTCATTTCAGAAATCAATATGTAAATTGGGAATAATTAGTAAGTAAGGTTATTCTGTTGGAGACATTTGGAAGTACTGTTTAATATTAAGAGTGGTTATTTATAATTAGGAAGCTCTGGTGTTAAGACATCTGAGTAGCCTGGCAAAGCCTCTGTTTCTAACAGCATTTCCATAACAAGAAAGGTACCAAGACGCACCAGATGACGAGCCGCCATCCATATATACTTCGTCATTAGTGTGGTGATTGCCAGTTCATCTCGTCGCTCCACCAAGTCGTCTTCTCATAGGTGAGATCTTTCGCTCTCCTACCTCTCCTCCTCCTAAACCACACCTGGCTTTAAAATCCATGATTTAAGCGCGACCTTTTTAGTATTTTTAAGTTTTTTTTTTTATGATTCTAATTTTTTGGAAGTAGCTTGAGATATGTAGACGCAACGTAATTTTTATGGATGTTGAGACGATTGTTTTGTGCAGTTCATTTCGAGCTGCACTTGATGCACTTGATTTTGCGCGCGATCGTGATCTGACTATAAACCAAATATAACAATAAAAAAGAAAATGTTGTTGACAAACATTTTAAATATTACAACAAAAAAAAAAAACATTTTCCTATTATTTAAATCCGCGACCCCGACCAGGATAAGTGGTTAGAAGATTGATGGGTTATTAGTTTTTAGATCTTGTGCAATCCACAAAAAATACCTGAAATGGTTAATTAAGGGTTTTAAAGTCCACGACCATGACCAGGATAAGGGAAGAAGAAATTTAGCTGTTGTTGCAATCCACAAACATCTAACTGAAAGTGTTAAGTGGGTTTCAAAGTAAAATTAACACTAGTGCAGTTATGATCATGTCACGACTTTAAAATCTTCCCAGTGTTGTGTTCCCGGACATGTAAAATACGGCTAAATTTTAATGTATTACACTTGTAAACAACGGTATTTCACATTCCGTTTTTAATTAAATATTCGAAGGGAACTATTCAAAGTGAACGGCGAACAAAGGTTGTGTATTAGAAAATCTCTTTTGTGCCGTATAGGCATATATATACATCTCGTTTTATAAGAAATAGAATTTGATAGGAAGTGATATGGATGGTTTTGAATGCAAAGCGCCTTTTAAATTTTGCCTGGGATAACATACACTGTACAGCAAAGAATGACAAAAAGGATGAGGCCGAGATGCACATACCGAAATATTAAATGTACGTGAACAAGGCAGTAGCGTAACTGGAGAGCACAGGCATGCGAGTGTTGAAACAGCTGGTATATGCAAAGATACAAGCAGGCAGAGACACCGCACTGAGTGCTAGCGAACTTGTAAAAATGTTTAGCCTATTAAAAATAGCTGAGAAATTCAATAAACGCCTGATCATTTAATCGATTGTCTCGGTTTAAAAGTACAGTATTAGAATTGTATCGAGCACCATTTAATTATATTGATCTGCATGCAAGGGAACGTTTCTTAAGCGTGTATAAAACATTTGTTTATAGGCTCCTGTTAAAATGCATGTGTGGATAAAAAATAATTTCCCGAATTCGTCATATATAAATAAGTTCTTTGACCCTAGTAAAAAAAACCGGAACATACACCAACAACATATTCAGAGCTCTGTGTTTAGTTGGCAATTAATTGGTATAAACATATTTAATATCTCTAGAACTATGTATTATATATAATGTTATTACTGATAATAGAGTGATCGTAAGTACAGAATTGCTTAGCAAAATGTTTATGGGGAATGTTAATATATGGGAGATATTTGGTGAATTGTTTATGTTCTACCGGGAAAGATAAAAGGTAAAATACATCATTGTTCTTGAAAGACATTTCTTACAAATGGAATCTGCCTTCAGATACTTATTTCTGGACATTTTCAAACCCATCTTTAAAATGCAGAATACAGGATGCACTGCAAAATGCTTGCAGGTTGCAGTCTTGATCAAATATGGATCACAAATCCCATAAGGAGTGGAAAGATATTTAATAAGTATTTCCATGTCAAATAACTGACCTTGAGTGCTCATGGAATTGTACACCTAGAATATATCCAACCTCTCTGACAGTAATATCCAATTACAATGTAACAGAATATAAGATTTTTTTATTGCAAGCTATAAATTAAAGTTTGTGGAAAGGGTTCTCTGTGTCTCTGCCAGTAAAGTTTTCCAAGATTATCTTCTGGAAGGAAGGGTCTGATACAGGGGCGTCAGAAGCATTTTGAATGTGGGGGGGACACACTGGCGGTGAACTAATATTTTATGTTA
>JAODLD010000021.1:4875515-4892107 GCA_026781065.1 Mormyrops boulengeri
GGGGGGGACACACTGGCGGTGAACTAATATTTTATGTTAAAATTGGGGGGGGGGGGGTCCAAATGAATAATTATGAAATGTGAGAGGGACACGTCCCCCTCAGATTTAATGGTGGCGATGCCCATGGTCTGATATCATATGATCTGGTTTGGGAAGCAATGGATAGCAGTCCAGCTTAATGCCTATTTGGTTGTGGGTTTGATTCCCAACCCTAGGTGTGCGTGTGTGTGTGCGTGTGTGTGTGCGCGTGTGTGTGTGTGTGTGTGAGCGGGTATACCTATCCTTATGGGGACACAATGTCCCCATAACATGATAAATATCCATTTTTTTCCCCTTATGGGGACCGGTTTCCTAGTCCCCATAAGGGAAAACTCTATTTTATAAAAATTGGTGACTGCTGTGATAAAACTAAAAATGCGAAAACTCTTTTATTTTGCTTGGTTACTTACGGTTATGGTTAGGGCAGGGTGGGGGTTAAGGTTGTCATAGTTAGCGTTAGCATTTTTCCCATAGATGTGAATGAGCGGTCCCCATAAGGATAGGTATACCCTACGTGTGTGTGTGTGTGTGTGTGTGTGTGTTCACCATCATTTGCCGGGGTTTCCTCCTGCAATTAGGTGAAGTGTGTTTCATCTAGGGTGGACCCTCGTGTTCTGCTTCCAAGTATAGATTGCTGACACATCATGATTCTGTGCTGAATAAGTGGTTATAGATTGTTCCAGATGTTCCGTATATCGTAGAGGGAAACAAAACCTTACGGGATAATTTTTAGATGTTTCTTACTGTCAGTCAAAATTTTGAAATGTGTCTAATTTAATTAAAGAGTAAACGTATCCTAAATATTTGGGAACTGAGCTTTTGAAGTAAGTAATTTAGCTGATCTAGTGTTTTTCTCAAACACCAGTAAGATTATAATTGCCTAAATAAAAGAGACAATTGTTTCTCCTGCCACAGGTGAAGCACACAGGAAGCCAAAATGTCTGAGTGAGTATTATGGTGTCATTCTTGGTTTGGTGCTTGATGGTTAGACACTATGAAACTTAATACTCATATTACAGAGACTTATTAAAACTCATTTAATGCTACAAATAATTCCTTTCTGACTTACAGGAAAAAGATGAGCTCGAGTCGTAAGCACCATCTAAAGGTAGATTGCAAACATTAATTATTGCTGCTATTATTATTATTATTATTATTATTATTATCATCATCATTATCATTATTACTGTTGTTGCTCCTTCTGCTGCTGTTGGTGGTTTTGCTGTCATTATTGCCGATTCCATAAATATGTCCTGCAGAGCCTGATGCTCTCAATTGTTCACCATCTCATTTGATGCAGTTAATAATTTAGCCAATCAGTCAGGTCATTTAATATATATAAGATGTCTAACAAATATAATCTTAGGGCTGCATACAGATTTTATGATTCTAAGGCTTTTTATTGACATGTAACCTTGTTCTTGGCCTGCAGAGCTTGATGATCTCGATTGCTAAGAATTTGCTGGAGGCTGAGAAAACACAGACTGAAGCAGACAGGGCCAAGTATATGGGTGAAAACTGCCCCGCACTCTCCATGCCTGGATCTATGCAAGACCTGCAGGTATAATATCAGACATTGACATCAGGTCAACAGGATACATATTTTAATGCAATAGCATATCATTAGTATATCCTTATTGGGTAGGAATTCATACTTCCACCCTTGAAGACAATTGTAATAAACATCTCACAATGTAACTAGAATATATGATATTTATAACATGGTTGAAATTTCTAAAATTCTTAACACATCTCTTTCCAGGAGCTGTGCAAGAAGCTCCACCATCAGATTGATAAGATTGATGAAGAGAGATATGACCTGGAAACTAAAGTAAACAAAGGGGATAAAGAGGTGAAGTGAAAATCTCATTACTCTTGTAACCAACAGTGCTTTGAGGAGATGGCTTGTCAATATTCATTGATATCTGCCAAATTACCCAGATTGAAGACCTGAAGATTAAAATTCAGGACATGAAGGGCAAGTTCAAGAAGCCGGCTCTGAGGAAGGTGCGCATGTCTGCCGATGCCATGCTCAAGGCTCTGCTGGGCTCCAAGCACACAGTCAACTTGGACCTGAGGGCCAACCTGAAACAGGTGAAGAAGGAGGTCAAGGAGGAGGTGAGGAACCCTTGGCATCTTGGCATTGGCATTTCCCAAACACTTTTAGGTAACACTTCTGAGGGCACAAGTAACTTAGTAACTCAGTCACTACTCAACTACAAATCATGAACAGATATAGTAACTGCATGAAATACATGAACCATTATGATTGATTAATGATCAAACTATTGTGTTTTTATCAACTTTTTCCTCCTTCCATTTTTGTCTTCTCTGCCCATACAGGAGAAAGAAACAGTTGGAGACTGGCGTAAAAATATTGAGGACAAGGCCGGTATGGATGGAAGGAAGAAGATGTTTGAGTCCGAGGCTTAAATTGGTGGATGATGCCTGGTTTCGGTTTATTTTTCATAGATTTGTGTTCAAACAGGCTATCAGAGTTCTGATCAATTTTGGTTTGAAGTAGGCTGTTGGAGTACTTGATAAATCTGGTCAAAGATTACATTTTGCTATTTCAAACTGTTTCACTCTGTATCATCTTAAGTCTCTCTACTGTAGCATTTACATTGCGTAGGAAGATGTAACAATGCCAACTTAATTTAATTAAATAAATTATTTCACACAAACTTAATGTTTGAAGTATTTTTAATTGCCGGTGCTGTTGCTTCTGTTTGTCCGTTTAATTATCTGTAACACGGTGGCGAAACAAATTTGATTCGTATAGAAGAGAAATTTGCTAATTATAGATGATAAAATACTATACTACTTTGCAAATATTTTGGTAGTATTCTTCCTAGCCAAAACAATTGGTATGTTTTGCTGTCAATTATGAATGTAGTAATTATAATTAGATTTTTTTTTCCAATTCTGGATGGCTGGCAGTATTATACTTTGAATCCATTTTTGAAATAATTTTTTATCATATTTAACAGTCCAATGGTACTTGTATTCTCTCTGTGTCTCTGACCTGTAGTACAGTAATTAAAAATTTTCATTTTTACTTTTTTAGTATAATTTTTTTTTCTTTTTTAAAATAAGTTGTTTTTTATTCTGAGCTCTTGAAGCATTCAGAACAAATTCTATGTTAACAGGCCATATTAATGGTGCCTCTTCCTGTGATCATAATTAATATGAAGATAAGTCCTGCAGGCCTCAGGGCTGAAGGAGCTATTTCTGAAGCAGCTGGATGGGGGTGACAGTATTTCTAGAGGTTGCATTCCTATTGGTCTATAGGGGATTCTGCTTCCATAAAGAGAAATGGACTTTTGCTGAGCCATCAGAGAAGACCATATATACCTCTTAGGAATGTCTTCTGTCTGTGGCTTGCCAGTCTGTCCCTTCCTTCCTCCAAATCTGTCCTGCTCTCCTTCTTCACTTATAGGTGAGAATCGCATCTTCTAGCTGTATGACTGGGTATAGAACATTTCCGACTAACATTTTGTAATTCTCAACTAATAAGTGATTTACCTTATACATATGTATCATCTCCGCAAAACAGGGTCATCACAATAACAGGATGAAAGTTTGTTTTTGAGAGTCATCATTCTTGGAAGTAATTCAAATGCTCTGAGGTTTAGTATAACACGTTAAATGACCTAGAGGGAGAGAGTCTGGCCCTGTAAAACTGGCACAGAAATGCTTTGGACTTGGTCTTTTGCCCAGGCATACTCAAACCCTTAGAAATGGTATCCATTGCTCAGACTGCCATGGCTAAAGGCTCTTAAATGTTTGCATGTCTTATTCACATTCAGTTGTGATTTTAGCAAAACAACTTGTATCTGACAAAAATGCAACTACCGTCAGAGTACTTTTTTCTACTTTTGGCATTTTGCTATTATATTGCCAAAGCCTATTTGGTCATCATCAAATCAATTCAGGCTGAATTATATATCAGCTTTGTATATTCTAAACTTTCTTGTTAACGTGGAGTTATATTAATTAACAATATGCATTTATTAGATTTGTCTTTGAGTAGCTGAAGAAACTTTATTGACGCAAAGTGAACAGTAAAATGTAGCAGTGACCGTGGAAACTCTTTAAGTGTTTAGTTTGCTTAAATTTGCCGGCATGATTGTTATTTACACAAGAGAAGGCTATACAGATAGTGTTTGTGGTCTAAAGTCTTAGGCATTCCATAAAGATTCTTTTAAATGGCAGGGGGTTGTGGCACCTGTTGTGGTTTCGTGTGTTGACTTCTTGGAGAAGCGAAGTGTGTAACAGGGCAACCCTACAAGACAGCTGGTACTTTCCAAATATAGAAACACTTTCCTTGCTCTAAATGGTCACACAGTTTTACGTTTTTTTTTCTTTTTTAACACATCGGTAGGTTCAGGT
The DNA here is from genome assembly GCA_026781065.1 of Mormyrops boulengeri. Taxonomy (NCBI): domain Eukaryota; kingdom Metazoa; phylum Chordata; class Actinopteri; order Osteoglossiformes; family Mormyridae; genus Mormyrops; species Mormyrops boulengeri. Next base: position 4,879,947 of record JAODLD010000021.1, read on the forward strand.
TTAACTTAAATGATTACAAAAATTCTTGTTGAATTCAGGGGCAAGTTGTCCAATTTAAGATAGAGTTCCATTGTCTTCAAATAAAGGGCCGAAATAACACCTTTCCTTTTGCAGGGTGGGGGTCACATAAACAGCCAAGATGTCTGAGTAAGTATTCATTTGGCCATGTTTGTCATAAAGAGACTGATTAAAATATTGCTGGTATACTGCTGACACACATTGTGGCTTTAGGTGCAGTTTTTCTAAACTCAGACCTGCTGTAAACAGCACTATAACACTGATGTCGTAACGCTAATAATGCTAGCAATGTACTATGCATTTACCGTGTTAAGACTGCATGGCATCAGATGTCATATATCTTTTCAAATTCCCCTCATTCACCGTCGAATAATAAAAAAGTATTAACAGTGTACGATTCTTACATAATTATTTGCTTGTTTTAATCTTAAAAGGAAAAAGATGACATCAAGCCGTAGGCATCATCTGAAGGTAAAAATGCCAATTAGAATGTAAAATTGTAAACGGGATTATTTTGTAAAAGAGTTAGTTCTGGTTTAAATCATGTTTCCCCAATTCCGGTGCTGGAGGGTCAGTCTGCAACACATTTTGCATATTTCCCTGCTCAAACACATCTTAATCAGATAATTACCAGGTTTAGTACACTGTCAGAAAAAAGAGTACCAATTTGTACCTTTGCTTGTCACTGGGGGAGTCTGCCAATTGTACCCTTAGCGGTAGGTAATAGGTAAACCTTCTAAGATACAGAAATGGACTCTGAAGAACATTTTTGTACCATTGTGGGTACATTAATGTTGTTTGTACCTTGCCGATGTTCCTCAGAGTCCATTTCTGTACCTTAAATTGAAGCAGAAGGTACCTTTACCTACAGCTAGTGTACAACTGGCAGATCCATGAGGGTACAGCCCCAGACAAGCAATGGTACAAATTGGTTCTGTTTTTTTCTGACTATGTAGGTATGTTTGAGCAGGGAAATCTGCAAACTGTGTTGCAGACTGGCCCTCTAGGACCAGATTTGTGGAACCCTGGTTTAAATGAACTCGAGAGAAATCCTTGTGGTGCTTTGGTTCATTTTGATGCACACTTGACATGCCCACTGTCCTTCAGAGCCTGGTGCTTCAGATTGCAAAGAGTTTGCTGGAAGCTGAAGCTTCTGAGCTGGAAGCCGAGAAGACCCGGTACATGGCTGAGAACTGCCCCTCTCTGTCGCTGCCAGGATCATTACAGGAGCTACAGGTCAGCTAACAACCAGCTATAATCCCCGCATCCAGATTAATCGCACATCATACCGCTTATGTAAAAACCACAGAATTCTCATTAAATGGCATTCATTTGTACAAGTCAAACGGGTGGGTTAGCATAGAAGAAACATCCACATGCTGCGTAGGGGGGCTACTCTCTGAAATCACTTTTATTCAGAATCTCTCTCTTTTCAGGAGCTGTGCAAAAAGGTCCACCAGCAGATCGATAAGGTGGATGAAGAGAGATATGATTTATCAAGCAAAGTGGAGAAGTCCAACAAGGAGGTAAAAGTCAACTTCCTGAAGCTTCCTTTGTAGGTAGGTCTGGGGAGGTCACTGATGTCAGTCCCACCCCTGTGACTTTGACCAGATTGAAGAGCTGAAGATTAAAGTGGTTGACCTGAAGGGCAAGTTTCAGAAGCCGGCCCTGAAAAAGGTGCGCATGTCTGCCGATGCCATGCTGAAGGCTCTGCTGGGCTCCAAGCACACGGTCAACATGGACCTGAGGGCCAACCTGAAGCAAGTGAAGAAGGAGGTCAGGGAGGAGGTAAGTATTCATGTGATCTGTTCCTGCCACACTTTCACGAGTTCAGATGACTGGCAGAGCCATTATTACATGCCCAGTCATAATAACAAACTGCTGAACAAAGACTCAAGAGAGACGGCAGAAATATTGCATCACTTTTTCCTTAAATATTGTTTTATATGGAGAACTAAGCAGAGGTGAGATTTCAGGTCCAGAGTACAAATCCAGACCAAGATTTTATTTCAACCAACCAGTTGAGTTCTCTGTGACTATGACTCTTTATACTCAACTGGTTGTCGGAACAAAATCTTGCTCTGGATTTGTACTCTGGACCTGAAATCTCCACCTCTGGAACTAAGGTGCTTTGTAACAGTTATGAATGCCACAACTGCACCAGTAGCTAAGAAATAGAAGATCGGCATCATGGAACCTTAATATTCTTGCTATTTATCACTTTATGCTAAAGCATTTTATCAAAGTCAAACAAAATCATCGAAGTAATAGCACTGAGAATGTCCTTTAAGCAAACCTTTAGAAAATATGCAACCTGCAAGCTTTAAGTGTTAATCAAATGCTATTGAAGGAATCATGACTTCCTGTCTAAATCTACCCCACTAGGAGAAGGAAGCAGTGGGTGATTGGCGTAAGAACATTGAAGACAAGGCCGGTATGGGCGGCAGGAAGAAGATGTTTGAGTCTGAGGCTTAAATTGTCCACCACATCGGGACTGCATAAAGTTCTCTGCATAAGGTTCTCTGCATGAAGTTCTCTGCATAAAGTTCTCCGCATAAGGTTCTAATGGATGGGAACGCAGCCTCCGTTTTGACTTTATATCAATCTTACCTATCCCAGTCTGCTGTTTGCACATTATTAATTTTTAAACCCAGCCCACCAAGAAGGCCAATAGTAAAGATCTCATACTCCTGTTGGTCTGCAGGAAAGTCACTGGTTACTATCTTTGAACCTCAAAGCGGTCAGAAATTTAAATAAAACACACATTTTGCTAACAAATGTGTTGTGTTGCCGAAATGATTGCAGAATGTAAGACTTCGTGATCCTGACAATCCTTTTCATTCCTCCCTATAAACAAAATTTAGCTACATGTTAATACTTAACAAAGAAAATGACATACTGTGTGCCATCTGTCTGATATGTGAGTTTTATATTGTGCCAGTAGATTCTTTAGCTACGCCTAATTATCTTAACATCCTTAACCTTAATAGGGCTCAAGCTAACGAAGGCACTCAAATGTCTATAGATCCATCCTTCCAACCACCCATCCCATACAACATGATGGAGAGGTTGAGCCTACCCTATGTCCAGCGTGTAGGGCAGGAGAACACACTGGACAGGATGCCAGCCAATCACAGGGCACACCTACAAATGGGCAATTAAGAAGCACCAGTTTTGCCAAATGCTTGTTTTTGGACAGTGGGCAGAAACTGCACAACACAGAGAGAATTGGTGAATTCCATCAACACATGGGGGCAAGATCTGAAACCTCAAGTCTGTGTGGTGTGAGACTGCAGCACCAACCACTGCACCACCATCTAGTTTTTTACACACACACGTACACACACATTATTTTTGTCGGATATCAAGTACTCTTACCTAATATTCATTATATCTTCAGAAAATATAATTAGGAAAAAGACTCTACATATGTATGTATGTTATGGTTTCAGGGCAGCTGCGTTGGCGTCTATGGGTTCATCTCTCCGAAATGGTGAGGCTGTTAACGATGCCGGCCTTATGTCTAAACAGCGTTCATAATAAGAAAATAGCTTAATTTTTTAAATAAAGATTCCACTCGCAGCAAATGAATATACGAAAGCTGTAGTATTATGGTGCATGTAAACAAACACCGACCACTACGGCAGAAAATGCAGACCTTACCAGGGGCAGTAAACCCCGCTGTGACATTTACCAGGTAGACCGTCCAGATACAGAGGTATTAACAATATTTTCTTTGCGTTTTGGAAAAAGCCTGCAGCGGTGCTGTTTATTCACCCTAATTAGGTCATGTCTGTTATTTCCTTTAATGGAAAGTAAAATGTGTAAATGCAATACTCTCCGCAATGCGTTAAGCCGCGATGCCGTTTGTTTGTATCGATGGTCATTGAATCCATGGGCATAAATTACGGGGAGATTGAAGAGTTGTAACCCCCCACCCCACCAATAATCATGTCTCCCCCTTAATGGGTGGAGACCTCAACGAATCATCTGGGAAGCTGACGTCACCGTGTTATTTACCCAAAAGCATAAAATAAAACGCGAAGAGCAGGGACGGCTTGGAAACGGTAAGGATTTTTTATAGCATAAATTACAATGACCCAACAATTCTGGCAAAAAAAAAAGAATCATAGGAGAAACAATCATTCATCCATACATCCATCTTCTAATCACTTATTCTGGTCAGAATCATGGAGGCCTGGTGATTCTCCCAGGCAGATCAAGCACAGGGATACACTCTGAACTGGATGCCAATCCATGGCTCATGCATGCACAAGCGCACAGATAGAGTCGTATACTATGGACGATTAAGAAGCTCTTATTAGTGTAACTGCATGACGAATATTGCAGGGTATCCCAGTACATTGCAGTAGAAGCCAAACAATGCACAATAAAATATATCACACAGATGAACCGGAATTGTATCCTCTTAAAGCTTTTTTTCATCATTCGTTTGTTGTTGTTGTTAAATTCTACGCAGTACTATGGGAAAATAGAAAAAGAGATTAGAAGCTGAAGTTTATATCCTAAAATCTCCAGGTGGACTCAGAACGTCACAAATGCCTAAAAAAAAGCGCATGATTTTCAAACTAATTCGCTTTTAAACTTTAAAGTTTGACTGCCGTGTTAATGTATGCGTCAATGTAAATGTGTTAATGCAGGTAATGACGGGCTTGGGTGGCTATTTAGCCGAGCTAATCTCTCCCCCAGGAAAACCCATAAACTCTTCCCATGGGCAACAGGACCCTCTTTGCCTCTATTTATGGCCATGGCACTCTCTGTTTCTAACATCCTTTCTCAGTCCTCTGTCAAGCAGGGGTATCTGCTGGTCTCGAGTTTCTTCAAGAAGCCCACATGTGAGCCAGCAAGGACGTGCCTTACTAAGTTTATCTGCCTGCCAATGGCCTTAGCATGCAAGTAAGCTGGCTTTGTGCTATCTGTGGGGCAGCTAACCCTCAGGGATGCCTTTTATGACAGACGTATTATCCGGAACATTCTGCTGTAATTCGAAGGATTTCTGAATGCTCCACATGTTTCCTTGCGTTCTCTGGGGTCCTCGGCCATAAAATGGATGATTATGGCTGAACCTGGACCTTGTTAGCCTCAAGGCCTGATTTTATCACTTTAGCAGTATTTTTTTAACAATGCAATTTGTCTAATTCTATGGACCATATAGAGCAATTTGATGGTTCCTCTGGTTGGGGACCTTTTTTGATGCTGGGGGGCGGGGGGTGGTGACAAAGCTAATTTGTACATTAGCTTTAATAACACATGCAACACTGTCCAGCATCGTCAATGAAGAAGAATTCCTGGTCGCACCCAGTAATCTTTGAATTCCGCACATCCGGACATCGCTGGGAGCACAATTTAATTCAAAGGTGAGCTGAGAACCAAGAATGTTCACTGTAACATCTAAGGATAGAGTATTGACAGGGTTTTGCTGATTAGATTAAATTAATGGTTGGTATGTGTCCGGTCTATACCTGATGAAATGCTTGGGAGAATTCTGTTCATCCATCCATCCGTCCATCCGTCCATCTTCCAGCTGTTTTTCCTGGTGAGGGACATGGGCATACAGGAGACCTCTTTCTAAAAACAGACTCTGAATTTTACATCATGTTCACATCGTATTCTAGTTTTCTGTAATACGTGGAGCTGTAGAAATTCAACTCTGGATCATTAGACTTTTTCGAATGGGGGGATGGGGAGGGGGGATGAACAGAAGATATGGTGATTATTAATTATGCAGCTCTTTAATCCATCCATCTTCCAGAACCACCTATTGGGCCTGGAGCCGATACCAGGAAGCACAGGGCAGGAGGTTGGTGAGAGCCTGGCTGGGGTGCCGGTATATTCCAGGGCATGGAAAATAAATAAGTGGTGGTTCAGGTTTTACGGAAAACCTCTGTGAGATGTGAGCTTTGTGCCAGACGGTGGTGCTCCAGCTGCTCTCAATATACTTTGCCATCAGAGGTCAGCTGCGTACTGCAGCTAGAGTACACTTCCCCCGTGATAGAGTGGGGGCCACACTTAGAGACTACCTTATTTACATGCTCTCGTGGCCTGAAACATGATCACCACTTAGGCTTTCAGATCGGTATTAGTGCAGCTATGCCCTTATGAAATATAGTTGGTAAAAGTAAATAAATCTCTTGAATTTGCGGAGGTGGACAAGAATAATCTCCACTTGGAGGTATTCTCCTCTTGGGCTTTTAAAGAGCCGAGTCTGTGAGATCATTGTGTTTCTAATGGCCTTTAAGTTGTTAAGGTCCTTCCTGGGGAGCTGGGGATGTTTAGCCCAGGCTGGGCTTTATAATTGCCCAGGTCCTGAGAAGGTCAGATTGTGTGAGAGCCTCGCATTTCCACGGCGAGTCTCACAGACCCGGGGGAATTGTGGTTCCCACAGCAGAAGCGTTGTGTTGATTCTCTGTCTCCTGCGGACTGGGAACACTCTGGAAATGGCAGTAATTGCATTATTCATTTTTCTAGGTGATTTCAGTGGTGGAGTGTTGTGTCCGGCTCTGCGGTTGCCCTCACAGGCCTCACAGGCCTCACAGGTCTCACAGGTCTCACAGGCCTCACAGGCCTTCTGCTGTACAACAAGCTACTTGTTAGCTAGTGTTATCGTTGTATATACAGCCATTAAAATTAAATGATCGTATCCCGGATGGCGGAAGTGACTTTTTGATTGGGACCCCTGAAACAACAAAGTGGCCCCTGGTGACGTGCAGAATTTAACTCTGCTATACATTTTCTCCTCCTTGCTGCATTGAAAACCCACAGGCAGTCTTTTTTTCCAAGCAAGGACACTAGGGGGCACATGTGAGCATATTTGGCTTCCCTGGCATTTTGCTGTAATTAGAGAGACAGCTAGCAAAAAAAGGTTTTGCTGCCCCCACGACCCTCTCCAGGATAAGATGGGTGGATGGGTGATATGAAACAGAGAATTTTCTGTCCCTCTGATGCTGTCCAGGATAAGCATTTGGAAGATGGATGTTTTAACTTCTCCTGTGAAAGCACCTGAGCATTACAGATTTGTCCTAGATTTCATTCTGCCGGAACACACATATCAATTTTGTTATAACATTTTTCTTTGTGCTTATTCAAAAGGGGATATATAAAGTTGTGGTCACTCATTCCAGCCATTTTAGGAATGCTTGGGAATTTTTCTCAGCCCCACCGCGGCACAGACTGCATTGATATCATTGTGTGTCTAACCCTCCCCTCTGACACTCCAGATTAACTGCCGCCTTGCTGTTGGATCCCATGAGTTTCCCCTGGATTCCTGACTGCCGACCTGCCGGTCGATCGGGTTGTTTTGGCCGATGCCGTTGCAGTGTCTGTTTTATGTCCTTCTCATGCCAGTTGGTTTCTAGTTGCCGGTAGGTTTGTTTTAAGATCACGGTTGACGTTCGGCTCGCAGTGTTAATCAAACGCTGTTGAACCAAGTGCTTAAGCAATTCGTGCAAAGCATCCTGCAATTTTGCTAATTTATTCAAGTGGATTATGTTTAATAAATTTCTATCATGTTTTCTTTAAGGCTTTTCTTCTGGGAAGTCAAACTTCTGACCTTCCATTTGTGGTTTTAGGCCACGTGCTATCTGCTGGCGACAAGCTAACTGGCTCAGCAGCCCGTTTAATTGTGGTGCATGGAAATTCAACATCCTGGCATTTTAAAGCAATAATCTTCTTTTACGGGATTAACTGTAATATGAACGATATGATGTGAGGAACCTGGTAAGCTTATTAATTATAAATAAAAGTTCTGAAAAGCGCTTTTTAAAAACGTACATTTTTCTTTTGTTCCTGTGCTTATGTGCTGAAATTAGTGAAGTTTTTACATTTGCAGAAAATTAGGTGCGGCTTTCCATTTTTCTTGTGTGAATATAAGTGGCAGAGGTAGACAAAAATGATGTGTTACGTCACTTACGTCGGCACCTGCCCCTCGTCTTCATCTTTTTTCCATTTTAATTCTACAAATTTCCAAAAAAGTTTTTTCATCACCAGTTTATAATTTAGAAAAAATTGCCACTGGGTGCAAGGAGGCAAAATTCAGAAATTGAGAGTCACTAATAAAAGCAAAATTTTGGATTCAATATCATACACGTTGTACACAATACAATCATACACAGTCATACACAATACAGTACACATCGTACTTGTGTAACTTATATGTGTGTATATACTTGTACTTGTATAACTGTGTATGTAACAAATAAAGAATACTGAATATAAAAGTACCTTTTTTGAGTTTCATAACAAGAGAGAGTTGAGCTGAGCAGCTGTCATAGTTAAAAAGCTCTTAAGGAAAAACAAAAACCTTCAATTATTTTTTTGATACCTCTGCTGTAGAAAAGGTACTCTATCTGAAAAGGGAAAAAAAAGAATCTGAACTACAGTAAGTGTGTGTAACTCATGTGCCAAATTTAATTAGAATCAAAAATGGTGATGCAGAGGGTATTTGTTGAATTGAAATAGAACGATGCACTGCAATCCTGCCCTGGTTTGTGTTCTGAGTGAATACAGTGTTTGGATTTTTGCATCCACCCATAAAATGTTTTAAACAGGTTAAAAATTGTTGAGCGAAACAAGTATTTAAACCTATAAATATGCTGTGTAGGTTTAGGCCTGGGGCAGAAAGAAAGGCTAAATTGATGGATTCTGTATCTCAGAAGGAACCCATTCCTTTGTAAACTCCAGGGGTGGCTGCTGCCTGGGGAATGAGAGCAGTGACTGTGCCCTCTGCCCCCCCAGTACCGTGACCCCTCCGTGGGTGGGGAAGTCCGGCACGACGGGTGGGTTTGGGATTGCTGGAGGTGGTGGAGCCCAGTCTGGCTGTTTTTGTGCCAGGACACAGCGTGGTTTTCCCCCTCCTTCCTGTCTCCTGTTTTCAGTGCATCGTCCATCTCATGCTTGGGACCTTTGTTAGTTTTGGACGCCGTCATATTGATTTAGGCCTTTGAATGACAACGTGAAAAAGTGAGGCGTGTCAAAAGGGTTGCAATTCATGCAAGATCATCTCCCACCACACCCACCCAGGATGATGTTTTTGATGTTTTCAGACACAGACATCTGTAGGAAAAGGAAATAGGGGCCGTTGAGGGCATGGTAGACATTGAGATATTGGCGCCGTGATGGGTTATGAAGGCTGCAATATGACGTACATGGGTTATGTCAACATATCTACACACGTTTTCCAGTGTAACATTCCAGAATGGGTTTGGGGTGTTCTGTAATGCAGTTTGTGATGAAAATGCTTCGCCGGGTCTTGCAGAAATGTGATGAAAGAGTTAAAGCGTTGATCTATAGGCAGGCAAACATCTGAGAAGGCTTTCTGATGTGCTATACAAATACGTATGGAATGGCTTTCATACTGTAGCGTTGGCGGCATCTGCATGTCCCAGCATGCCTTGCGAGCGCGTATATATAGCCCCATGTATGTCTTGTAAATAGCCCCTATTTGTATTTGTTAGTGCAGTGTAGTGTTGTGCTGTATACCCAACTTTCGCCTGTACCCGTACCTGTGTTTGTGCTCAGCCCTTGCCTGATCCTCGTGTGTCTTAGCCATTGTGAAATTACCCGCCGTGTATGTGTGCGTTACCACCCATAGTGTAACTTCACCCATGTTTCCCTGCCATTCATTGTCTCCATGTTATTGCCATTTGTGCTGTCCTTTTAAGGACTTGTTATAAAGAGCAACTCAGTGTTAATCCGACTCTCGTCGTCTTCATTTGACGCCACCACAATACCTTAGTCTGCCCGGCGCTTCGATATTTATATAATACTTGTGTTGGCAACAATTGATCCTGCAGTCAAAACATGTACAGCCATTTGTGAAGCCCTGAAGTGGTGCAGGCAGTGACATTGGATGTCAGGAAAATCAATCTCTTGCCTACCAGGACATGGCCTCGACAGTGGGGACCTGCTTGTTCGCGTGTGCATTCTGCAGACTTTAAGCTGAATGGCACCCAGGCGTATAAGTGCACATCTGCTTCCGTATTCCATTAAGGTTGTGCCAACACTTCTGCTAGATACGTGACATCGCAAGATGGCACTGTTTCATGTGCAATGTTCCAAAAGTTCCACATCATGATCCAGGCTCATGCCCACAGGGTTCTCGTCAAGGATGATCTCAATTTCACTGGGTCTCTGGCTCCTCTCCCACCGGCTGGGCCTTTGCTGGTTGGTATAGTGATTCTACTCAAAGAGCACAGGGAGGCATACAAATCCTTTAACATTTTACATGTTATTCAGTTGCTTTCACTGGTTTTGTGTTTGACTTTAATTTGCAAACTGCTGCAATTTGACTTTACCTGAAGATCACTATATGTACCTATATGCATACATGTAAGTTAATGCTTCATAATTTTACAAAAAGCAACCAGAGCTAGCATATAAAAAACAAAACAAAACAAAAAAAAAATCAAGTGAAACACAACAGACAGGAGAGATCCAGTTGACTGACCACTGTCCAGGTCCATCTGAGCACAGTAGGTTTTCCCAGCCACTGGAATAATAGATCTGCATTCCACAGCATTAATAGGCTGACAGTTTCTGTCAGTCATTCAGTAACTTCTTCCCTTTAGTTACTACATTCCCTATGATGAGGCCTCTATCCGGTGAGGCTGTGGCAGTTTTCCCAACACCTCTCTCTCTCTCTCTCATTCTCTCTTTATGCCTACAGTCCTGTGGGAATAGCTATGTCGTAACTGTGTTTCACAAGATTACTCCTTGACTCACTACAGACAGTACCCCCAGCACCATGAGTAGTCAGTATGAGTAACACTCTCTTTAACAGATATCCTCTTCAATATTCCTGCAGCCATGACTTCACTCTTTCAGTAACACATCTGAGACGGTGATTAAAGTTCTCGGTGGCGCCTTGTTAAGTGAGTACTGTTCCCACTTGTGTATGTGTCTGTGCCTTGTAAACTTGTGCCTTTTTAAGCGGCTTTGCTCTCTCCATGGATGTCTGTGATGGTTTGCACGTCCTCAACCAATGTTTATCTGTTACTCCTCAGTGTGATCTATGGTTTTGGACATTAATAAATCATGTCAAACACACTTCTGGGTCATTTCAAATTAAAGCCTCTATTTGCACTTTAACTGGTGAAGTATACAATGGCCTTAATAGTTTGACGGCTTTAAATTGTTTTAATTATATTCGTCAAATGTGCTTCAGTTATTAAGCACTTCAGTTAACTTTCAGTTATTTCATTTAACATTTTGTTCTCATTATTGTTTTAATGAGCTGTATTAGTATTGTTGTGTCACAGGTGAGTTGGAGAGGCGGGTGGTGGAACAGATGGAGGTAGGGAGTGTGGTGGGAGATGGGGCTCTTTTAGTATGTTTAAAATAAAGATGGAGAATTCACACTCAAGCATCGCCTGATCTAGCACCTTTTACACACTGAGCCTGCTTGACAGTGGGACCATTTCCACATGGGTGACAGGCCGCATGGGATAATGGGAAGAGAGCTGAGGTGCACGCTTGGGTAATGGGAAGAGAGCTGAGCTTGCCTTGCTCCAGGATCCACAGACATGGCAAAGCCAGGCTTGAACCAGTGACTTTCTGATCACAAGCACGTATAGGGTTACCCCACTGAGCCACACACTGCCCCCGATGAAAGGAACAATCTCGCTAAGAAAACCATTAGTCACAATAATATTTTAATAGTCTAGTATAATAATTTAGTAACTTATTTGTTTTTTATATTATTTTATAAATGCTCTGTGATTTTGCTTATTGCTTATTCTATACCTAATATTAGAGATGTGGGATATATCAGTTAACATATTGGTATTGGCCAATACTTGTTAAAAATCAAGATACCGGTCCGATGTGTCAGTCTTGGCCGAAATTCTCATCCCATATTGAAACTTTATCAATATCCAAAGCTAGCAGCACCAGAGCTACTAAAATAATGGAGAGTATTGCACTGGGCAATCAGCTATTTTCCGTAGTAGAGGATGAGGGATTTTATTGATTCACCTCTTAGAAGCAGGGCTACCATGTTCAATCTGCAGAAATAAGGCATGATAAAATTTAGGGGGGGGGGGTGGGTGGGTGAGAGGATGGATAAAGTGCCCTTAAAATCAATCGCATCTTTTATTTATTAAAAATGGGACATAGTATTTTATTTT
>JAODLD010000021.1:4894119-4916017 GCA_026781065.1 Mormyrops boulengeri
CGAATTGGCCTCCCAAATGCCCCCTCCGCTGTCACTCACCGATTCAAAACATATCATTGGCTAATGAGTGGCCCATCGGGATGTCTCCAGTGGCACTCTGTTCCACTGTGCAGGGGCTCGCTCCTCACAAGGCTTATAGTAATAGCCCCATTTAAAGCTTGATTATGCCACTGTGTTTTGCAAGAACCTCCAGAGACTGCAAATTTGCCCAAAGCCACAGCTTACAGTTTTGATCCTTCATTTACATGGATTGGTGAAAGTTTACTCCATTATGTAGACAAATTAAACAAATGAAAACCATACTTAAATCAAAATGACAGCGGAATCTGTACAACCTTTGGCACGGTATGTTTCTTATGTGTTACAAACTCCAGAGACAGACAAATTTACACCACACGTCCATTTATTTTGGAATTATCTGGAGAAAGGTCCTTCCATTTTTCCACTGCTCTTCACTAAAGAATAATGATGTCATATGTTTGTGTTTCTGTCAAAAGCCCCGGGGTCATGTGATTCAGTGGGGAAAGTTTGCTGACGTGTATCAGATCTGGTCTCCTGCCTTCTGGCCCGCCAGGTGCTGAGAGCATGACCGCTTCTCATCTGGAGCTACCGGGTCGTCCGTGTTTCGGAGTGGAGAGAAAGAAATCCTAAATCCGCCACAAAGCGGCCTGCCTTCCTGTCATTTTGGGTAACGTCCCAGAAAGCTGGAATCAACGCACGCCTCTTATATTGCAATATTGAACATATATACTGCACTCCTCCAGAATACTCTGTCTCGGATCATACTAGGCTCCATCTTATTAAAATATATTGAACTAAAAAAAGTCCTCTGTGATTTATAAATCCGCAAATATCTGAGCATTGAAACTTAAATCCACGTGTTCGATTTCCTGCAGCTGTTTTTTTGATTCAGTGTCAACTCATAAAGCCCTCCCAGCTTTGTTTGTGCTTTTTCATGTCTGCCGCTGATTACAGCATTCAGATACAAGTCCACATCAAATTTAATATATAGTATATCATTTTTGGAAGCATATTCACTCTGCATGTTTAAGTTGTACTGTTTTCAAAAAAGATTCTGTAGATAAACTGGCTGCTATGTAAAAATATACAAATTGAACTTAATCAAACTTTTTTTTGGTACAAAATGAAAAGGTTGTCGTGATGCACATGCACCCTTTAAGAGAGTGGAAAGACAACATGTGTGGAATTTATTGGCCTTGTAGAATGTTTTCAGGGAAGATTCACAGATTTAAATGGCCTGGGTTCAGGAGCCCTGGATCAAGACACTAAATCTCTTGATCTGGTGACAGCCTTTTTCGTTGGTTTGGGTGTCTGGGGAGGAAGTGATTTGTGAGCTAAGAGGATTTATTATGTTTAGGGAAGCAGCCGGCAGCCATACAGAGTTCGTCAGGTGGGAGACACGGACAACCCCCCTCCCGCTGTTTTGGTTTACAGATCTGAATGTCACCATAATCAAAGACTGTGCTTTTGCAGTCGTTTTAAATAGCAGGCAGATCCTATCCAAACGTATCATAAGGATATATATGAGGTGTGATTCTGAAAGAAGTTACTCAAGTAGTTCTATTAGAAGTTTGATTATTCCTTGATATGCTAAAACAATTGATCAGAGTAGCATATTTTATCCTGGAGATTGCAAGTTGGTAACTCAATGTGACAAGGAGACACAACTCTTGCTCAAACTGACCGCAGACAGTAAGCCTTGTGTTCCCGCAGCTTGTCTCAAGGGTGCAGAAATTTTTGGAGGCTATGAAGATAACATCTCTCCTGGCATACAATTGGTATCGCTCCTGTAAGAACAGCACCTCTGATAGGGCTGGGTGATGTCATCGTCAAGGTCGCTTGGCATTCAGCAATGAACCCCCGCAAGCCTCTCGCAGGTCTTCCGTCTGATGAAAGAAAGTTACTCTGAGGGACAGACAGAGTGGTGTTGTCTGTAATTTTTTCATGTGGGCACACTGTAAACCATCAAAGTTTCACTTATGAGGAAGAACATAGAATTAGGGATGTCAATTTTGAAAATATTATCTAAAAAAATCAATTATAATCCATGATAATGGGTTTGCCTGCAGAGAATGTGCATGGAATTTTGAATTAAAATGAATTTAAATGATAAATTGCCTTATATTTCCTAAAATGTATCTTTAGAAGGCAGGCCTCATCTAAGGGAACAGTCTGCTGAAGAATTTATGTGGTGCCAGGGGATGAAAGGCTTTTGGAAGTTAAAAGAAGAGTAATGTTCTGTGGCTTTGGAGTAGGCTGCTCTGGTATTAAATCAAAGCATTTCAGTCACCTCTCACTTTTTGAAATATACTGGTGTTCGGATGTTTCTGGACGTTTGATCTTTACGGTAGTGTCTGAGGTGCTGTATCCGTTTTGGAATGTTATTTTTGTCAACCGTTAAACTTTATGGCATTTTCAAAAATTGGTCCTATGGGTATTTTCTGTACTGTTAGGAGAATAGAAATCCATTCCTATGGGGCATCCGTCTGTAGCCCCGTCGTGAAGAATGGCAAGACTGGCTTACCGTTTAATGACACCGCAGCAACCTAGAACTCATATAGTTTCTATGGATGTTCTTAGAGCTTTTCCTGGAACAAATACTAGAAGTGACATTTCACAGAAAAATCTGATATGAAATTACTACAGTTGGGCCTCCTTAGCTGTGTAGCGGTCCACATGAAGGGTCTTCTAAGGCACGTTTTTGGTTTCGATTCCAACTACTTCAAATGACTCAACTGTCTTTGACAAGGAGTCGCAGAATACAACCAAATCTTGTGTTCCGTCCATCCGGATAGACCGCTGGGTCCTGCAATTTCTAACCGTCCTTCAGCAGCAAGTAATCTCTTCTGTGGGTGACTTGTGGGTGGTGTTTCACCTAACAAAACTCGTGGTACATTGAGGATGACATATGATGACGCATCACAGGAAGAGTGTTGAGGGGGAGGTCACTGAGCAAGAAGGTAGCTGGTCATTACAAACTGTAGGAAAATTACAACTAATTTCAACCTTATATTTTATTTAGAACCATGCAGTCCTGTACTTGGCATAATGGATTCATTATGACTTGATCCCCTGAGCCCCTAACAGGGCCGCCTAACCATTGTATAAGACTAAACCCCACCTCCCCTGGACATATCCTGTGTTACACTAGTTTGGATGAACAGATAAAGCCTCAGGAAGGACATGAGCTGCTTGTGAGGAGCGACTCAGTGGCAGGTCTGCACCGTACTACTCCCTACCTACCCCAAGTCAGTGGGAGATTTCATACCTTCAGCTATCCCAGAGTGGATAGAAAAAAATGTCTGTTCTCTCTCCTTCGCTTCCCTTCTTTTTGATAGATCTGCTGTCAGCCCCAGGAAGATATAGTGTCCATAGTTCTCAGAGTGTGACTTCATATCCTGTCTTAACACTATAACTTTTCATTCTTTGCATGTAGTCTCGCCAACGGTGAGATTCTGCCTGGCAGCCTGAGGCCAGTAAGTGTGATAGATGGCCATTTCCATAGACCCATTGTCACACACGGCCATGCCTAATGGCCTACCTCCTTCCTCGTCTCTTGATAATGGTGCCGTCTTGGAAGGTTGCCGCAGTCTGGATTACATGTCAGCAGCTGAAGAATATATCAACTGAGGCGTCCTGGGAGAGCCTCTTACTGTCTTGGCTTTTGTTTTATTAATGTCTGAATCTGTGCAGATTGCGATATGGGACACAATGAGTTGGCCTGATAAGGTGTGAGATGTCAACATTAGTTTGCTCTTCTATGAGAAAAGCAGAGGATGAGGTAGTCTAAAGATTTCCCAGTCGCCAACTAATTCAGCCTTCGATCGTAAACACAAGGACAAACGCTCCAGTTTTTTTCATTGTTGAATTGGACATGCTAGACGAGAAATCCATACAAAGCGGCTATAAGGCTGTTAGATGCATGATGGTTGTGCCAGCTGCAGAATAACTGACCAACTTTCTGCCTGAAAATCCCCCACAAAGAATGAACATCACCTCTATTGGGATTCCTCTGTGCAATGGACTGCTTCATTCCTCAATGGCCTTTTTGTTCCATAGGATGCCAAACGGCTGACTGCTTCCATCCATTCCTGGCCCGTCCATCTCTCTTCTGGCACTGTCCTGTAAACTGGGAAATCTTAAACCATAGAGGGAGGCACTCAAGATGAGGGTTTGATTGCCTTCCCTTGTCCTAGTCTAAGCTATGAGAGTTTCCCGTGTCTCTCTATGTTTCTTTCAGGGTCCGCCTTCTGGGATGAGGACAGGTCTTGCTGTAGTGTTTGTGTCTCGAGCTTTATTATGTGTCTTCGACCCTGGCTCAGCTTGCATCAGGAACAGTAGGGAGGAACAGTTGTTCCGGGGAGTGGACTGAGAGCAGGCAGATGACTGCGCATTTTTGTCGAGCTGCGGTCCTCCATGTAATCGTGGAGGAATTAGCTGTGTCCGAAAGAGCAAATGGTCTATCTTTTGCTTTGGCATGTGTTGTGATTCCTCTAGGCTGGAAACAGAGGGTAGCAATGGCATGCTGCCTGATTTCATGGTGAGAGAAGCAGGTCGTAGATTCGTTACCGTGCAAGAGGAAATACCCTTCGTCCCTTAGGAGCGGGAAGAGAAGATAAGCAGCATTATCCAGCTCAACTTTAAAATTTATTCCACTGCTGGTTTAAAATTTCTACAGCACTGTGAGGAGGGTCTGTAAAGCATTTTTCAAATATAAAGCAAAAAAGGCTTATGGTACCTATGATTTTATTATCACCTTTTAATTTTGTACTGAATTAGTAGAGTTTGTGAAAGCTTTTGTTCTTTAATCGCCAGGAACGAGGTGCGGAAACTGAGTGAACTTTAGCTTGATTTGGAAACAAGGTCTTACACCTGTCATCACTGGATTGATGGTGGCATTTCATGTGACTGTGGATATAAATGCCAGTTATGATCCCAAACAGCATACATCAGTTGTGAGTGAATGCGTATATTTGAAGAAACATGGATAGTTTGTTGAACATTTGCTGTAAAACTGAAGACTGACTAGTGGTTACAAAAGAAGCTTCCTCTTACCACACTGTTAAGACTCCCTTCTCAACCTTTCAGCCTGTCAGGATCTAAGTGTGAGGTATGGAATCCTGGAAGTCTCGGAGGGTTATGGGAAAGTTTGTGGGGGCACTCAAAGGAACTCGACAGTGGAGGGTTTTGTCTCCAAACATTCACCCTTTTCATTCGCCTGTGAGGATCCAGTTTCCCTCCTCCCTGGGTGTGCTTGTCGAAAGTGGACTCTCTCCATTGTATCTCTGGAGGCTTGGTGTTGACTGACAGCTGTTCCTCCCCTGTAGATGTGGGGCTTGGCTGTCAGTTTTTCAGCCTATGATCTGCCCAGCTGTGAGCCGTGGTGTGGACAAGGCTGCTACAACCACTTGTTTCGAACGGATGGGAATGAAGGACCAGGCATGTGCATGTTTTTGTTTGTGTCTGGAAAACAGTTAAAAATCGAACACATGTGACTGAGTATCAGTCTTCCAGGCAGCAGCTGGGTGGAATAAAACCATCCCTATGCTTTCCCTTGGTATGACTAAGCTTCTCAACACCGCTTACCTCTAACACGAGGAAGCCCCGCCAAGACAGTGAGGCCTGTCTTTCTCTACAGTGATACTCTACAGTAACTATAATTGCTTCGGAAGATTTTCAGATAGTCAGCTGGATTTGCTTCTTCTCAGTGCTTTTATTCCAGAATTTACCCCTGAAAGTCCAGCTCAATCTTAATCTTAATCTCACAGCAGTCCCCCATATCCACAGGCAGTGTTGAGGAAGTTACTCATGAATGTAATACATTAGACATTGAGATGGAAAGTCCAGGTCCAGGAAGTAAACCAAGTTTACTTCCATTTCAACCAAGCAGTTGAGTGCTCTCTGACTGTGACTCGTTGTACTCAATTGGTTGGTTGAAATGAAACTTTTGTCTGGATTTGTACATTCTGGACCTGAACTTCCCATCTCGGGCTGTAATGGATTATTTCGTGAGTAACTTCCCCAAAACTGCAGTCCGCAGGATAAAACGTCCAAGACCTACCATCAATGGCCGAAACTGTAGATAATAGCAAACCATCCACAGACCTCATACGTAACGTCATTTTTGTGTTTGTACATACGCTAATGAACGAAAAGGGTTAGCGTGTTTTACCTTAATTCTCAATAGATGACAGATCAATGAAAAAATATCATATATCAAGGGATGACAGAGCAATTACAATCATATTTTTTAAAATACATTTTTATAACACAGATACTGCAATTACGTGGGAACGAATGCAATCAATGAGAATGCTAGAGGCAGACTGGACGAGAATTCTGCTGGGAACCGTGGGTATGTGAACAAAGAGATTTGGGCTGGTTGGTTTCACCATGTTACAGCCTGTACTTGCTTGGCGCACAGTTTGAAACTTATGAATTGATTATTCCTGGAATTTAACTTTTTTTTTTGGACTGTGGTAAACTACAGATAACTGAAACCGCAGATACTGGGACCCCACTGTGTTTAACCATCATGTGATCTACTGATATGTGAAAATGGCACCAGCCTGTTGCTCCCATTGAATTACCCAATGCAGTCGTTCTTTACCAAATGTCATAATCAAAGTAAAGGAACCAAACCAAACACATTAATAATACAGTGATTCCCAACCCAGTCCTTCTGGACCCCCAGACTGTCTACGTTTTTGCTCCATGCCAGACAGACCACATTTTTTGGAGCTGGGAGGGAGCAAAAATGTGCACCGTCTGGGGGTCCTGGGGATCAGTTTGAGAAAGACTGTTTTAATGAATCATACTAGAAGTTCTTCTCCCACACCTGGTTCTGAGCTTGGAGTTGGTATGGGTGTCCTCTGGATACCATGGTTTGTCAGCTGCAATCTGAAAAAGCAGTTTGCTGCAATATGCAGTTTGGTGACTTGTCATTTCTAAATTACCCGCAGTGTGTGTCCTGTGTTGGCCTGGATATCCCCTGCTGCTTCCCAGTCATGGAAGATGCATGGATGGACCGATAGATGACTACAGATACTGAAATTATTTATTTAAATCCCATCGTCATTTTCCCCTGTATTTAACTCAGTCAGCTATTATAGCATCTTTTAATTACTCCGCAGGATGTACTTTGTCTGGAATTGCTGTGCTTAGGTTTTGGCAGCTAGAGATTTTTTTTACCAGAATATTTTTACTAAAGCTCTGTGGACTAATAGATATTTTTCTCGTGTGATTTCTGGAAACATACAGAATCTCTAGTGAATGATTTTATAATACCGACCTTATGTACTTATTTAATGGTGTTTTGGTATTTTTCTAGCATAAAGATACTACTTCACGCTTCAAGATTAAAGAAATTTGCTAAAAAACTGCTAAGCTGAAAAATTTAATGAGTACACAATAAAAGTGTTGATTAAATGAAAAATGTGATAAATGTCCCTTGAACCCTGATTTCATTGTACATGCATTGCTCACCGAAAGTGTCTGTTTGTTACAAGACAGGGATTGCTTCCAATTGTTTCTGTGCTTTTGTTAGGCTAGGGAGCCTGTTGGGGGGAGGGGGGGTGGAGCCTGTCGGACTGATTTGGTGCGGATTTTGGGGGAGTGTCATCTTACGTCTCCCCCAGGGAAAAGTCACATGACCCCATCAGGGAAGGGGGGAAGGCACCCGCAGACCCAGGTTTTTGGAGCACTCAATGAGAACCACATGCTGATCAGGGAGGCAGGGCATTGACTGAAGGTTGTCCCACTGAGAAGAGTGAGCGCACAGAGACTCACGCCTGACATTTCTGCCAGACGGCGCAGGGAGAGAATCTGAAAGGCAGCCTCGTGTGTTTCTGTGTGTGTGCCGGGCTCTGAGGGAGGGAACGAGAGAGAGAGAGAGAGAGAGAGAGAAAGAGAGACAAATACACAGATCCTTCCAGGAAACCCATATTGCTCTTTGGAAGGATTGAGGGGAAAAGGCCCCTTTTTAGCAGAAAGGCAGTGGGTTTTGGATATTCTCATAGCGCTAGAAGGGAGAGAAAAGGGAGACAGACATGGCAAGCACTCTCCTGAGAAGAAGCTCCAGCAAACAAGGTCTGCAGAACCTGCTGAGGTGAGCGTGAGAGTGCAGTTGGCATGCTTTTGTAGCTGCAGTCTTTTTTTGTTTGTTTTTCCCTGAGTTAAGTCTGGTGCTGTTAGTGAATCCATGTTGCCTCAAGCTCTTTGTTCTGAGCCAACCTGTTACTAGGGAACCACGCAGGTAAATCCTTTGCCTTCCACTAATATGAGAGATGTTTGTGAACCGGAGCTTAATCTCTCCATACATAGCTGGATGTCGCTCTGTGGTCTGCTGCCTGTAATGAGCGTATGAATGGATTCAGTCAAATTCCTGCTCTTTCCGTATTTCTCTGCAAATGCTAACCCTAACACACATTTAAGAGAGCTATTCCAGAATTAACTGATAGCATGCATGTAAGGTATGTATTTACGGTGGGTTACGGATTTATCAAGATTCCTGGCTGTTCCTCAGAAGTGCCCTGAGTTTGTTTTGCTGGTATTTAAATTATGCATCTGTCTCTATTTTTAGGTAAAATGAAAGAAGGTGAGAAACACTTTCACTTACTCTATAGAAGCTTCTGTTAGGCAGCTAAGTGAAATAAAAGGGAAGACATCACACTGCGCTAACGCATTTGCACGTGTTACCCAGTCTGCCGTCGGCTGAGCCTGACTTTGGGATTAGCATATGTTGGGCTCCACCTCAGGACTGCGACGTCTCTGCCTGATCCCACTTATGCTTTCTGACAGCGGCTGATGGCTGCAGAGTAAACCTTTGGTACTGGGGTAAATTGTTAGTAGACGGTGTATTTTTGTTACCTTGTTCTCCTCTCAGCTGTTTGTTTGTCGTCTCTCTGCTGAGTTTCTGCCGAGCAGTGAGACACGGGGCCCCTTGGGCCCTTGATTGGATTAGCTTATGGTGCTGACTGAGGCACGGACAGCTCCTGTGCTGGGGCTCTGTGATGAGCTGCCCCCCCCCCCCCAACAGTCTTTTTTAAACTGATACAAATGAAAGTTTCCACTCCGCGTGAAAGGAAAAGTTGTCGGGTCCCCCCTGACATTTCTGTTGGGCGCAATGTCTGATGTCTACTGCAGCAGGAGACCGAGTAAAGCGTGGTGGGCGTGGATGGAAATGAATACGAGACGGAGTCTTCAAAAAGTGAAATGTATGCACGATACTTTTTCTCTCAACTGAAGGCTTGTCGGCGGGCAGTTTAAGTACTAAGGTGTTGCTGTATCTGCGGGTGCCGCCGCACATCTCATCACACACCTCAGACGAGAGCCGATCGCTCAGAACACCCCAAACCACCCTTGGATAGACATGGCAGTATGTTTACAGAGAAGTGGCTTCTCATTCACCTCCATCCTTTATCCTCCCGTGCCCTGTCATAAAGAGTGAATCGACAGGGCAAGCCCATTCACGATAGGAAATAAGCTGCGGTCACCACATCATATACACTATGATTGCGGTCGTGTGATGTAATGCCTTTAAAAAGCGTACGTGCATGCCTGTGATGTCTATAAAAAACAATTAGCCTGGAGTGTAATTCCCCAGCCCGTTGACACCGCGGTGGCGACTGCCACGTCGGACTGGCGTTTATCTAGTGTCCCGTTTCAGTTGCATGTGTTTGGTGACCTCTCTGGCCTGACTCAAGCTCTGGTTTTAATCAGTGTTGTGTGGGGGGCGACGGACCCTCCATGCTGGACCACTTTTGCGAGGTGGCTGCTGGTGATGTCAGAAGTAAGGCATTCAGGTATGAGACAAGGGGGCTAGACTTCCTTCTCCGGCTCTGTGTCGATGTGGCCCCATGTGTGTCAGGGCTTAATCTCGGTCTGTCCCCGAAAGCCTGTCCCCAGCTATTGCACTGCACGGCTTCACTCTTTCTCAGTATCTCTGTGATAAGGTCCAGAGATTTGCTTGTCTGCCATGGTGAATGGGGATGAGCTGGGGTATGACCCCCACAGTATCCCATTGGCTATGACCTCCAGAAGGCAAAGGTTGTGCTGTTTTGATGGTAAACACTCCGGGATTTTTCCGCCCACCATGTCCCATCAGCCTTTGGACCTAACATGCCGGGAGGAAGAAAAGACTAAATGTTTAGTCTATGCCCTGGTTCGGTCAGTTAGACTTCTGTCATCAAACCAAATAGCCAGAGGATCTCTTAACAATGGGATGATATTTGTGGGGAAATTGTAAATTCCACAAATACTTTCTGAGAGCTCTGGGGGTTAAGTACTCCCCAGGATAGATTTGGGTGCCTTTAGGGTATGGTTTGAACTCATTGGTCCTTGTACACACTGTCTTCTCAAGAACCCTTGTAGGGAATGCAGATATATTGCTGGGTATACACTGATTTAGTACCTCATTTTATTTTCATTGCTTTGTATGTGAGGTCCCTGAAGAGGGTAGTAAATATTCTACCACCACACTAAACAAATATATGCTGAGAAACTGGCCCACCACTGGACTGCAGAAGTTCATGTCCCTCTTTGTGGTCTGCAAATCTCCCAGTTCATAAGGAAATGGACGGAAGAGAAGCATAAATGGACAAAAAGGAGAAATCGCTAACTGAGCCTGGCTGTTTGGATAAAGACTGACCGAAACTGATTAATCACATCGACAGTCCAAAGTTGAAAGACCAGCTGTTCCTTTATAAAATTGTATCATCACATTGCAATGGGCACATTTTTTACTTTCATTTTTTATAAGATTTTTTTCATTTGTTTCCAACAGAGTATAAAGAAGGGTGTCAATTTAACAGCATATTCATTGCCACATGGAGAATTTCTGTGCTACATCATCGTAATGACATGGAGTCTTTTTCAATGGCTTCTTTTATGACAGAAACTCACTCGACAATGACAATGAGCTCTACTGATGTCACCCCCCTCCGTGTATGTGTGACATGGATCTGAGTTGGCTTTGCACACAAGTGTTAGAGGGAAAGCACTTTGTAGCCCGAACCACCATCATGAAAGGCAGCACGTTTGTTATATAAACAGCACAGATGCGAGGGTGGCAGTGATCTGGCAAAATTTTGCATTGACTAGACAGGATCAAATGTTTCATAATGATCATCTGAATTAGCTTTATGGTTTGTCAGTGATGGAAACAATGTTGCAAGTTTGGAAACAAAAATGCTGGATTGATTTTGTCATGACGATTGAACGTAACTGTAGAAAAAGGGCCACGAGGTACTTGAGCTCTGGTGAACAGCAGATGAAGAATAAACATCTGAACAAAACAAATGGATGAGCACTAATCCTGGACACAATGTTTGACAATAGTGCCTTTGTTTCGGTGTGCGACAGGATGAGGTGTGCCACTTTGGGGGTTGCCATTCTTCTGAACTTGTGATCTCCTGAGTAGGGGCCAATAGAATGTGACCCGAGAGGTGGTAGTGGGACCCTGGACTCCGTTTTTAGCAGCCAGGTGTCAAACTTTACACGGACAGGTGGGTGAAGGTGCTGGGCTTGGCACTGAGCTCCTTCCTGTCATTGCTGGGAATGAGAGCCAGTTGTGGTTCACACCGGCCGGCCACTACACTGGCCACGCTCTTCTCACAGGTTTGTTTGTTTCAAGTTAAACTAAGGCCTCACAATGTTCTTGGATAGTTAACCAGGTGGTGGGGCAAACAGATAAAGCACAGAAATATCTTATTTTTCGCCTTATCTTAGGCTTTTAACCTAATAATCAATGATTTTCTCCCTGTTGCAATGTGTGGAAAACTTGTATAGCAAAGAGATACACCAGTGAGTGGAATGAGGAAATCTATTCGGCACTCTCATGGAATGACTGGGAAAAAAACCTGACCAAGATGTAAATACATGGTTCGCCCTCTGACCTATCCGAACAAACCCTGTGAGCCAGGGCATTGCTCCCAGTCTGCTGCCCATACAAATAGATCAAACGTAAACAATGATCCTCTAAATGTCTGTATCCCACAAGAATTGGATGCAATAATAATACTCAGCTATTGAGGTTAATCACCATTTCACCACAAAGTCAGACCTGGAGCTCTTCCTGGTCACCTGGTTCTGGCTTAAGCTGACCCACCGCCGATCCGCTGCTGACCCAGTTTTCGGTGTTGGTACCTCCGCTCCTTCCCCGCGCCTGCTAATCAGCCTCACCTGTGACACATGACACCGTCCCATCTGGATCGGCAACAATCGTCTGTTTCACTGCGGCTTTGTTTCCCAGGAGAGCATGATGGGACTTGTTCCTTGGTGGGTAAACAGAGGCCTAAGCCGCCCGAAGCATTTCCTCAATCTCCGGCTGTTGCCTATTAAACTTCCCCAAACGGCCCCCCCCCCCCCCGAAAGGACATTGTGCCTCTATGTCGTAACTGTTAGAGGACTAATGAGTTTCTACTAGTGTGAACCAGTTTCTGGTAAATCCCCCTGATAGCTGTGCTGTTACAAACAGCAGAAAAGGTTTTTCTTGCAATTCAGTCAGTAATTTAATTAAAAACAACTGTCTTGCTATAAGTACAGCCTGATAAATACCTTGATGTGTTTCCAAAAAAGGATTTGTTAGTAGGGTTAGTAATGGTGGTGGAGGAGCCCAGGAGCAGGCCACAGGAGGATCCTGGGCGATCCCCTCAGACCTTGCAGATTGTGTGGTCTGTGGAGAAGAGCCTCCCTGCTCCAGCTGCCTCCTGACTTCTTCACCTCTCCTCCCTTCTCCCCCCCCTTTCATTCTTCGCTTCACGTACACAGGGGTAGCCCGTGTCATCCGTTAGCGCCAGAAGAGCTTAGGGCCCCGAGGCTGCACCTCAGGAGACAGCGGGGGCCTGTGATCCAGCTCTGTATTTATGGATTTCTCCTGCCAAAACAGATGCTCTCAAAGCACCTCATCCTGCCCAGTGAAGCAGATGGTGGTGTTAGTGGTCTGGGAGTAATGAGGGGACCATTAGTGACTTGTGCCGCTTAGATTAATCCAAAAGCCAAATAAAATGAAAACTGTAACCAGACCCCTGACAACACAGAATAGGGCTATTGACAAGCTTCTTTGTTCCAGGCCATGAGGTACAAGGGTCCCACCCCTTCTTCGTTGTGGTTTTCCATAGGGTAAACAAACAGGGATGCAGGCGAGCAGTGCCCTGACACAGGAGGATGCCTCTCTCCTCCACTGGGGGCGGTGTTGTAGACAGTGTGTTCTCTATTGTGCTCTTGAAAGGGTGTGGAGTCTCTTTTCAGTGACTTCCCTCTACCCACTCCTTTTCTTTACATGTACTGCCCTCCCTCTGTTACATAACTGCTTGGCTTCAGGCTGGAGATGGGGATCGCCCTCTCTCCTGAGATCAGGGTGGTTATCAGCATGTGTTATACTCTACAAGCTTGCCAACCCATTGGTAGGCGCATGTCAAATCCAGCACTTTTGCAACCCCAGTCAGATCCGAGCTGAAGCTTTCCATGCCGTCCATGCAACATGTGACTGGTAGTTTGCCTGTTGTATGGTTTAGCGACATTACAACAAACGTTTACAGTGCCAACGAGGTGCTGATGTGTCTCGAAACATTTTTTTCCCCAATATTTAGGGAAATTTGAGGAATTGCAGGTTCTTTCCATTGTTTCGACATTTTCAAGTTTGTAAATTTGGCACGTGGAGCAGGGTGGTTGTGGTAATTTTGTTATTGAGGTGTGACCCCTCCCCCGGGAATAAGGCAGGAGTGTGTGTTTACTTGCAGTGCAAACACAGAGACCTTTCTGCGTTTCAGGCCATGTGCTGGTGAGCTGGACATGAGCGCCTGTGAGTCGGGCCCTTACATGCAAATTCCTCACGTCTACAGCCAACATCCTTGCTTCATCCTGAGAAGCCCATCGTTCCATCATCTACCTTCTGGCTACTTGTTGAGGTCATGGAGAACCTCGGCCCTAGGTTCTAGCTCAGACAGCATAGGGCATTTGGTGGGAGAACACCCTGGAAAGGATGCCAGTCCATTGAGGGGCACACACATCACTGAATATTCACTGGCGTATATAGAGATGCATAAATGGAAATATGGACATAGGCCAACATAATAGCAGGCCAACCAACATGTACATGAAATATGGACATAGTCCTAGGCAACACGTAAGACAGGACTTGGCTGTTAACCAACCCCCATTACAAATCTATGTATTACTTATTTAACTACCTCTGCTCGCTGTTGCTCTGCTTCATTATTTGCACATATTACTATAACTGCACGTCTGCACTTTATGACATCTGTGCCCCTACCCAACTGTTGGGTTCCGATGTGTAATATTTTTAATGTAACCCTGCCTAACCCCGCTGCATTTGTGCCCCACTGTCGTGTTTTATGTCACGGAGTATCGAAAAATAACATTTCACTGCAAGCTGCACTGTGTATGATTGGTATGTGACAAATAAAATTTGAATTTGAATAGACAGTGGAAGTGTTATTTAACGTAACGTTCTCAGTTTAGATCTGAAGACTGTAGCCGAAGGGGAATCCCTTACACTGTCTGGCATAGGGTTCTGCAGCAGCCACCAATGCTTCCTTTGTTTGTTCTGGAAAATGCTAGAACACCTGCATACTGTAATGTGAGAATGAGTTCTGGATTTTACATGTTAATCAGCCCGGTTGGACAAGCTGAGGCCAGATCTATCAATGCCTCCTGAGCTTAATGGGAAACAGGCCTGAGACCTGACTGTGGGTATAATGTGACTGTATTTTCTCATCCTGGTTGCAGTCCATGTGGCGGCATTTTGGAGTTTTAGGGTCCACATTAACTTGGCGCTGTTCATGCCAGAGATCAGAGAAAATGTTAAAGGTTCAAATTATATGTGACTAATAAACATGATTAAAAAGTGTCTTGTAAAACAAAAAAAGAAGAAAGCACTGTCATTTGTGCAGTAATAACAAAAAAAAACTGTGCATTGTATATTTAGCAGTGTTTAAGTAAGCCTTGGTAGTTTACAGAGCCAAAGGGAATTCTTTAATGTTTAGGCCTGGGTAGCCTGCTGTATTTTATCTAAATGCTGTGGTGTTTATTTATAATCAAGGTTTTAATTAAGGAGTGATAAATTGGTGTAGGTGTTTGCATAGGTCAGGCCAGGGGCAAAGGTCACGGGGGTGATCCTGCAGAAGGTCTAACTGGCTTCTTCTGAATTCTCCGGTCAACCGACAGAGTGACAACCCAGCGGAGCATTGAGGACGCCGAGGAGATCGAACGGGAGCGGCGTCGCAGAGCCCGAGAGTCTTTCCGCCGGAACAGCGGTCAGGCGAGCCCCGGGGGGGCCTCATCGGAAAACGGGCTCCTGGCCGAGGACGGCCCGTAAGTTACCGAGTCCCCACCGAAGGTTGGCGCGCCACGTCTGCTCGACGAGCGGATCGGCACCAAGCCGTTGGCCCGCAGGCCGATTGCGTTGAGCCAGACGGTGGCAAGAACCCGATATCTTAATTACCTCAACATCCGTCCCCCTCCCATCTGTCTGTTCCCTCTCCTTAGTCATGCTCTGGTTGGTCTGTTTTTCAGTTAGTCCATGAAAAGAGACATTACAGCTGTCACCTCGCTCCCTTGATCCAGTTAGTCCTCAAACTCGCTTGATTTGCACATATTAGATGATGGACTCCACAGAGGTGCTGGTGTTGCTTTCAGACAGACGGAGAAATAAATGGAGACAGCAGGTCCTCAGCATGTTTGGGGTTGTGCTGGTTTTGGGGGTGGTTGTGGAGGTTGAGGACATGAAGGTTCTAAGAACACCCAGCGTGCTGGCTTCTCTACTGAGACCAGAGATGATGTCACCACCTTTCTCAGGGAACTGAAGATTTGTAGTTGTGGAAAGTTAACACACACACACACACACACACACACACACACACACACACACAGAGGTTTGCAATTATATCTTTGTGGGGACTCTCCTTTCATTTCTATGGGGAAAACTCTAATTCCAACATGACAACCTTAACCCCCACCCAGCCCTAACCTTAACCATAAGTAACCAAACAAACTATGAGACTTTTTTTACTTTTTTGATTGCATTCACACAATATTTGGTCCCCACAACGTAATATAAACATAATCCACACACACACGCACACACACGCACGTGTGCTCTTGTCACTCTGTGGTAAAATCTTTCTAAAGATGTGCTTGCCGTCTGTAGAAATGTGGAACGATAGATTTGTAATGTCTGCCTCTTCTCAGTTGGCTGATTTTTACTTAAACCTGCCATGGATTGAATGATCCCATTAATTACCCACCGAGCAGATGATTGTATCCACAAATTGCTCTCATAGCTCACAGTAATTTGCCTTTATGTCTGTTTAATACGAATACGCTTCATGTTACTTGTCTGCATTTGTAGTTCTGTATGCTTAATGGCTGGAACTCGCCTGAGAGTTGAAACAGCAACAGTCCAGCCCTTGTTGTGGATGGGCTTGGCTACTTGCTGAATGACTCTGCGCTTGAATAACCAATGGTGGAATCTCCCCATCCACGGCATTCTTCAGATGAAACTGCTCGGTATACAGAGGAGGGATTTAGTGGCGCGAGGATGTTTACGATAGAAACTAAACAAGTCAGGGGAGCGATGAAGCACTCCTCCTCATCTCCCCATTCATGCTATTCCCTCCCTCACTCTTCAACTTCTTCATCTCTCTCTCTCTCTCTCTCTCTCTCTCTCTCCCCCTCTCTCGTTCTCTGCATGTGTTTGTGGAGCCTGTAAAGCTGCCTTTTCATTACGCTCTCTTGTAAGTATGTTTACCACGGCCCTGCTCAGCAAGCTTCAGTCTATCCAGGGCCTCTGCACTTCCCCTGTTGAGACTCCAAATTAGTGACTGTGTATAAAAATAACCTCAAGTACGAAGCCCCAGCTCCACAAAACCAAAAGCTTTATTTTTTATTAACACTGTATAACCCTGAAGGAGTTTAAACTAATGGTGTAATTATAAGTATCTAATATATAAATTAGACCTAAGGAAAGCCATCTCACATCCACCTGTATTTCTTGCACTATATGGTGAAATGTGGAAACCAGCTTGTCCAACATCTCATTCTGTAACCAAGGGTATTAATATGAAGTTGGCCCACTTTTTGTTACAATAATGGCCTCTACTCTTCTGGGATGCCTTTGTAGTAGATGTTGCCACATTGGTATTGATTCAGGTTGGGTATTGATGTTGGGATATCCGGTTCCTCTCTGTGAGCTTGTGTGGCCGACCACTTTGCAATTGAACACGCACCCAGATGTTTTGACCTTCACAATCACTTCATGCAGTTGACTAGGGCAGCTCTAGCAAGGCAGAAGTGTGGTGAGCTGACATGTAGGAATGATGGTGTCTTATGATGGTGCAAAGTGGAAAGTCACTAACCTCTCCTGTACAACCAGTCATTCTGCTGCAAGTGTTTGATACAGGAGACTGCATAACTATGTACTTAATTATACACCTGTGTCAGCAGTAGGCGTGGCTTAATTAGACAATTCCTCTTATTTATAGGGGTGTCCAAATATATGGATCAGCAATAACATTAAAACCACTGACAGGTGAAGTGAATAGCACTGATCATCTCATTACAATGGCACGTGTCAAGGGCGCCATTATTATTAATTATTAGGCAAGTGAACAGTCAGTTCTTGAAGTTGATGTGCTGGAAGCAGGAAAAATGGGCAAGTGTAAGGATCTGGGCGACTTGCAGGAAACCCTCGCCTTGTGTTCCTAATACGCAGTGGTGAGTACCTACCAAAAGTGGTCCAAGGAAGGCCAACTGGTGAACCAGCGCTGGGGTCATGGGTGCCCAAGGCCTGCTGATGTGTATGAGGAACAAAGGCTAATCTGTCTGGTCTGATCTCACTGGAGAGCTACTGCAGCACAAATTGCTGAAAAAGTTAATGTTGGCTATGATAGGAAGGTGCTAGAACACACAGTGCATGGCAGCTGGCTGTGTATGGGGCTGCTTAGCCACAGACCGGTCAGAATAAACAGTTGAACACCTTGAAAAACAGTTCAAGGTGTTGAATTGGCCTCAAAATTTCCCAGATCTCAATCTGATCGAGCATCTGTGGGATGAGCTGGACAAACAAGTCCAATCCATGGAGGTCCTTACAGGAATTAAAGGACCTGCTGCTAACGTCTTGGTGCCAGATACCACAGGACACCTTCAGAGGTCTTGTGGAGTCCATGCCTCAAAGGGTTAGAGCTGCTTTGGCGGCACGAGGGGGACCTACATGATATTTGGCTGGTGGTTTTAATGTTATGCCCGACTGGTGTACTTTGGTGATTATGTGTGTGTGTCTTTTCTAACATGCATTTTCCCTTTTACGGTTTTGTATCTGTCCGATGATTCATTTTGTATTTTTTTTGTTTTTTTGAGCTTTGTGATGCAAAGGGTGACGAATGAGCTCACATCTCCCTTTGCGAAACCCCGAAATGTTAAACACGACACCTGTAATTTAATTGCCGAGGAATGCGAGTATAACACCAGGTGTTACCAGTTCAGCCGAATGTTCAAGACTTGATGTAAGCTGCCATCTGGTAATGTTCGTCTCCTTGAATATTAAGCACGTTTAATCATACTTGGGAGTAAAGGCTGCATTCCATTCGGACAGCTCCCAGGAAGATGAAACAGACCTTCATAATAGGGTCTTTTAACGAACATGACATGGTGGAACGGTGTGCAGCACATCATTAAGTATCTCACGCTTCCCACTTTCTTTTAATTAATGAAATGTTTGATGTGGGCTCACTATTTAAAACCAGTGCAGATACGTGGGGGCGAACTAAGTCAGGGTTATAGTGGCAATTATCATAGTATCGTAAAAGTTCAGTGTATCTCATTTTAGTCACTTAGATGTGCTTTAGCCATCACTCAGGAAGTATTTTTTGCTTTTCTGATGGAATCAAATTTAAGCATAGTTGTTCAGTCTGAAAGTTTGAATGCCAATAAATACAGGCATAGAATATCCAAGAAAAGCAGAGTAGTTTCTACAGTCGCGCGAAAGACGGTTTCCCTGCAACTGCAGCAAGAAATTCACTGTGTTCCTCTGAACATATGTGGTAATAAAATCTTGCAACTTGAAACTTATATGATGTAAATCAATAAGTTGGTTGAGGTGTATCTGTGACTCTCTCTCCACCACCAGCTATTGTCGCCTTACTAACTAACAGCTTGGTGCTGGGAAGGCTGAAAGAACGGTTTTGTTCATGCTGAGAAGGTTGTGTTTGTGCCTTGAGTAGAAAAAAAGATTAAGCTAATGAACTTGTATAAAATCTTCGGCGACCATGCTCTCCCACAGAGAACAGGTGTGTCTCTGTCTGCCAGCCCGGTCTCCATGGAGACCGCTGTCCCCGTATCCCTTGCAGATGACATCACCCAGAGCCTGCGGTCCTGTACCCACGCTCTCCCTTTTTTTGTTTTAATAGCCAGCCAGTGGCCCAAAGCGACTACTTGGCCTGTTTTGTTCCTTACTTGTACACTTGCCAAACCAGTGTTAACACCCTGTGTTAATCACAGCTTCACGATCTCCATTTGAACGATTTACTGGTCGCTTATGTGTCGCCAGTCAATTATCCCCCCAAATGTAATCCAAAATGTTCCCATTGCTTCCGGCTGAGTATGATCTCACCCCATGTAGCCTCCAGTGATACTGGGGGGAGCAGAATCCTCCCGACATGGAGAACAGTGTAGCATCTGTTTCCTCTACTCTCTGTCCAATTCCCCCAGTGGTCAAAGCTCATGGATGAACTTGCAGCCAGGTACATATCGGTGGGACTGGCCTGCGAGTGCACCTCGTCCTGTAGCTGTCGTTCCCCAGGAGGGCAGTTTCACTGCCCTTTTTCCACTACAAGTGTACGAGCCAGGCAGCTGAATTTATTGTCGCTGTTGACAGGCCCAGAGTTCGGCGGCATCCACAAGCCGGTTCTCTGTAGTTACTAATCCCCACTTTCTGTTCTACTGAGAATTCTCATAAAGGAGGCCTAATATTTAATTCTTTTTTTTCCCATTTTAATGTATAGTCCTAAAGTGCCAAGAATACCGGTTGCTGGTTTTCCATCTATTTAATTTGGAGTGTTCAGAGGACATTTGTGTATAAATGTTCCGGCTCTTTGTCTGTCAGTGAGGGTGAAATTGTAGTTCATGTGGATACAGGTATAACTCCTTGGAAAAATGTCCTTTGGCGGTGCCTTTCTGAAGGCAAACTGCTCCTTCTCTGCCCTCTAGGTGTGACAGGGAGCTGAAACCCGCCAGGCAGTTGGTGTTAGAGGAGGATGAGGGTTTCAGTGACTGGACCCAGAAGCTGGTTCAGCGCCGGCAACAGTGCCTGGATGAGCTGGACCAGGCCAGGGATAACGGTGAGCATGGCCGGAGCAGAAAAGCCGTCCCTGCCAAGACCCAGCCGTCCTCTGCGATGTCAGCCTCCCGGTGGCGGCAGCAGGAGGAGGAGGAGGAGGAAGAGGAGCTGAGGAGGAGGAAGAAGGAGCAGGAGGAAGCGGTAAAGAGACAGGAGGAGCGAGAGCAGGAGGCAGCCAGAGCGAGGGAGGAAGAAGAGAGGAGTCTCATGAGGAATAGAGAGGAGGAACAAAGTAGAATTATGGAAGAAAAGGTGATTGCAATGAATGTCCATAACTCATTCATATCATTTTATTATACCTGATTGCTGTAGCATCTTTTTTCCACTTATATTGACTTCATAATTTCAGCCGAAAGAGAAGAGGAAAGAGGTGAAGGTTTCCTTTACATCCAAAGTCTTCCTACAGCAGGAAGTGAAACATGTCAACGGTAATGGAGATGCAGCTGGCGTGGAAGTGACATCACTTGTTAAAACAAAGCGAGTCCCAAGGTACCCTGCCCAGTGGCATTAATCAGCAGCTTTTCCAAGTGTAATCAAAGTGACACGTTAAACGCAGCAGGTTATCTGTGACACATTAAATGCAGGCTTGAAAATAAACAGGAAATCCCCCCCCCTCTAAGAAATACACAAAAGTGTAGCTTTGGTTACAAGATGAGTTTTCAGCTGAAAATTGGTGTAAGTAGGTTTAAACTGTGTATTGCGTGCATTTTTCTGGCAGAAGACTATCAGAAGAAGGTTGCATCTGTACTCTAGACGTAGTAGGGAACCAATTGAAGAATACATTTCATAACTTCCTGCTGTACAACATCCTTCCTGGCTTGGCGAGGGTTTCTTGCACTGGTAAACACACAGTTACACAGTCGACTGATAGCTCTTCGCTGTCAGACATGGCCGAGCGTAGAAGATCGTCCTCATCTTCAGTGGGCAGGTTCAGGTAAACAATGACAGGCTTTCACATAAAAAAGGCTCTCAGTTTGACCTCATGTACAGCTCAGTTGTACAAGCAGGGAGCTCAGTGAATTTTATTAATGTTAATAACGCTGACCTTGAATTTCTCATGACTTCAGTTACATGCAAATAATGTAATTATTCTAATTTTACATTTTGCAAATGAGCCAGCTAACAGCAAGACCATACAGCTTACTGAACAAATGACACTTTTTTTCCACATTGCATTGAAATGTAAGAATTATGGAGTCCTGCATCCATATATATACTCCTTAAGTATACCCCATTTGCTCCAGGGACTGGCTCAACCCTGCTTACTCAATTATATGTTGCTTTGGATAAAAGTGTCTGTCAAATAAGTAAATGCAAATGCATGTGAAGTTCACCACCTTACCTCTTGCACACTGCTTTCACTAGGGTGGGGTTATGGCTCAGCAATTTGACAGCTCAGGAAATTCTGGGAGCGTGTTTCAGCAGAGGTGGGGGGGGGGGGGGGGGGCGCGGAACATTTTAAGACACGGGGGGGATTTGATTGGCCCGGCCTGCAAGCCCACAATTTGCCAGATTGCTTGTGAA
>JAODLD010000021.1:4930395-4944915 GCA_026781065.1 Mormyrops boulengeri
ATTGTTTCCTATTTAAGAAGCACCATATTATTGGAAAATGTATAGAAGAGAAAAAAAACACATATACTGAATTTGACTAAACGCCCATAACAAAGAAAAGCATGTAATTTACTATGACAAAACTACAATTTGTCATTTAAAAAGATCTGATTTATGCATGAATTAATTTCAGGAAAACGTTGTTCCTGTTTTTTTTTTGGTTTTACTAAAATGCCAATATTCGTTGGTTTAATAAAAACCGTATCGACTATTTGGCCTGAAAAATTCTTGAGTTTATCAGAAGACAGTGGAAAAATCCTTTCATGCGCCACAAGCTCATATTCTGTCATATCAGAAGTGATGGCTGGTCAGTTTTGATCTACTTGGAGCTATTCATAGTGCACAGAAAACCATTTAACAGAAATGATATAATTTAATTGCTCAGCCTGTTGATCTAGGCTCTTAATTTCTCCATTTTCTATCACTCCTCCATCAAAACACTCTCACGTCGGAGAGCATCTCCAGAACATTATGACATTTTGATATGTAAGAACATGTGCTTTCTTAGTGTGAAACACAGTCGTGCTGTAAATGCTGGAGCAGCTCAACACGGTGACGGTTTACAGTCTGATGAACCCAACAATTACATGACCATGCTAGTTATCTAGATGTGTACCATGAAATACAGCCGTGGAGAAAGTTAAGAGACCATTACTTTAGAGACCATTAGAGAACAGAACTTTATTTTTAAACAAATCTGCATTTTTAAATCCTGGTTTAATCCTGGTTCTGCTGGCAGAAGGCTATGCTGAGCAGCAGGTTACTTCTAGGTTCAAAATTTCTAACACAGCAGTACACAAGAAGAAACTGAAGTAGGAGACACAGAGAAAAACCAGAAGTCAGCCAGGTAAAGGGCGGAAGTGACATTCTGATGCCAGAGATGACCAGTAAGTTATCTGACAGTTTCTCATGAATCCTAGGATGACATCAAGTGACCTTCAAGAGGAATGGGAAACATTAAGTGTGAAGTGCACTGCTAGGACAGGTCATACCAGGCACCTAGAAGCAGGACTGAAATCCGATGAAACAAGGAAGAAGCCCTTCATTAATGAGAAACAGGGAAGAGCCAGGCTGCAGTTTGCAATATATATATATATATACATATATATTTTTTTATTCACAGACACATACCCAGAAATTGAGAAATGAGTCAAACAAAAAATTGTCCTGCGGTCTCTTAATTTTTTCCACGGGTGTATAAGGGAAGAAATCACAAATTGTGACTATTTACAATATGCAATTATAGCAATGATGATATTATCATTGGTTATTTATCAGTTTATATATATAATTTTTATTTATTTAACAAGGATTGATCAGGAGAAGGGAGAAAGCTAAAACGCATAAGCATGCCATCGATCAGGCCTCTGTGCTTTTTGAAGCACTGAATCCTTTCGCGGTTCTGTTAAAATCTTTCGGCTCCTCATCTTGATTCTTGCGACCTATAAGCCCCAACTCAAACACTGTCAATATTTTTGTGGTGGGCCTCGAAGCAGCTTCCTTCAGTTTTCTGGCATTGAACTGGGGGCTGTAGAGGAGCAGCGGTAAGCGATACACAAATGACGGAATCTCTTGTGTGTTCCTCGCTGTTTTTTCTTCTTCACTCTTGTTGGCATCTATCTGCTGCAAGATATTCTCTTTGGTGGAGAACATCTGGAAGAGGACAGCATCCCACATCTTCATGGCCCTGGGGGAATCTTTGCCCTTCGTCTCACCCTCACTCTCAGATTCTGCACCAGGCTCAGTGGGCTTTTTCTGTCCATCTGTCTTCTCCTGCTGGTCAACATCTTTCTTGGACTCAGACTCTGGTTCTGGAAACTTTGGCTCTTCGGGCTCAACGATCATGTGTTTCTTGAGCCTAGACCAGCCGCTGACCTTGGATTTTAAGCCCTTTGTTTTTGGCATTGTTTTCGGAAAACCTTCTCCCTCTGGTAGTGATTTGTCTCCTGTTTCACTCTTCCCCTTAGACGATAGCATGACTGAAGTCATATCCTTTTTGAGATCTTTTATTCCTGAGGCTGTAACCTCACTGTTAGCTGAGTCGGTTTGCATCGCTTCATCACCCATTTGATCAGGAGGCCTAATTCCGCCATCGCTTACAGCTGGTGCAATAATTTGGGTTGAAGAGGTAGGCAAATTGATTGCAATGGCCTCAGTTTTGTCAGCAGCTGTTTTGGGTATGAGTGCCCCCTCTGACTGTAGTGTTTGTTTTACGCTATTAAGCACAGCCTGGTTGGTCAATACTTGGGCACTACTTATGTCCTTGACAGGACTTTTAACCCTAGTAAGTGGGTGTGGCGGGCTGCTTTTCTCACTTGCATGAAACACAGAAGGACTAACTCGTAATGATTTTTTTGTAGATGCATTTAATACTTTTAGTTTTGAAGATGGTGTTTCTACTAAAGCAGAGTCAGGAATCTCCTGTGTTTCAGAAATATCTGTTGTTATCTTTGGAACCTCATATGATGGTGTTTTTGCTCTTTGGGTCTCCATAGAGATCGTTGCTATTGATGTTTCGATGGTTGATGTTTCAACCTCTTGAGTTTCTTGAGTAGGTGTTTTAACTCTCTTTACTCTAAACGTGTGAACTTTAGGTTTTTCTTCATCAGATACCTTTGTTGGAATTTCTTTTGCCTCAACTGTTGGTCTCACTTCATTGGAAGTGGTTTTTGGTCTTGGGACTGAATTTTCCATCCCAGGAACTTCAGTTACTGATACTTCACTGCCCACTGATATTTCTGGTTCTTTAGAAGCCGCCTGAGGCTTTGTGACTTCAGGCAAGGTAGGTGCTACTTTAGTTGCTACTGTAGATATGTTCGGGTCATATGTTGGGGACTTGGACCTAGAAATTCCAGAATCTGGTGTATTACTCTGGGTACCACCAT
The DNA here is from genome assembly GCA_026781065.1 of Mormyrops boulengeri. Classification (NCBI taxonomy): domain Eukaryota; kingdom Metazoa; phylum Chordata; class Actinopteri; order Osteoglossiformes; family Mormyridae; genus Mormyrops; species Mormyrops boulengeri. Next base: position 4,933,320 of record JAODLD010000021.1, read on the forward strand.
AACCAATAGGGGCAGCTGGAGTGAGTCCATAATATGTTGATTTGTTTTTGGGTTTTAAGGCCTCATATGTTGGTGTCTTGGGTCTCTGATACCCGAATTGAGGTGTTGTAGGCTTAGATGTTTTGTATGTGGGAGTTTTCGGTCTTTGATGTCCACTTGGAAGAGATGTGGGCTTAGGAGTGTCATTTGTAGGAGTTTTTGGTCTTTGGTACCCAGTGGAAGGAGCTGTATACTTAGAAGTCTCATCTAGAGGAGTGTCATCCTTTGCTGTTTTTTTTGCAGATTCAGATGAAAGAGATCGTTTTAGACTTTCAGGCTCAGCTGGAGTTTCAGCAGAGTTTGGCACTTTGAGTGTCTGTGGGTCCTTTCTGACTGTGGAGTCGTGAGCATCTCCTAATGTGGTCGTAACAGGGAAAGTTGCAAATAAAAGTGGGTTGACCCTTGGTTTTTCAAAAACAGGTGTTTTTGCTCGAGGGGTTTGGTATGAAGGTGTTTTGGGTCGTCTTGCCACAGAAATCTCACGTGTTGGTGTTGCACCTTTCTTCTCTTCAGCTATGGATGCAACAATTTTCTTGATTTCAGATGTAGGTGTTGCACCTCTCTTTACACCAGATGTTGGTGTGATACCTCTGCTCACTTCAGATATAGGTGTGGTACCTCTCCTGATTTCAGATGTAGGTGTTGCACCTCTCTTTACTTCAGATGTTGGTGTAATACCTCTGCTCACTTCAGATATAGGTGTGGTAACTCTCCTGATTTCAGATGTAGGTGTTGCACCTCTCTTTACTTCAGATGTTGGTGTAATACCTCTGCGCACTTCAGATATAGGTGTGGTACCTCTCCTGATTTCAGATGTAGGTTTTGCACTTCTCTTTACTTCAGATGTTGGTGTGATACCTCTACTCACTTCAGATATGGGTGTGGTAGCTCTCCTGATTTCTGATGTAGGTGGTGCACCTCTCTTTACTTCAGATGTTGGTGTGATACCTCTACTCACTTCAGATATAGGTGTGGTAACTCTCCTGATTTCAGATGTAGGTGTTGCACCTCTCTTTACTTCAGATGTTGGTGTAATACCTCTGCTCACATCAGATATGGGTGTGGTAGCTCTCCTGATTTCTGATGTAGGTGTGGTAGCTCTCCTGATTTCAGATGTAGGTGTTGCCACTCTCTTTACTTCAGATGTTGGTGTAATACCTCTGCTCACTTCAGATATGGGTGTGGTAGCTCTCCTGATTTCAGATGTAGGTGTGGTAGCTCTCCTGATTTCAGATGTAGGTGTTGCCACTCTCTTTACCTCAAATGTAGGTGTTTTACTCCTGGGTGTGGTTGTTCCATAATATAATGTCTTCAGCCCTGAACTCTCATAGAAAGGTGACTTTGACCTCTCATGAAATGGAGATTTTGCTGTATACATTGTTATTTGGGGAACATCAAACATGGGTTTTTTGGATTTGGGAGCCTCAGTGATAATTATCTGCAGACTGTGCTTTCCATGAATTGTCCTTACCGGACTCGAAACATGGGATATTGAGGGTACTGTAGCTGGGCCTGATGTCGTAATTGGTAATGATGGCATGACTGCCTGCTCAGGAAGCTGAGCTGCAGCTGGAGTTTGTGATGTTGATGACTGTGATGGGGTGTATGTATGCAGTGAGGCCACTAGCTGGGGACTGGTGCGGACTGCAGCTGTGTAGGTCTGTGGGGAAATCCTAGCTGTTTTTCCATAATTTCGGTGTACTGGGTAAGGTGACGCAGTGTGCTGATAGAGGGGTCTGACGAAGAACCTGGGCTGCACAGTACTTCCATAGATCGGGGTCTCTGGTGTCCTGGGTGGGGTTGAGGGGTCACTTTTCTCAAGGTCAGGACTGGCCTCACTCACAGGAGAGAGGCTGGAGCGATAGGGCGCAGGTGTCTGTGTGGCCGGCGGAGTAGCCTTCTTCTTGGCCGTTCTCTTGAGTAACTTCTGGAGCCGGACATTGTCCTTTCCTGGCTTTGGGAGGAGGGCCGGTGGGTACTGCTGGGAGAGCAGGCCTGCTTGAGGAGTACTTCCATAATTGGCAGCCATCAGAATGTATTCCCCCTGAAACAGCAGAAGAAAGAGAGCATGATTCTTAGATTATTTTTATTGAAAAATCTGAACCTTTTTCACATGACATTTCTCATTGTTTTGCTGCTATTTGCCTATTCCTTTATGTTAATACTTAAATCTACCTCAATAAGTAACAAATATTACAAGTGAGAAACCCATGTTTACATCAGAAGTTCTAAAATGATTTCAAAAGAGTTTGTGTGTCAAAATGAGATTTGTTAAAAATGAACAACATTAATGATGAAACTTTATAAGCAAAGGTGTTCAGGTCTAGAAAGTAAAAATCTAGACCAAGATTTAGTTTCAACCAACCAGCTGAGTATAAGGAGTCAGAGTCACAGAGGACTCAACTGGTTGGTTGAAACAAAATCTTGGTCTGGATTTTTACTTTTTGTACTTAATCTATCCTCTTCTGCTAACAAGAATGAATATTGCAATAATATACCATCACCTGGCATCACCCAGTAAAACCTGAATAGAAATTTGTACCCTATGTCCTTTTTTCTCTAATCTACACTGCATTCTAGGCATATATTTGCATTCAGTTATGTGCTGCCAGGAATTCAAAGAGCAACTTATAAAAGAAGGCTTTGTTTTTTAGCGTAATCGAATGAACATTTGATTTGGTATTCTGCATGTTTAAAACATCAGCCTGTTTCATATGACGCAACGACTGATAGCATGTGGTTTGGTGTTACAGGTGCGCTCTGCCAGGGGGAGTTCTGAAACGGAGACAAGTGTGCAGTTCTGACCATACGACAACTTAACTTATGGTGTTTACTGGTTTGGACTCATTACCGCTGATGCTGTTAGCGGGCATCGTCGACCACCTGGATGATTTCGGCGGCAGTAACGTTTCGTGTTTTTGTGCTCTGTGTTTCTGCCGAGAACTTGCTGAAGCTTGCGTTAAAAACAAAACCTTTTATTCCCACAGTATCAAATCCCCATTACATTGTTTTCAATCGGAATATATGTTTAGTGAACAAGTTTAGGAGGTTTCTGTATATATACTTATGAATTACATGTATAATTACTGTGCAAATCATTCCACTGTTATTTTGTTTGGAAATTTAAATGTGTCGGGCCGAATGGATTTATACAGGAATGACTTATGGTGCCTCCTTTCAATTTATGTTTGATTTTTGCAAACCGAAATAATCAGTGAACATCAGATGGACGTTAACTTTGAAGCAGGGAGTATATTCAGTGACAAAAGTGTTGGCCATTGAGTTTCATATTGTTTCATTTATATACTTGGTCAACATATCACTGACATACAGACGACAGTGAGACCCCATCACCACCCGCATTTGGCACAGAAAAAGCCTCGTGAAAGAGCCTGTAACTCAGTCACTTGCCTTTACCGTGCTTATGAACCAGCACTATTTATACACTGTAATGGATATGCTACCCAGTACAACATTCACCCCTTACAGCTCCTGAATGCTGATCCCATTGCTCCCAGAGTATTCTAGGAGTGCTTATTCAGTGGTTATACTGAGGCTGTGGAGGGGGCAGCTTTCTGTGGCCTGCAGCGGTCCACACCGAGCAGGCGGTCACATGCACAGGAGCGTAATCTCCGTTTTGAGTGTGCAGGGTTAATGGATTTGTGGATTTGTGACCCCAGCCAGAGTAATTAAGTGAGTATTAAGTGATGCCTCATTTTCAGAGACCATGGGTAACAGCTGTAGTTCCATTTTAGCATTTATTACCATGATGCCACTTCTGCTCAAAGCTCCACACTGGATTTTACTTTAATCAAAAACATTTGTAAGCCGTTTATATACTTATGTTGAATTTATGCTGCAGTTGAATTTCATTTTGCAATGCTTTGGAAATGGCTCCATATTTGTCCAGAGATGTACTGACTCTTTACTGAATATCAGTCTTGCTCTGTTTTGTATTCTGTTACTTTTGTGATACTATCATTTATTGTGTGTTCATTTTTGGTAGGCCTACTTGATACAGTCTCTTCATATCAGTTTCTTTCTTGACAATAACTTCCTCTGATGTTCACCAACTGTCTACAATAAAGGATTTTCTGTGTAAAATCAACTTTTATCATAATTACTACACATCTTTTGACATCAATTGTCCAATTTGTACTCTCCTGTTCCCAAAATAAAACATCTTAGATACACTGAACTTGCATTTCAATTCCATTCTTGTTTCATCGACTATCTGCCTGGTGAAGCTGGAATTCAAGAAACCTCTGCTTAAGGTTCCTGTATTAATTCTTTGGCACCTTTCCTCTGAAGCCGGCATTTTTCCATCAGCTGCTACTATGATCTGCTCAAGTGCAAAATTTAGCACCTGGGTGGAAAACGAGGAGGGGTGATTAAGTTTAACAGCCCTCGGCAAGCTGCGGCTGCCTTGGGGCAGATGACAGGATGTTCCTTGGCTTTCCTCTGGCCACAGTGGACAAGACAAGCCAATCAGTCGCTTTACAGAGAGCAGCAAGGCCATAACATCGTCCCCTTGTCCCCATTTGAGACTTCTAGTGCTCGACCGTCTTGTCAGATTGTCATATGTATATTGTCACGTTTATTATATTTATAATACATTTTACTATATTATTATATATGTTTTTATTTTATCACCTTGCCAGGTCACACTACAGACATATTTCTGGGTGATAAAATACAATAAATATCACAATAGGGCAACCAGGTGACATTCCATGGACCCTTTTAATTCAAAATTTGAAAGAGTTGAAAATAAAACCAGTCAAGTATATATGTGTGGTGATAGTAAATTAATCAGTTCAAGGCAGATAAATCAATTAAATTTATTTGTATATAATATCCTTCAAATTAATTACCCATTGCACTTAAAAGTGTAACAAAATAATGATTAGCAAAAGTTATGCAGCGTTGCTATAATTTCATAATTTATACATTCGTATTTTAGAATTCATTTTTTACATATGAGTTTCTGGTATTTATTTAGCTACCACTTCCTGACAGTCCGCAATAACAAGTATTCTCATGCACAGCATAGCCAAGGTGGCTGCAGAGGATACATGCCCTGTTTCATGGCAAAACCACAGGCCTTTGAAGTCTGAATACTGTATAATTACATCAATTCCACTGCAACCTCTGAATCACTGCAGCCTTTCACTAGGAAGAAAAGTCAATGTCTGGCGGCTGAGCTGGAGCCCACTGGGCCGCATCAGTGTTAATTAAGGATGAAAGTGGTCCCACGTCCAAATTAACAATGAAGAAAATATCTATGAAGTCCAGCCATTTTGTAAACAATCACTGTCCATTGATGCTTACAGCTATGCAAGAATACAAATAAAGAGTAATCCTGAATACCACATATTTACCCCACAGGCTCAAAATGTAAAATGACGAGCTAGTATTGACACCCAAAGCTAAGTGCTCTCTCTTAAGCGCATTCAGGAAACTTCTGACCTCCCCCCCCCCACTTCATTCATCCAGCATCCCGCTAATTGCCACCTTTCCTCCACCTTTTCAGCCAGCAGCAGCAGACACCAGACCCACCGCCTGAAACGTGAGCCCCTCCTTTTAAGGCGCTGGTGGGTTAAACATTTGGGACGCCACCAGAGACGCGATTTCAAAAGAGGAAAGGGTAATCATAGACAGCCAGTGCCAGCACACTCTGCACAATGGCTTCGGACGCATCGCCATTTGACAAAAACAATTACTCCAGTTGCAGACCCATAGGGCTCATGCAACAGTCCAATAGGATTAGCAGAGCTAATAATAATAATAATAATAATAATAATAATAATAATAATAATTAACAAATACGTGATTTCAAGTAACTTACCAGGAGGTGTTTATTGCAGACGACAGACTCACACTGGACTAAAAACCCTTCAAAGGGGGGAAAAAAAGAGATACACTAACTGCAAGTGTAATTCTGAGGGGGGGGGGAAGCAAGCAAAAACCTTAAAATGTTTTGGTGGGCTTTTTTTAAACAATTAAGATGATTACTGTCTAATATCAAACATTCAAAGCTCAGATAATCATTACAGCCGTGTTACATTTTGACTTGAATGTTGGTTTAGTTTGGCCTTTCAGTCTTTTGCACTCTGAATGGTCAAACGTTTTAGCCCCGGTGGGGGGGTTAAAGTCCACATCAGGGACCGACTCCCGACACCTGCCCCGGGGGCTGCACCGCCGGAACACTGTCAACGCGTCGCTGCAAGCCGGCGAGAGCAGAAAATGCGGATTCGAGTGCCGTTTACCTGTGTGAGTGCCGGTTGGGGGGCTACTGGCTGCCGCCTGCAAGTCCCAGCCTGGAGTGTCAGAAGGGGAGACTCATCTTGTCCCCAGCTGTGCCCTTCCTCACATGGATGGCACAGCCTCCATGCCGCTCTAAAAATAAAACAGGAACCCCCACACTCTGGACATGTTCCGCTAGAGGACCGTCTGCTAGGTAGGAGGCGAACAGAGCACCTTAGATGCGCCCTCTTCCGTTATCATGCAGCTTGCGGGGTATTGAGTTATACATTTATATAGCGCCCCCTCCAGATAGCTATGTAGCTGTTCCTTATTTAAAGTTTACTAGATCTAGACTGAAACAGAGCCCTGTCCATCTCCACAGACCATTAAAGTGGGTGTGTCTGCTGTTACTGATCTAGTAACGTTGTTGTACATTGTACTGGGATTTGGTAAGCTACAAAAGCAATACATATTAAACAGTTATACACCTTACACATATTCAAGTCAAAATTACTTGCACTTGACTTAATCAGTTCATAGTGATAAAGTCATTCATCTTCACGTCCTGATCAGGTTTTCTTCCTACGTTGGACAACTAGCTATTCTGTTTATGTCATAAATACACTGTCGTCATCGTTGTGCTGTGGTCTGAAAACAGCACATTTGCATCTTTTGCTGGCAGGACTTTGTGACGACGATCTTCCCGACGAGATTTACTAGGAGTATAACCCGCCGTGTTCCTCTTCACCTGTCCATTACATGTCGCCTGTGACTCACAGGTCATTACTTCATTTTGCTTGCCTAGTTCGGTGGCAAATATAGCACAGGAAACCTTGGCAGCTCCTCTCCAAAGTTGTGCCTCCCTACCCTGCATCATCGGTCTATCTCCTTATTCAGCGCCGGGGGCCAAGACGTCGCTGACCCCTTGACCCTGATGCGCCGTCGACCAATGAGCGATCTCATTGGATCAGATATCACTATAACAGGAGGACTTAACCCGACGGGGAGGTTTGCAGAACCTGACAGCCAGTCTCCGCCAAGCGGAAAATCACTTTCTTCAGCTCTTTTGAGGTAAGTCAATGTGGGTCAGGGGTGCCTGTGTTATGTGAAGGTACTGAGATAGCCTATAGCCTCCATAAAATATAGAAAACACATGCAGATAAGTGGCTCTGGGATCTCAGGTGTTAAGGTGGGGGTTGATGACATCACCTCCGTCCCAAATGCAACTAGCGGACTCTTAAAGAAATAGACCTACATCCACAAGGTCTGTTATTCAAGTCTTTTATACCCTTGAATGACAAAACATTTTAAGTTTAAAAAATGTAAGCCATTACTTGGAATGAAGGTATCTTCTTGCTAAGTGGTTCAATAATAGACAGAGAATGGTATAAATCAGGAGAGGAGACTGTTAGTGGTAATCTGGGCCGGAGATTGCTTCCATTTTGACTGATGGCAGTGTGACTAACTTTCTCTGCGGGTACCACCCACTAGAGGGAAAACCATGGCCGGTTCAAGCTTCATTCAAAGGAGAGAATGTGTTTCATATGTTCTGATGACACATCTGTGTGGGGGAAGAGGCTTGTCAGGAACATATACAAGTATGGTCAGTATAGTCTAGGATACAGCTATGGAAGCTAGTGTTGCAGAGGCAGACTCATCTAACTACGCGGTGTAGTTGCCCTAAGACAAAGATGCCCCACTCTCTCTGGACGTGGTATTTTTAAGCCTTGGATTTACAGCAATGTACCAATGTGCCCAATGACAATGAAGGCTTAACAGGAAGCAGGGGTGATTATAACGGAGGTTACAACAATGCTCCTGTGGTTTAGCTACCAGATGCCTTACTAATACTAATGCTCTGTGGCAGCATCAGTGAGCAGCCGCCTGATCGCTGGTGACAGGGTGGGCCATTGTTTCTGTCGGAGATACAGAAACCCTTCCTGGAGGAGGCTGGTCCAAGGGTGTTTCTTGATACACGTACCTGGCCGTACTTGTGTGCTCGTGTACCTCTTGTACATCTCCTCCATTGCCGAAGAACAGTTACAATGCTAACAGAAGTACACAAGGATGGTAAAAATCTCCGGATGTCGTACTTGCCCTGCACCAAATGTCACGGATGCATCAATTGCATCCTCACCAAACGAGACCAATCCCATGATTCATTGCACCCCAAGTTCGAGCTTGGGAGGAAGTTAGCAAGACTGGTCTTAACAAAACCACAAGTAGGATCTTTGCATTCTTGGTATTGAGAAGCACCCAAGTCTGGGAGAAGCAGGTCTGGACTGACCATCTGGTTAGGAGTAGGGCATCGTCCTGGGGGGCCCAATGGATTTGTGGGGACCATCCCCGACCCCCTTCCTCTGCAAAAGTTATCATAGGAAACCACCCCATGGTACAATTTATCATGGCCGGCGTTTTAATCCCAGCGCCCTGGTGTACTTACCCTTTAGCAATGTACTTAACCAGCAGAATATCCAAGTGAATACATTTGTGAGACCCAACACACCATTTTGGATACAAATATCAACCTATATGCGAATTATGAGTCAAATAAAAGCCAGGAACTGAACTTTAAAATCCTCCCAGCCTCATCCACCCCAATCTAGCACCACGTGACATATTTACATTTATTCTCCTCCCAAATGAAAAAGTCAATTACACATCGGAAAGATGTGTCGTCTTTGTGAATCATGTCCAGCTATGGAGGGATGGGTTGGGGGGGGGTGTGAAATCTATTCCAAGGGGACGAAAACGAGCTGAGAGAGAGAAATGTGACACTGCACTATTTGCAAAGGTTATGTGCAGCTGTCTCAGATGGAATACCAAGGAAGTGAAGAATTGCCCATAGTCAAGGTTACTGTTACATCTCTCTGTTTTATATGTGTTTCTGATTAATACAATTAAGCAATGGAAGTAAATACAGAGTGTTTCACGTAGTTGTGACAAATTATAATTATAAAATATTGATAAGCTCGGTTTTGCTAAAAGAATAACGGTGTGGGAACTTGTATGTATAGTTTAGGAGTTTCAGGAACCTTATAATGAAAATCGACCAAAATACCAAGTGAAATTCAGGATCTGCTGAACCTGACCTCTGAGCTCTGCTTGGAATGAAGGAGATGCATGTTTATATGCCTTACTTAACATCTGTATATAAGCACTAGAAGAGTATTGAATTTCAGTTGACTTTTTCATGTCTAATAATAAAACGAAGTCACTCTCGTTACACATACCTTTCACATTTAAATTTAAATAAAATGAGAACTAGTCATCAATGAAGCACCGCTTCTCCTTGAAGCTGGATTCTAATCCTGGTAGTTTCTAACTGGAACACTTTGTAAATCAGTAATTTTCCTTACAAAACTATTAATGCACTAAAGGGAACACAAAGTGTAAACAAAGTATAGAACAAACTGAATCATCACCGGATGCGTAGTGTTAATTCAAGGAATATAGATCGTATTTATGTTACTAGAATGATTAATGACTACATTCCAAGGGTCACTAGCCTTGTCAGTCTCCTTTGAATTGCCTATCGTAGTCTTCATGTCATACACATGCACACACATGCACACACAACACATGGAGACACACACGTTGGTGCACCTATCTATGAGGACCTTCCATTCATTTCTATGGGAAAAAGCCTAATCCTAGTCACGATGCCCTTAACCCCTACCCAGCACTAACCTTAACCATAAATAACCAAACAAAATACAGGTCTTTTGGCATTTTTACGTTTATGATTGCATTGACAGATTTTTATAAAGCTGAGGTTATCCAAATGAGGACCTGAAAAATGTCCCCAAAACTAATGAAGTTTCAGGTTTTACCACACTTTGGGGACATTTTGGGCGCCAAATGTGATCTATACAAACACACACACTTACACACAGACAAAAACATTAACCTATCAGGACAAAAACGGGAGGGGCTTTGGGGTTGGGGTTGTAGCCACAGCTATAAATGGGAAGTGAGTGGAGCACCTTGGAGTCGTACTGAAGCTGCTTCTCTCCTCCCAGGTCCACTCTCACCATGTCTGACACCGAGGACGTGTAAGTATCAGTACTTTCTCATGTTTCCCATTTTCTCTCTCATCTGTTATGTTCCCCATTCTGTTAAAATTTAGTCAGACGCACAAAATAGCCACGTCTTTATGAGTTAAGCATTTATACATAATTAAATATAAATACATGATCACTCTTCATGAAAATGTGATGCTCGTAACTAATGTCTTTGGCTCACCTTCTGAATGTGCTGGTCTAACAGCCTCCCCTGTGAGACTTTGGGGACTATATGTATAACGCAGTACTGCCAATGGACATAAGCGTGTGTGGGACTGACTTTTTCCCTGTGTATTTTTTTCAGTGATCAATACGAGGGTAAGTGGCTGTTTCTCTACCTCTGAGACACCATTTAAACAGTAATTAATTCCTTATTACCTTTGTTATTACTATTATCCCTGTTCGTGTTTTCTAATATATTCAATTAAAAAAGCAACATTACCAGCCTTAATATTATTATTATTAGCAGTTCTAGTAATATTTTTAGTATTATGATTATGTCGTTCCTTACTATGTCAGCTTATAGCATAGTCTCTATATAGAGATGATGGATGTATATTTAAGCAATTAAGTAGCGTATGTTTAATTGCTTAAGGGCGTGGAGTATAGTGGAGTATTAAGTGTAAAATGTTTTTGAGACCTTTTCATGTGGCTTAATGACGTCGGAGAGTCAGAAGGTTTCCAGCGCTGCGTGCAGACCTGATGGTGCTCCTGGTATTGCAGAACCCTCTCCTCAGAAAGCCTAGTTTCAGTGGTCAGAGCACATGCGTGATTGACATAGTCTGTCCACAGCCTATCCCACTGTAGTAATAAGGAAAACTTGCATTTGGCCCACTAGCAGTGGTAGTTAATTCTGGAGTTTAATGGAGACGATAAGCAGGAGCACTGGGGAGGTGTGCATGGTGTGGTAAGAGAATTTGGAGAGAGAACTCCATGGCATGCAATGCTGCATTGCTAGATGATGACCAAAATGATCACCGCATAAAGGAACATTAGCCAATAAGCCAAGGAATTCTTACAGCTGTTTCCATGTTCCTTTGAAAAGTATCCCGTGTTTGAATGCATAATTCAAACAGGTCGAGTCACTCACCAGCTCTGTGTGCTGAATGTGCAACAATGCTTTTCGTCAGTTTCTATAAATGTGCCAGAGGTAGATACTTCAGGTCCAGAAAGTAAAAATCCAGACCAAGATTTTGTTTCAACCAACCAATTGAGTATAAGGAGTCAGAGTCACAGAGTGCTCAATT
>JAODLD010000021.1:4945015-4972143 GCA_026781065.1 Mormyrops boulengeri
TTCAACCAACCAATTGAGTATAAGGAGTCAGAGTCACAGAGTGCTCAATTGGTTGGTTGAAACAAAATCTTGGCCTGGATTTTTACTTTCTGGACCTCTAAAATCTGCCACAATTCAGGCTTGTGACCTTTTTTAATTCTACTGTTTTATTGCTTTTTTGGGAAAATGAAGAATACGAAGGGGAAGGTAAAACGAACAAATAAAAAATTCAATCTACCTTATTCAGTACTAATTTGTTACTATTTTCACTAGTTTGCTTGCTTTTGTCATTGGATTACCATCTTCTTTTGGCATGGTAGGAACAAACTCACCAATACTTGTCGTCTTTATTATAGCTTGCTGTGTCAGTGGAATTAGCCAGTGTAAAGGACTGAGATTTGGTGTATATATAATGCAAGGAGAGAGTAAAATTTCATAAAGTATCTGACGATTCTTTCTGCAGATAAATGCCATATAATTTAAGGAATGCTGAATCCTAACGTCGGCTTATCTCTTTATTTAGTCAATTTCACAAAAGCATTCCAACATCTTACAATTAAAAACAAGCTATGATACTCTGTAGGTTATGTGCTCTATATCAGCGATTAATGAAAGATTCCCAAGGCAAGAAAAATAAATATTTTGCAGCCGCAGGAATATTTTGCTTCTTGATGCAATGCGGCTCCGGTTCCCACCTCTTTGTAACAAACACCTCGGATTATGGTGATGGTGACTGTCCATCGCTTGGTGAACCAGACCAGCTCCATCAAAACTACGACATGCCCTCACCCTTTCTGACCGGAGATTAACCCTCTCGGCATACCAGATCACAGAGTCATAAGCATGCTCTAGTTTCCACTGCCTGCTTGCCCCCCCCCCCCCAGTGGGGCAGAGTGGGTGGGGCTCACACAGACCTAAGCTGGAGAAACCAGCTGACACTACAGGCTGGTCAGGTTAGTCAAAGCTCAAGATGCACATCTTTAACTGTGTTCATCCCTGAGTTATTTTTCTAATCTCTTCAGTTTTAATCTCTTTAAGATGAGTCAGAGTGGCCTTATTAATGACCATTAATTCAGAAGGAAAATTAAAACTTCAGATGATGCAGAAATTCCTTCTATGTAACAGGTTCAGGCTAAGTGCCCCCAGTATTTCCTTGCACCTGCTCTTCTTGAAGAGGCACCCACTAATCCATCACCCTCTCTTCTCCTTTTAATCCAGCAGTCTTTATCGGTTGTGATGCCACTTAATTTTCCTTGCATCCTATAACCTTTCGCCAAAAACTGTGCTTTGCTTCTACTGCTTGATGCATGCCATACATCAGTAGACAAGGATGTGGTAGAAGTAGAGATTGCACCAGAGGTGACCAATGAGCCAGAACCAGACCCAGTGGAAGAGGTGCATGAAGAGATGTATGAGCAAGGTATGTGGAATACATATTCATTCATCCTTCCAAAACGCTACTTCACCTGACATGGGGAGTTAAAATAGAGCAGTGTTTCTCAATCTAGTCCTCAGGCACCCTAGACACTCCATATTTTTGCTACCACCCAGTTCCCAACACATTTGTACCAGGTATTTTTTTGTTCTTGACTGGCTGAGAGCTGAGAGGGAGCAAAATTGTGGACTGTCTGGGGTCCCCGAGAACTGGACTGAGAAACACTGAAATGCAGAACATTTATCACACCATCCATGCATGCAGAGTAATAAACATGTGAAGGAACTGTTCAAACCCCAGGCCAAAATGAAATCTCAAACTGCAATGGGGGCACCTCCTCTTCATAACTGACCACTGTGAAGAAAATCCACCTGCAATAATGTCCACCTGCAATAATGTCCACCTGCAATAATGTCCACCTGCAACACAACAAATGATGCTTGTTTAAAAATGGCAGGTATTGTGACAGTTTATGGCTGCCTCCAGCTGTAATGTGTCAGCACTCTTCCTTGGACCTGAAATTTTGCAGTAACATAATGTCTACTTCACATCAAATGAAATAAGGTCGTTGTTTCATCAACGTGTAAATCTTATGTAAATCTTGGAATAATTCAAAAACTTTTGATGGAAATTGTCCCTTTTAATCTGCTCTGCTTTTTTGTCCCACTTTTTGAATTCAATCAGCAATAGCCAGCCAAGCTACACTTACAGAGGCGCAGTTCAGACAACAAATGTGTACGCAGCTGAGCTGAAGAGCCATATCACTGGAACTAATCTTGTGTAATTTGCCTTCGCTTTCCACACTTGCGCATGCCAGAGGCTTGTGAGGAGAAAGATATGTCGAGAAATCGTTTGCATTCGTGGTTGTTATGTGGGTGAAGGGATTCCACAGCATCAGCTGTTATGGGCCCCCGTAGTGGGACTCCCTCCTGCGAGAAATGTGGATGCACCGCAACTCTTCCAGACAAATCTATGTATCCCCGTCCGAAAAAATATATTCCATGTATGCAAGCAGAAACCAGATCCTTAATCCTCCCCCAATGTCAAACAAAAGTTAATTCTAAATAGATATGGGTGAATGAATATGAAACAGTCAGCTGCGCTTTGCTGTGCCGCAAATACTCTGCTTATCGACGCTGTGCTCTTCTCTTCCGCATGATGTGTGACGAACCAGTGGAGGAGGGAGAGCAAGATGGTATTTCAGAACGCTGATTTCGTTGAGTTGCTGTCTTGCTTTGTGTCTTTGGGGATGATGGTCTTTCCACTCAAAAAAATATATATATTGAAGCATATAAACTACAGCACACACCTATTTCAGTGGATGTCTGAGTATAGTGGATGTTTTCTTTTCTTTTCCTTGTGTTACACTTTCACAGTCCAGCTTTTAAAAGGACTCGATGTAATTGTCCAAGTCTTCAGCGATTGACTTTTGACTACAATTAGGAGTTTAAACTTACAATAGAAATCTTTAGGAATGGAACATTAAATATATATATACTAATAAACATTTTTTTAGTGACCTTATGGGTCCTTAAAAGGCACATTTTGAAATAATTGTTATGACTTTGCGTTTCGTAGCATTAACATTAACGAATCTACATTAATAACTTTTAATCGAAGTATGACTTAAATGTGGATTACATTTAAAACCTGTTTTCAGTGTTGCTATGTGTCACTGTGTAATTAAAATATCCTTGATGGTGGGATTTACATCCTCTTTAACTTGCTTTGACCCCAGACTGCAGTGCTGACAGCCAAATGTTTCTTCGTCTCTGTTAAATCTGCTTATTTCTAACTATTGTTTTAATTTTTACTTTAATCGACAGATGAGAAGCCAAAGTTCAAGTAAGTCGCCTTTCCAGTGACCTTGAAGTATTCGAGATTCATATTATGTCTGAGTGTATGTACCTTTTGCTCAGGAAATACCAGAGGTGGAAATTTCCCACCCAGAAAGTAAAAATCCAGACCAAGATTTTGTTTCAACCAACCAATTAAGTATAATGCAGGGGTTTCCAACTCCGATTGTGGAGTATTCTACCTGGCTTCTGATGAGCCACATCTGCTCCTGGTATTTACCTGAGTTGGAGAACCCTGGTGTAAAGATTCACAGTCACAGACAACTGGTTGGTTGAAACAGCTTGGTCTGGATTTTTACTTAATGGACCTGAAATTTCCACCTCTGGGAAATAGCAAATGCTACCATGTTTTTGAAGTACAGAGACATAATAGATCTCCTTTAAATCGCTGATTTGACTTGATGGATTTTCTGTAGGCCAAGTGCACCTAAGATCCCAGATGGGGAGAAAGTAGACTTTGATGTGAGTAACTCTACATGTAACATTTGCTTACCCTTCTACAGTCTTTTGTTCCTTTCCAGTCTTCTACAGTGCAATCAAAGGAGGGCTACTCTGTCAAGTGAGTCTGACCTAATGTAACATGTGTCCCTACAACATTCTGGTCTGCAGGACATCCAGAAGAAACGTCAGAACAAGGACCTCATTGAGCTGCAGGCCCTAATCGATGCTCACTTCGAGCACAGGAAACAGGAGGAGGAAGAGCTGATAGCTCTAAAAGACAGAATTGTGAGTGGCACGTCTGATTAAGTTTATCATCTTTTATTAAGCGATCATCCCCCCCTGGTGGTTAGAAATGGTAACACCACTTGACACATGCCTCCACGTGTCCGCAGGAGAAGCGTAGATCTGAAAGGGCGGATCAGCTGAGGATCAGAACTGAGAAGGACAGGGAGCGCCAGGCGAGACGTGAGGTGGGCATTAGGTGCCACTCCGATTTAAGGTCAGCATGGTGAGAAGCCCCCTTTCTGACTAACCTTAACAATACTTGGTACCATTTCCCATTACAGGAGGAGAGGCTGAAGAGAGAGGAAGCAGATGCCAGGAAGAAAGCAGATGAGGACGCTAAGAAAAAGTCAGCCCTGTCAAACATAGGTTCATCCTACAGCAGCTATTTGCAGAAGGTGATATGGTTTAACCACAGCGTAGCCTTCAAGCCAAAGGATTTGAAATTCAGAATTCTTAAACAAGACTAACTAAATGCGTCATCTTCAGACGACACTCTTCATACTTTGGAAAGTACCTTAGCTAAATGCCATTTAGAGATTAATCACAAAGCAACAACACATCAACTGAAAGGCAACGTACCGTGACCTCTATCTATTTGACGGGGGGATGAGGGCCGTGTTTGTCTGCTCTCGCTCATACAGGCTGACCAGAAGAGAGGCGGGAAGAAGCAGACGGAGAGAGAAAAGAAGAAGAAAGTTCTGGCGGAGAGACGCAAGCCTCTCAACATTGACCACTTGAGTGAAGACAAACTGAGGTACGTGGTCTTTTGCTCACCGGGTAACACCTAGTGCACCTAGAATTCAGTGGCTTATGGGATGCAAGTCACGTGTGATGAAATCTAGAAGATGGTGATAGAGATTATGAGATTAGTGATTATGAGGACTGATCTGTATCCCCCATGCACCATTACAGGGACAAGGCCAAGGAGCTGTGGGAATGGATGCAGACCCTCGAGTCTGAGAAGTTTGACTATATGGAGAAGCAGAAGAGGCAGAAGTATGAGGTGAGTCTTTCTCTGGGAATCAAATTAGGATGAGTTTGGAGTAGGTGATTGCTTCTGTGAAATGCCATGTCGTAATAGTACCATTTTAAAAACTTTGTAGACCTTCTTTCCAGTGAATTTCTTCATCAATTCGTCATTCTTGGCATAAAAATGAAGGTGACAGAGGGAGTATTTGCCTTTGCGAAGACTGAAAAGACACCTGTCTGTAACAAGGCACTTGCGTCAACATCACCTGTTCATAGGATGTCTTATGGTAAACTGAAGAAAAACAATATATCTCTTCAAGTGTTTCCCAACTTGGTCTTCGGGGACCCGCAGACAGTGCACATTTTTGCTCCCTCCCAGCTGAGCAAAAAGTAGACTGTCTGGGAGGGAGCAAAAAAAAAACATTTCCAGTGAGGTAGTTATGCTTATCATCCAAGAGGTGATCCCTGTCACACCCAGACGTGAATGCAGCTATACTCTGATCCTCTCCAGGTCACAACACTACGTAAGAGGGTGGAGGAACTGAGTAAATTGTAAGTAATGCAGCACAAGTACTAAAGGCACGGCGCCCAGCTGAGAGCGCATGGTCTGTCTGCATGGGAAGCGCTGTGGGGTTCAAGGCAGCGGGGCAACAGGTCAGCATCTGCAGGCAGCTCAAGGTCCACAAAACACATGACTAACAGGAAGGCTTTTTGCAATTCTGTTGGCAAATCTGGCACTGGGTTCCTTCAGAAGAAGAATTTTTCTGGTATTAGGGAGAATTTTTTGCTTTAAATGTAAAATAGAAAATCAAAAATCGATACTTCCATGCTTCAGAAGCACCTTACTAGTCTCCTTTTTCAATTGTTCCTTACTTTGATAAACTGAACTGTAAGATCTGTTGGCCCAAATGCTATAAGGCCTCTCAAAGGTAAGTGAGTGATTCTGGGTCAACCAAGCATCTACTCTTGACTTCCTGCCTAGCCGCATTCTCAGTCAGGACATTCCCTCATCACTTCTGCTTCCTTCTCTTCAATGAGGTAGAAATTTTCAGATTTAACACCCTCCCTATGTCCAGCTACCAAGGTCCAGCGAGTTTAAGTCCTCTGAGCCAAAAGATACCGTTGAGTTCCAGTAAACACCACAAGGGTCATCACAGTAAGGAGTGTGTGTGGATCGGTGTTTGTTTTCTTCCTCAGTCTACAGGCAACTTCCCACTACTGGTCCTGCTACTGGTGAGAGTCAGGCTTTGACGAGGTAACCCATCGTGTTCACCTTTTAAAATGCTCATGTGTTATTTTCAGGTCATCTCTCTCAGAAACCGCATTGATGAGCTGCAGAAGCAGTAAGTACAGTGTCCCACACCACCCCCCCCCCCTCTGCACAGGCAGCAGCATGGCAACCTGTGGCATCTCCCGCCTTGTGGAGGGCATTCACTTTCTTACAGCATCATAATTCTACAAAGATGCAACCCCAACTTAGCTTAAGAAAGTCACATCTCTTGACAGAAGTGTCACCAAATGCACTAGGACTTTGAGAACATTCTGAAAATCTGACCAGAAACGTGAAGGCCAACTTCACGGAAAGACAGTCCTCAAAGGCTAGATCCACTTACTACTTTTACATTAAGACCATTTCGATTTCATTGAGACAAAAATGACTACCACCTGGACATTAAATCCTTGTGGATTACAAAAATTGATTATTAAACCCAACAATGTAACATGTAACAGACCTCTGCACTGGTCTGCTGAAACACAAGCATAAAATACACACAATCAGATTAGACAGTTAAAGGAAATATTTTTTCCATCTTCTCCATAAATAAATATTCTGTCGCAACCCAGATACATATTTGCAACACTATGTAAGATGCATTTAAAAATTTGCATGTAAAAGTATGGATGCAAAGAAAATGCATTTAAAAATGTGACTATGGTCAAATATGTATTGGCTGACAGACCAATAAAGTGAATATTCTATATGTCCATTAGCAGAATATATGCAGTGGCTCTTCAAAACATGACCATAGATCATAGATGTGATTAACACATTTTTTTGCACAAATACTTTCAAGAGAGCCTCCAAGCACCAAGCTGTCTGCTAGTTTTTCGTTAAACCTCCCATGAGAAAGAAAAGGCAAGAATACTCACAGCCTTGGTGTGTTTCCCTCAGCCACACACATGAAACAACTTTGTCTTTTATGTTAAACTGTTATGTTAAAATGGGACGGTAAGTACTGAATGATAGAAGCCGAAACCCGCATGATACTGGTCACCTTGCAGGTACTGTCTCCCGTAGTGTGCGATCTGGTGTGGAATGACTTCAGCTCGTGGTACCAGGTGCATGATTCAACACCAGACAGTGATTTTTGCTATGCGAGATCTTCCTGTGAATTCAGATAAATTTGTAATAGGATTTCATACATCAAACATTAGCTGAACTACAGGATAATCATTAAAATACAAAACTTGATGTACGATCAAGCATCAGTCAAAATGCTAAGCACTTATACAATCAGAAGTAACACGTATGCATTTAGAAAATTGAATTCGCCCACCACAAACATTATTTTTGCACATTTCTTTAAAACACAATAACTTAAACAGGTATGCCTGTTAGGTTAGCCTACTTAAGCTAGTCATAGTCCTAATGATTTCTGAATAATCACTGCTCTGCCCTCACCTTCAGCTTTGTGAAGGGTACATATCTCTGGAACTTCATGTTGTTGCTCCACTGCCAAAACTGCAGGCAAGAATCGAGCATCACTGGGTCACTGCATCAGGAAGCTGGTCAGGCCTGTGACCATAAGCCTGTGGCTGTACTCTACGGAGGAAGTGTGACATTTAACCAGTAAATCACTGGGAATAACAAATCACAGCCATAAAAGTGGGTAAAACCTAATACAATTTCCCACACTGATTTGCAATAAAGAACCTTAGTTGCTGAAAAAATAGTCATAAGCATGACTGTGATCCTGTAATTAGGAACACGGTGATAGTGGGTGTATTATTCATACCCTGGGTGACCTGTACCTTTGGTCCATATAATGATAAAATACTCCACTGAATCTCCAACTAGTTTATGCCCCTACAAAGCTGAAGAGTGACAGGGTTTCCACAAGGCAACATAATGCCATTCTAACAGCACCATCACTTAAATCCACCCTGTAAGTCTCACGTAGCTCTGCATCTGAGGCAGAGGGAGTCTCACATAGCCCCTCTGCATCTGAGGCAAAGAGAGTCTAATGTAGCTGCCTCTTTGTCTGAGGCAGAGACAGTCACACATAGCTGCCTTTGTGTCAGAGGCAGTCTCACATAGCTGCCTTTGTGTCAGAGGCAGAGGGAGTCTCACATAGCTGCCTTTGTGTCAGAGGCAGAGGGAGTCTCACATAGCTCCTCTGCCTCTGAGGCAAAGAAAGTCTAATGTAGCTGCCTCTTCATCTGAGGCAGAGACAGTCACACATAACTGCCTCTGCATCTCAGGCAGAGTCTCACGTAGCTGCCTCTGAGGCAGAGAGAGTCTCACAGAGCTGCCTCTGCATCTCTGCCACATTACAGCAGCAAGAAGGGAGCCGCTGCCCGCCGCAGGAAGTAAAGAAGCCCCCCAGGAGGCCCCACACCCAGAATGCCCCTCTCTTGTGGCCCGGACCATGGACCGCTCCTATAGGGGACCCCCTACTGCAACAGCGATCCAGACCACACTAACACAATCGGCACAAACACGACACACACTCCAAGTCTTCCCGCTTGTCTCACACAGTAAATTATTTTTTTGCTGCTGTTATAGAAATAGCCCCCACTGAGCCCCCACTGTGCTCACTCACTCTGGACTGCTGTCTGGTTAACAGTTTTTTTTTTTTTTGTAAATAAAGCATAACCCTTCAACAAAGTCTGTATATCTGTTTGCTGTTTGCCCATAAGCAGGTGTGCAATTTTTGCTCAGAAGATGGCACCCCCCTCAGAAGTCAGCATGGTAGGGGGAAGGGGGGGGTTCCTAGCCTTAGATGGCACCCTAGGCAACACCTATGTCGCCTAATGGGTTGACCAGTGTCCTGACGAGTTGAGCTACCTATCGAGATGTGCTATCGAGCATTTCTGCGCATGTGCAGTTCCACCGTCTTGGGATTAGGGTTTTTTGAGGGGTTAGGGTTTAGGGGTGTCTTGGGGGTTAGGGTTAGGGTTAGGGCTATTGATTAGCACTACACTAGCCTAACTCGACAAAGTAGCTCAACTCGACAGAACACTAGCCCTGCTCGGATTAAGTGATTATTATAATGAATATTATCGACCACGTGGCTTTGAATAAGTATACATTTGATAACAGATTTAGCGATGCCAGACAAAAATGTGCCAACTCAACATGTCAATATGAAGGTGCTGATGGTAACACCAGGCACTATTTCCAGGACCAGTATAAGAAATTTAAATTTAGGCCAATTAGGCTAGTTTTTTTAAAAAAAATTCGTCCTGTTATATACCAGATAAAATTTTCACTGAAAATCTCACGCCAGCCAGCTGACCAAAGTTTGCAACTCTGCTATAAGTTAACGTTTTAAATTTTGAACAGTTCTCTTGATAGCGGTATCCTGAATGCAGTATGTTTGTATGCATAAATTGGTTTGGTTCGAGTACAAGGAAAGGTGAAGGACAGTTTGGATAAAACGACCGAAGAGGAAAAAAATTTAAAACGGAATGCTAACCTCCTATTGCAGGGGTGGCCAATCTTATCCGCAAAGGGCCGGTGTGTATGCCACCCCCGTCCTATTGAAAAGCGAGAGAAATGCGAAGAATGGTATAAAAAAGTCAAGCTTCATCACCACCAGGGTTTACAATCCGCGCCAGGAGGGCGGGAGACGGGCCAGCAGCTAGGGTAATGTTTGCGGAGACGGCGCAGCACCCCTTCAGAAGATGGCAAAATTCAATGAACATGTATGTCTGATGGGCTTTTCTACTAAATATAATAGGTTAACCGTTAGTGCGTATTTTATTCACGTAGACCTGTAATTAAAATCCTATCAGCAATCCTGTTTATAGGAATTAATATAATACTGCACTTGTACAATCTTGATGTTATTCCAATAATATTATTTTTTAAAGCGGTTAACACTTCTCAGTTTGCTTCCGGATCGCCAAAAATACTCTATGTCCTATCTGTAGATGAGGTGAGATTAACTACGTCTACAGCGACCTGAGAATTTATATATAACAGAAAAAAACACCTCGCGCGACGATGCTTCCATTAACCCCGTACACGCACTGCTGAAATTATTTTAATAAATTGATTATTTTCTAACTGTGGAAGTCGCAAACAAAATATTTTTATCATACAAAATACATATACTAACAATCGAAGAACCCGTGAATTATTTTCAGATGCAGTTGAGAACAAAGGTTGCATTATTACCTTTAGACACTAGATGGTGCTATTGTTCAGCCAGATTGCCGGACCTGTTTACGCCCGGAGAAGATATGGGTTGGCTCAGCCCAGAAAGATGAGGTTTTTCCCCGGAAGATGGATTGATTTATTTGTTTATTTCTTCATTATAGCAACAATAATATCCGAAACCTTCCCAGAAGTTTAGATTTCCGTGTTTGAATTAATGAGGTACTGTACTTAAAATTCGGTTTAAACTGGTTGTTAAGCCTGTGTAATTTTCCTCGGGAAAAATGCATTTTCTATTTAGAGACCGTATTATATATTATATACTATACTTTATATGCTAAATTTTTGTTGTAAAGTGTTTTGAATAGAACAATAACACATTTTCCAGTGTAAAACAATATGTAACAATGATTCATTTTAACTGGAAATTTCCCCGTAATTATGCATATTTACATGAATCTTCCAACCGATCATAATAGTCACGGGGATAAAATATATTAGGAAAAAAAAACAATATATATATATAAAACATACATAAAAATATATAACATAAAATTTTGTTAAACATAGACATTTTGTATTTATATATAATATTGTGTGTGTGGACATATAGTGGAATTTTTATCCTTGAATCCTGCATTTCGTATAAATCTGGTTTTTATAAAATATTTTAGTTACATTAATCAATGTATTTCAGAGAACAATAATACATTTTCAACTATACAAAATAACAATGACCTATTTTACAAGAAAATATGACTATAGCTCATATATATATATAAGGATATTACATAGGCCATATTACAGTATAAGCGCTCAGCATATCTTAGATATTGCAAAATATCACATATGTTAAATATTGCTGGATATAACTGTAGTTTATACCGAACAGGGAAACAGTTTACTTAAATATTTACAAATAAGTATGAAGAGAAATTATAATTGTGCAATCATAACAATTAATTAGCGCCTTTACCACAGACGAACGGAACTACTTGCGTGGTACATTAGCTAGCGTTTCGTACAACCCCAGCTGACCGGTATTTAAGGACCGGCTTTAAGCTCGACGTTATTTACTCGGGCGCCTCCGTTCAGTTTTTACTAAGAATCTTCGCCAGTCAGTAATGACATAATGGGCTTTAAAATCAGTACAATAATTCATTTGCGTCGTTTTAAAATGTGAAACAAATATTGCGGTTTATATAGTCCTAATTGTATTTTATAATAACTTTTGGATCACTATAAAATATTCAAAGCAATATATAAAAACGAATAATTCAGGTAACCACATTATCCTCGTTCATGAACACTGTTACTGGTAACGTTAAAAAAACAAATTTAACGCATTGATAAATTTGTTAGCACATTCACGGTTCATTATGTTTGGATGCCATTTTTGGTAACGGAGGAAAGAAAAGGCAATGAAAAATTATTGAGATTAACAAGTGAATAGGCAAACATGTTGTATAACGGAGTTAAATTTGGTGCGACAGATCTTGGGAGAACCAAGGAAATTAAGGAACGATCTTTCATTCCGTTTTGATGCTGTTTACGCAACGACGGATTTAAGACCTCACCAAAAATATGCCATTAGAAATTAGAATAAACTAAATATCTAAAGCGTGTTGCGTGATGTACTCTTTTCCTGTTTTGCATGTTTCTATTAAGCTAAAACTTAACTGACTATATTAGGCCTAGTTAGAAAGAACAAATGGCTGCAATAATTTTATCTTAAGATAATTAATAGCTTATTTCATATTAATATTTCAATGTAAACAAGCCACAACAAAAATCAAGACAGGATTTGTATAAATAGCCACATTGATTTCTTTATTAAAACACTGACATTCACTCAGGTTTTCATGTATAAATATAAAGTTAAGCATTTGACACGACAAACCAAGCGTCTCTATAAACTGGCAACATTAAATACATTTGTATGTTTATTTAGCAAAAAAGGCTCTTAATTACAAATGTACAAAAAATGGTCCTCATTTTCCAGATTTAATTTGCGTTTTTGTCTGACTTCTCCGCGCAACCAGGGTATAAATGATCGTCATTACACGTGGCACATAAATTACATTGAATGTTTCCCTAAAGCAGTGGTCGAAAAATATGATACAGTAGTTCCACAGGCAAACACACCCATTTAAATACAAGAAGGCAGGCCAAGATGGTGAAAAAAAATCAACACGAATGAACCACGAATGAATCAGGGATTGAAACAGGGATACTTCGACTTTAAGGAACAGTGACATCACTCTATTAATGGCAAAGAATTAAAGTTTGGCCGTTCTTCCGGTTCGTCAATAACATGCAGTAACCAAGTCCAATAGTTTGTCTTCCCGCGTCCTTTAAAGGAATTCATTGGCATTCAAGAATGTATGGTCAAAATAAGTCTTTTGTCGTTTTAGGCACCAGGACGTTTCATAAAACCTGGTAAATGGGGTTTGAGTCATGAGCGGTTTGAGGGCAGTTGGTGGGGGACGGGACGGATGTTCCTGTCTCCCCCAGTATAGATCCTTCTCTTGGGGAGGTGGGACTGCCTTCGGACCCCTCCTGACTCGGTAACACAGGACAAGTGGATGCATCTGTCGAAATTCGCTCCACAATGCTGGATAGACAATCCAAGCTGGAAATCACGGAGTTCTTGTTACCTCTGGAATCTGAAGAGAGATTTAAAAGCCGTGAGATGATGTAAATATAGATTCGTTTGTGGCTTTTAAGCTACGTGTCTTTTTGATAATGATCAAATATCCAATAAGTATAATTACTTTGGATAATGTTTTTCTAAACATTTAAATAACTTACAGACACATAACATTATTATATCGTGGCTATAAGTAAAGAAGTCATTCAAACACATTTAAGTCATTTAATCAGTGTTGTTTTAAGTTTGCGGTGTTTTAAGAAAGAAGCTGCGCTTACCATTTGCAGTTTCGGTGAAGTAGGTACTGTCATAGCTGTTTCGTCTCCTTGACGTGCATGTTGGACCATTAAAATCCATCTGAAGGAAGAAATACAGACGTTTGAATTTTTCGGAACACAATGCGCTAAAAATCCGAATATCGATTATTCGTTGTTATTTAAACGTAAGCCTACTATAATCAGCACACTAACTACACACATTAAACTAAACTGAAAGTGGGGAGCTTTTCGTTTCAAATTAAACCACCGAACTATCCAAATCATTCTGCATCTGCATTTTTCCTAATCATGTCTTACCATTCCGTCTGAGCAGTTGGATCGGGGGCTGGACGCGTCAGAGTCCCCGCTGTAGTGCTCCAGCACAGGGTAATAGTTCTCGTCCTGTCCACGGAGCAGGGACTGCAGTGACTCGATGTAGTTGATGGCATTTCGGAGGATCTCCACCTTGGGCAGCCGCTGGTTGGGATTCGTGGACGTGCACCTCTTAAGGGTCTCAAATGCATCGTTGACTTTGCTGAGTCGCCTCCTCTCTCGCATGGTCGCCGCTTTCCTGCGATCCGCGTTGGTGGTCTTCCTCTTGCACGCTTTGCACGCCCAAAGAAGGCACCTGCCGGCCTGGTGGTGACCGCTCGGAGCCCGGATGTGTTCGTCCTCTTTGTGGTTATAGTCGTCCGGCTTCAGCAGGCCCACGTGAACCAGCCTAGGGTCCAGGTCCTCGAAGAAGTGCATGTCACTTGTGTTGAAGCACGGGTCGTCGTAAAAGTCGTCTGCGGATGAAATTGGAAAGGCAATATCCGACAATTCCATCGTTTATTCGATTTTAAAATCGAAACCAACTGAAATATTACTTTTGAATGATATTGAGTTTTCGCAAAATCTCCAGACGTATAAGTCTAACGGGACAACCGAAAAACTGCTTAACTGTATTTTTTATTTTTTATTTTTTAGTGTTGTCAGTCCTAGGTTCACATACGGCAGCACCCTTTGGGTACCTGTTATTGATCCCCTGCATTGCGTTATTTATATGCGTATCAGTAACTTTAGGGCGTGTCCTGTCCCTCCCACAGCTGGGCAGTCTGACCAATCGGCTCGCTTCTCCCGGACTGGGGCCCCAGCAGGAGGGGCTTTCTTGTCACGCGTTTCGTGCTCGTTTTTACAGAACCTTCAAGAAACATAAATAAACCTTATTTATTAATGTAAAAAGGAGCGTATATATAGAAATTCTAATTTGTTTTCTAATAATTTGGTTATGTCTGTTTTACATGCTTTAAATAACACTTGAAATTTAACACCCTTATTATCATATTTCTCATAGATATCGCATTTAAATAACTTTTTAATAAGTTTAAAAAGAGGAACTAATGAAAAAAATTATTTTACGACATAACACTACATTAGGAGTGACACGAAAACGATACAGTTATTATTGACGTATTTAAATTACTGTAAAAACGATTAACAGAAAGAAAAAAATATTTCGTA
Organism: Mormyrops boulengeri; assembly: GCA_026781065.1. NCBI lineage: Eukaryota > Metazoa > Chordata > Actinopteri > Osteoglossiformes > Mormyridae > Mormyrops > Mormyrops boulengeri. Next base: position 4,959,774 of record JAODLD010000021.1, read on the forward strand.
GTTGTTAAGTGTGGTGAGGCTTATAATCACTTACGAAATCTACAAGATGTTTTTACGAGCGAATGACGGTTTACAATAAAATGGAGGTCAAGTGAATCTGCACAATTTTTGTATTTCAAACACAATTATTGGGAATTTGAAGCGGACTGTCAATAAATTCATACAGTAATTACTGCAGGCTATGAAACGCGTCTGCTGTTTCAGCTTTCAGTGTCTATGAAGGGCAATAAAACATAAACACTGGCGAGTTAACTCCGATATTAGATGTGTTACTGTAATTTATAAAATTCATATGTTAGGAATATGAAATCCTAATGCCGACTAAAATGATCTATCTCCTTGGGTTAACTCAGGATGAAAAGAGTTTTTAATAAAGATATGGATATCTTACAACAACCATAATATTCATCGTAATGTTGAAATTTTAAACTCTAGTGTTTATTCAGTTTTTGATTAAGTTCCGTTATCTAAATCGGTGAAGACGTTACGTTATGTTTCAAAGTCGCTAACTGCGGGAACGAAGACCCGATCCGACATGAAACCCCGGAGGCAGCAGATGGCGGTATAGATTTGACGTCCCCTTACCAAGAAGGGATCACGCCAGAACAGCTTATTATAAATAGTACAATTCGGCAGGCAGGTCGGAAATGTAATTTCTAAGTACAAGGCTTCACATCGGCATCTTATTACTTTTCAGGTGTATGCCGAAACAGCAGAAAATAACAGCAGGCTTACAGAAATGAGTGGTGTTTATTTAATTTACAACATAAAAACTTAAAAAAGAATGGATTCAAAGGTTGCTTTTCTATCAAATATACAGAGCAAAGGAAACACATGAATTATAGCCTAACATGTTCGTTTCAATTTCCATTGATAGTACAATAACTTTGGTAGTATCCTTAAACATTGGATGAAATAATTACAAAGTTGATCAATAAACGCACAAAGCTTCGGGCAAATCGAAAAACTAATATCTCAACTACAGATACCTGCATTAATGAAAATGTTTCTCTGTGTATATACTAAATTATTATATTCATGTATTTAATAAATTAATTGACTTGCTATGAACGTAATGTACACAAGTTGAAAGCAAAACATGAACCCACTTTATACCGGCTAATACGGTACTCATTAAGAACACCGAAATGCATGCTCTCTCTGTATTGGAGCGAACAGATGAATATAATGAATTTTAATGAACAACTGATTTGTGACGCACTATTTGGACTTGCATGTTCTTCAAAAAAATATCTACATAACTGTACATTTTATCAATATAGTTTTTAACTTTCAAGTTTATTTTTTATTAAAAATAAATTATTAAACACTGAAATATCCAACAGCAAATTTCCCATCCACACCCTAACGCACCGAAATACCATCAATTCAAGGGAATATGAGTAATAGGAATTCAGTTTCAAAATGTCTTGCTACTACTAATATAAACATATCACTGGTCATACAGTTTCAACAACTAAAAATGAACAATTCTCTCAAGGAGAAACGGTATACATACGATAAGTAAAAATGTTAGCAAAAGCTGACAGCGAGTTTGCTGCATCTAGCTTTATCATAAATAAAAATGTTCTTAAGCAGACCATCATAACATTGTTTTTTTTCATATATTGCTTGCTGAGGACTGAAAAGTTGGGCCCTAGAAGCAAAGCAGACATCTTCCCTCAATAACACCATTTGTCATTAACCTCAGCCAGTGAATCTGGAATGTTACATATGGTAGAATGTCACCAAAACCTGGTGGTCCACACCAAACACCTCACACCCAAATCGCAGCTTAAGCTGACTTGGACTGCTACACCTAAATGTTGCGATCAAAGGTCAGTATCAGATTTTTATTCAAAACAGCATTTCATGACTGTAACTTTCAATTTAGACATCAATATATAACAAAAATGTGAACTTTTTAACACTCGCTGATCGTTTAGACTATCATTGGGTGGTAGTTATGAGTTATGTGTGTGAACTTTGGTGGTTCTACATTGTATTTTTGTACTTCAAACCATATTAAGCCTTTTTAACCATATCGATGGAAAGCTGCATAATCGGCTGGGTCCGGATTAACATGTGGTTTGGTCCGTATCTGGACTGCGGTCCGGACTCTGAAACCCCCGTGCTAGAGTGTCTAACATAAACACCCGACAGTGCAGTTTTAGTTCTGCAAACTCTTTACTCATCCAGATTTTGCCTGGCTTGCTCCAAAGGAAGGTGCAGCATGGCGTCTCAGTGGGCGGCACATTAGCCTCATACCTCCAGTGTCAGGGGTTCAAATCCTGTCCCCAACCCCAAGTGAGTGGAGTTTGCAAGTTCTCCCCCAGTGTGGGCGGTCTCCTGCTATTCCAAAATACGATGACTGGCTTCATGTTTACCGTGGACTTGTACGAGGAAAATGAAATGGAACACTATTTAATACTGAGTGTGCTGATAAATTCAATTTGGTTTGATTGGAAGGTTGTTGGTTCAAATCCCATGGTCAGCAGAGTGATTTTACCATTGGGCCCTTGAGCAAGATCCTTAACCTGAATTGATCCAGACATTGGCTCACCCTGCTTTCTCAGTTGTATGTTGCTTTGGATGAAAGGATCAGCTAAATACACAGAAGTGATCAACAACAGGAACACTGAGTCCAAAAATGCCTTTGGAGGGAAGGGGGCGGGGTCTCGACAGGGTGTTCATGTGTACAAATTAGAGTGGGCGAGCAGGATCAGATACCAGACAGCTCCTCCAGAAGCTGATCTATTAGGTACTCTCCAAAGCCGGGCTCATGGCCACCGCATCCCGCTCTCTTGGCGTTGGTCAGGAGATCGCCCAGTTCTTTGACCTTGGGGACCAGAGGGGCCAGGAAACAGCTCTTGACCGTGCTGGCCGTGTGTGGGTCGCCATGCTCCCTGGCCAACTGGCAAAGCTCCACCATGCAGGACAAAAGCTCCTTCCATTGAGCAAGCATGACCTCCAGGGCAGGGATGAGGGAACATACATCCTCACACCCAGGCTTCTGTCAGACCAGAGGAAACGACACATGCAATCAAATCGACCTTCCGACAGACTTTACAAGACTTCTACTCATCCTCACTCTAGTTTTCTTATAATTAACCTGATTCTGAGATATTTCATATCATGAAAAAAACTACACATTCACACCGCATTAATGCACATAGAGAAGTTCTGACAGGTGCGTAACACAATACAAAGTCCAGTCTAGAAGATCAAATGTATATCCAATAATAAATAGTATCTACAGCCTGTAACATATTCACCACAGATATAGAATAGAGAAACTGAGTGCGCTGGAGGTGAACGCATCACTGCAAACAGATACCACAAAACTGAACGATAGAATGCAATTTAAATGGAGCTGACAGTTTAGGTTACGTTCTCCATCTAAAAGAGAAAATCACTGTCAGAAAGACAGATAGTAAAACGATGTACTGCGATTTGGGTCTGGTAATATTATAGCAGACCCATGGACTGCTGTTTCTGTTTTGACAACAACGTACAATATGTCAACTCCCTCACCCATGGTGTATCATTATAGTCTGCGAAGACCGTGTTGGGAAACACTACTCTGTGTAGAGACAGTGAATCCTAATAACACTGATAGTCTATATATAATACATAAAACTGATAGACTATATATAGAGATGACACAGATATATATATATATATATATATATATATTAAATTAATGAAGACTCTATAGCACGTCAAGCAATATTAACCAATACATTTGCAATTTAACTTGCTAAACAGGCGAATTTTAAGCAAAGACATTTGTAAGCAAAAACAATAAGATTAAAAACATATAACATTGTCTTATATCAATCATTGTTTGGCATACATGATAACGCACACGTAAAAACAACAAACTGCTTTTGGCCTGGATGGATAACAAGGTGTTCCAAATGGCTGACGACGGACGCTTTGCGGTGCCTCGGAATCAATTTCGCACGACTCGTAAACCTACGGGAGCGGAGTAGGAATCACGCAGGGCGGTGTGGCATCGCGACGCCACGTATCTGGCTGTCCTTCCACTGGCCACTGCGCTTAATCTCCCTCAATTTTCCGGAACTCAGGGGTAACGTACACTCTGGCCGGCATTACCGCGGGGATCTCCGGAACGCTGTGGGGGAGGTTTACGGCCTCACCGCGACTCATGTTACTCTGCTATTGACCGCTCTCTTTCGTAACATGGGATCTTGTGTTGAAAAGATAGTATGACATACAGACGGGAATGACTTTAAAATCTCATAAATCACTGGCCCTCAATCAAAATTTGTAAGTTTTTTTTCTATATATATATAACAAGCGGCATGTGTATTTTAAGACTAAACACCTTCATTAATGGGAAAGTTGACAACCAAACAGTTGGGAATGGGTCCTGCATGCAGAGGCTGGACTATCAGGATACATATGAGAAGTAGGTTGGGTATGGTGAGATGGTGACTTGACTCAGGCTGTCCAGTGTGTTTTGGTGGGGGGGGGGGTTACCTTGATGTCCTTTTTGCAGTAGTGTGCCCCCCGCTCCGTCAGGTAGGCCAGCATAATCTCAGCCTGCTTCTGCTCCTTCTCCGATTCCTGACGGAAAAAGCCAGCTAGCCTTGGCAGGGCGACATCATGCTGCTCAAATATCCGAGCCTGACGGAAATGCAAGAATATAAGGACATGGTCCATAATGCCAGGCTTGGCTGCACTCTGGCATTTTATAACGCTGTAATAAATTAGACACACCTTACTGCCAATTTCCCTTCAACAGTAACTACCCCTATACACCATCTGAATATCAACCAGTTGCTGAAGGTTACGGTTTACTGCTCTAAATCAATGCCTATGACGGCTTTTCACAGCAAGTACCGTATCCCCAAAGGACAACTAACACAGACTTTTTCATTCTGCCCAAAACTATAAGACCTAACTCAAGAAAGCAGAGAACTTTGGGGGGAAAAAACACTGAATAAGGAATACTATTCTGGATGTAAGATTTACAGGTGATTAAGTGGTAAACTACTATGTTCACACCGATTTGAAATAATTTTATTCTTATAAAATATATAAACAAAGTCTGTCTGATTTAATAACTTAAGCAGTGATATTGAGAAATAAACGTGGAACAGTTTAAACAAAGTCTGTTGTATAGAAAAAGTTTTATGAAGTGGTGTAGCGTTGCTCTAAGGTGCCTTTTGCTTACATGTACTGTATAGCCATCATTAGAAGCGCAGCGACCGATGGTGTCGCCATCCTTACCAGCGCTTGAAACCTGTAAGCAGCTTCCATAAGCAAGGTCGTTACGCCGCAGAGACTCTCCTCCACCACCGCTGGCAGGTTCTGCGTCACCCGGCTGCTACTAAGCGCTTTGTGGTTTTTGCAGATAGGGACGCTGGTTTTCAGTCTTTTGCAGCGTGGTTCCGACATATTTAAATGTCACAGTGAAGCCTGCAAAAAAGTAACGAAACTTACAGTGTCAAACACTGGAATTCGGTCTTTTAATGCTATGCAACTTCTGACATTTGTATTTATTTTTCACCTTACGGAATCAGTGGAGTCCCAGGAGGTTGTTTGCCCCGCGCAAAGTTAAACTTCTGCAGCGGTAGCGACACAGGACGGCATCTAAACGCTTCCCGTGCGGCACAAGTTCATCCGGTGCGCATCCTGTGCGCTGCTGTTCGCAGAGAGGAGACCGGACGTCCGAGCGACGGGAACGGCAACAAAAAATAAAATAATACTTAACCGCTACAAGACGTGCGCGGATTTTTTTTCCCGTATTGCAGAACTGGCCTTCGTGTAATTTCTAACGTGATTTAGAGCTGCAATCTAAATGACACAATGAGATTTTCCGTTTTCCTAACAGTCGTTCTGTGTTTTTGTTTATACGGTTTATGCACCTTTATATAGACACACCATGGGATATTTACAAAGAATTCGTAAATTTTGGTGAAAATAAAATTTAAAAATCTGTAACGAAACGTCTGCAGCTAAACAACAAATTCATTTTGTATGTGCTATATTATGGTGGACTGTTAGTCGAAAAAGCTTAACTCAATATTAAAGTAGAATAGGCTTCTATGTGTAAAATATATGTATGTGGATTCTGCCGTTATAAAGGTATGGATAAAACACCACAACTTTTTTTTTATTTGTCGTGATTTGTTTATTCATACATTTTGAATTTGGAAGGGGAATTTAATTCAGAGTACAACCGAAGTCTATAAACGTCCTTGTCTGAAGTTTCTGCATTATACAATGATGCCAGTCTGTGGTTTGAAGTTCAACTGCATCATTTCCATGTGCCACACGTAAACATGGGGGTGTCCTTGTTTTGGAATGTATTTCCGCGTTGCCACGTGGCCCTCCAAATCCACAGTACCCCTCGCCAACACCCCCCCAACTCATACCGACCAGCCAGAGGGGGTCTCATGTTACTGCGGGGCGACCACGGCCGCGCTCTCCTCGCAGATGACAGACACAGGGGACTGGGCGCTCCAAGGAGGACAGCTGACCCTCGTATACGAGTGAAGGGCACCGGGGTTAGAGTGGGGACCGGCAGCCTGACCTACATGGTGCTCCCACTGTCCCCTGGAGGAACCACCTTCGAAGGACTAACATTTACACCCAACTTGCTTCTGTAATATGAAAATGTGAAACACACAATACCTATGCTAGTCCGAAAGGGTTATCTATTAGTATTACATGAGCTAACAAAACAGAGAATGGTCTGAGAGCATTACTTTTAAACTGATCATTTAGGTTACTCTCCCAGAAAAACTGAAGTATGATACTGACTGGGCTTCTATCTAAACACGTAATGTATTATTTTAAAAGTACAGATTATAAATGTCAGAGTGTGTCTTAAATACCACAGCTGGGCTAGTGGGTGTCTTTCTGCACAAGGATCGAATACTTGAATATTTTGATGACGTATCAGAGTCCTTTGTATGTTGTTTGTATGGATGCTCAATGAAGTGGGGGTTCTCCTAGTCTGTGTCTGTTAACAATCTTGAAGGTGGACCTTCACAAAAATCTGGTAATTTTCTCTGTTATACCTCACATTTACTACCACAGGAATCCATAACAAATTATGACTATTTCATAATTTGGAGCGGATTTATGTCTAGTCATATTACAGTGGGATCATAGGAATCTGGAGTGGAAGCTCAGAAGTGAGGATGGACCTTCATATATAAATATTCCTAGTATAGGATAATGAAGCTGAATGGGGCTGATACAGGTGCGAAAGAAAAAGAAAAGATATTTTTGTGGACCATTGTAATCAGAAAAAATTAACCAAAGTAAGTAAGTATTCGAGGAATACTATATATTGACCTGATTAGTTTTCTATTGGGGGTAACAGCATCTTCTCTCTAATGAGGAGGCTTCCTCAACTGGACATAGTCACACACACTGAGGCCTTTGTCCAGCCTGATGCTTCCCATTATATACCTGCCCACCCCAGAGGGGACAGTCAGCTGTAGCAAGTCTTGCCACGCCCACAGCCATGGTGCTGATGTCAGTCCACAAATTGTGCAACATCACCATAATTCATAGTCATGTTTTTCTTTATTTTTAAAAAATTTTTCACTCCGAGTAATGGGCCTTGAAATACCAAGCTTTGCTTCTTCTAAATCTGAAAAACAGAAACATAAATTCAACTGTAGAATGTTTTACATCGAATCATGGATTTTGCTATGAATAATTATTTTACGTATGAGTAGTAGGGGAATGTTGCATTACAAACCTCAAGTTGCTCAAGTGGCTCCACAGTTTCGTAAGAGGAAGCCACTGGCCTAATGTACCAGCACACTGGTCACCCAGTAATGGGATGGAGCTAGTCTCCACTGGAAGGGGGGAGTCTCACCCTCACACCTGCCACAGAGCGTAACGCCCTCTACGGATCTGCCGTGACAACGGAAGCATTGTGCTGTGACATAGCACAGTCTCGGTCAGCGTTACACACAGACCCATGGCCTGTACTAAAAGCGGGGTTACTGGCTTATCGGGGTAACTTGTCAGATTTAAGGTACCACAGTTTAAAAGGACTTCAAATTCGTTCACTCACATTTCACTTATACAGCCAGTAACCCCGCTTCGTAGTACAGGCACCAGGGCTGAGGTTGTGACCCTGTGTGTGTGGACGACGGGGGATTGCGGACCGGGTCACAGGATCCTAACGTTGCTGGCAGAATGGCAGCATGGGGGGGGGGGGGGGATTACTCTCTGCCCTCCCCCACTCGACTGGGAAGGCCAAGATCCATGCTTACGCTATGTTTGCATGGGCTAACCCCAGGTCTTAGCCTCATGCCAAAAGCTCCCCAGGTGACACCCTTTGGGCTGTTTGCACAGCCAGGATTGTGTAATTCAATGTCCAGGATGGTTAAGAGAGCAAAACATCACCCTGGGGAAGTTATTCAAACACTCCGTGGAGCTGCTGTTCCAGAGGATGAAGGCAAGACCCTCACAGAGGTAATATGCACACAATATTCAGGGGTCAGAGAAAAAAATAACGGAAACATCACAAGGAAACATTCCAACATGGAAGGAACAACGCAGCCACGAAGATGAATGAAATTAAGTTGAATGTTAGCAGGATGTGACAGTTCTGAAAGGGATCTGATAATAGGCACTTTAATTAGTGAATTTTCTGCTGGACAATGAGTAAAGTTCAATACGAGCCAAAGAGTCAGTTTCTGAATTGTAGGTGCATCAGTCAGACAAAAAGAAAAATTATTTCATTTGGCATGAGGAAGCATCTGAAAAATCATAACGCCAAATATGAAATTTCTGCATTTTCAAAGAGGAACAGATAGAAGCTCATAGTATGTGACAGATGGACAAAATGTTATGTTGTGGGTTTCATAATACCGGAATTTATGTCAGGGCTGACGTCGGGAACCATTTGTATCCAAAGCCATTATACAAAGACACATACCCTGGTACAGCCTGGTACATACCAGGTAAGACCTGAAAGAAGACAGCAGAATAAATTAAGCCTGTTTTACATTTTGCCAACACAAAGATAATTTGTCATTGAGAACAATGCCTGGTTATTATTTTCAAAGAATTACTCTCCTCATCGTCACTTAAACATTACAAAAACATTATATATATATATATATATATTAATCGCTAGTAATTCTCTCAAACTAGAAAGATTTGAAAGAAGTGTTATGTGACATTAGCCCACTTGCATTATTTAGGCTAAAGACATAATCCGGAAATGAAACGTAGTCTTGTGTGTTCGTATGCTGTCATTAAATACAAACAGCACTAACCTGTTTATTTTCTCTCTTTCTGGGCAGTGAGGACAAGGTGCATGTTTGTGTGTGTGTGTGGGGGGGGGGGGGGTAGAGCTACAGTGTTGCCAGATTATGAAAGGTGTGGTTCATTAAAAGCCCTTATTTAACAGCAACATTTAACAGGACACCCATGGTTAAAGGCACAGCTGGAAAAGTGATCAATAGTCTTCTCCTGTTACCGAGGCGAACAGCTGTCTGATTAAGTGATTTTGGAACATCATCAGCAGATCATACTCATGCCCCATACCCCTGGAAATTGTGCCCAGGGTCTGACAGAAGGGGATCCAAACAAAATACAGCCCCCAACCGGAACACAGCAAGGATCTCTCTTTATTGGACCTCTGTTTTTCATTGCCTGTACCCAACACCAACCCTTGATCCTACGCTTGGCCCAACATGAGCCTTATTATTACGGGTATTTTCACCACGAGGTACCAGTGGCTCTCCCGCAGGATTTTACAAGGCTTTTGTATGTCTTTGACAGGTTCAGCTAAAACCTGGATGGTCAGATGCACATTCAGTTTACGTTGCCAGCCAGGGCTGGGTAAGAGGATACACACACGTAAAATTCTGCACAGGCCACAAAGTCTCCATGCCAGGCACTATAATTACACAAAAAATTCACAGGAATACTCCCTGCTTATGAAATGGATAAAAATAGTCTGGGCTCTGGTGATTCATAATGCAATTTATGGTGTTATGCGGCATGAATAAAACCAATACTGAGCTGACTTTTCCAATACGTGATTATTTGTGTAAGTATGATGAGAGGTTACTGCAAGTAATTGGTCATTAAACAGTAATTGGTAACACTCTACCTGAGGGGGCACAAATACTTAGTAACTTGGTTACTACTGAAGTACAAATCATGAACAAATATAGCATCCAATTGAGATAAATGTATTGCGATTTATAAATGATGAATGAACACGATCAGTATTTCACTTGTTATTCATTACTTGTTCCTTCAGTAGTTCATTCAGTAGTTCCTTGGTAGTTCCTTCAGTAGTTCCTCAGTAATCCCTTCAGTAATTCCTCAGTAATCCCTTCAGTAGTTCCTCAGTATATCACAAAGGTTTACAGAATTAGTAACAAATATATTAGTTACTTGAGTTAAAACATGTGTCATGATTGATTAATGATGAATTAACATGAGATCAGTATGTAACTAAGACTTAGTTTGTGGTTAATTAATACATAAGTAATGGCATAATACTATGTTTTTTTGTGCCCTATCAAGTAAAGTGTTACCCAATAATTAGAATAATTTAATGCACATCTTCATGAGGCATCCTGACTGCCAGGCATGAACGCACACCTTGCTCAGGAGAGACCTGAACCTAATTTTCATTTCTTATCCCTTTCATCCCATTTGCATGACATGATTTTACTAAAAAAAGGTGTTTATTATACTGCCTACTTCATGCTGAATTTCACTGACAACTTTGTTTCTTGAGACAGTGAAAATCACGTCATATTCTCCGAATGAAAGAACCTGCCTTTAATTCCAACAGCAGTATGTCAGATCGAACAGTTGCTGCTTTTATTGGAAATATCTGCGATAAAGAAGAGGCAGAATTCACACCTAAGTCCACAGGTGCCGGAGAGTTATTAAACAAGCGGCTGGTGAGCACATCTCTGATTCTGTTATTTGATCTGAGGGAGACTTTTGCATAAGGTAGCGGCAAGTATAAGTTTAGGCAAATCAAGGACAACGAGGGCTCTGGACATGTGTGTGTGTATGTGCGTGTGTGCGTGTGTGTGTGTGGATTATGCTTGTATTACATTGTGGGGGACCAAATGTCCCCCACAATGTGGTAAAAGCCTGTTTTTTGATGTTGTGTGGACTATTTTTCAGGTCCCCACAAAAACCTGTGAATGCAAAAACCAAAAAATGCCAAAAGTCTGGTGTTTTGTTTGGTCACTTATGGTTAAGGTTAGGGCTGGGTAGGTGATAAGGTCGTCATTGGGATTATAGTTTTCCCCCATAGAGATAAATCGAGAGTCCCCACAAAGATATAATTACAAACTCTGTGTGTGTGTGTGTGTGTGTGTGTGTGTGTGTGGATCGCTGAGTGGAGGCATCCAACGATTTAAAGGCCAGTGTAACCCTATGAGATGGAGAAGTGAAACTGATCCCAGTTTAAGCATCCCTCTCCCAGTGGTTGGTGGCTGTTTTAGGGGAGGTCTGGTGGGGTGTGTGCCGGCCGGCGGGGGCCATGCCAAGGACAGCAAACTCCACCTGAATAACCGAGACTCAGCCATAGATTATCAGCAGCATTCCGCCACTGACAGCATGTGCAGAGACCTTCGGGGTCCTATTGGGACTCGGGCCCCCGCCCTCCCCGGCCCACAGACACCCGCTTTGAAGAGGAGGCCCCACGACAACAGAAGCACAGGAGCCAGAGCGCTAGCCCCGAGGCCACCCAGAGACAGGCAGGGATGGTCGCCCCCCCACCAGATGCACCCCTCCCATCCTGACTCCACCCACTTTCTGAAGATCTCCTCAAAATCTTTCTGAGATCTGAATTTAAATGTGTGAGCATATTTGCATCGTCTTCTACCACTAAGCATAACATATTTACAGTAAGGGGAAATCAGACAGCATGAAAGTAATAACATTTAATACTATACTAATAATACTCATAATAATTAGTTAGAGTATGGAATAGTCTTCCTGCTAGTGTAGCGCAAGCTAAAACCCTGGGTTCCTTTAAATCAGAGCTAGATAAGATTTTAGCAACTCTGAGCTATTAGTTAAGTTCTCCCCAAACGAGCTCGATGGGCCGAACGGCCTCCTCTCGTTTGTAAATTTCTTATGTTCTTAACATTTTGAGGAAAAACTGAAAATAATAATTCCAGTGACTGAAAAAGCCTTCAATAGAGTAATATCTAATGGTACATATCAAGGGCATAACTTTGGATTGAACACTGGGGTTTGAGGTCCCCACCCCTTCATCATGACAATATGATTATTTTTGGGGGGGGGGGGGGGTTGTTTGGCGGTGTGGTTATTTTTTGGGCAAAATTATTGCAACGAAAAAAAAAACAAATAAACAAAAGTG
>JAODLD010000021.1:5007202-5022304 GCA_026781065.1 Mormyrops boulengeri
CCCCCCCCCCGCCCCCCCCGCCCGCGCCCCCCCCCCCCCCCCCCGCCCCCCCCCCCCCCGCCCCCCCCCCCCCCCCCCCCCCACCGGACAGTGACCGTCACAACAAACTGGCCTGTTTGGAAAACTTGGCTGTTTCAGTGTTTACACAGAGGGCTGACCATTAAGGATATTCACAAATAGCTGGGCCTAGTTTTCCGTTTGTGTCCAGTATTAGGTTACATTTCACCCTATAGCTAAATACCACCGCTAAGTTTACCTCTGCTGGTGTTTCAGGCGCTAAAGTTCAGCCCTAAACATAATTAGCTCTGGCGATTTAACTTTTTCTTAACCCCGTAATGAAACAACCATATGTGACTTTGAGACATTTCAAATGGTTATTCATGATAATTCATGCTTTTGCACCATAAATGCTAATATAGTGATATATGCCTTCTGAAACAGACAAAGGAACCATTTTGTCCCTTTATTGTCGACAATCCAACATCAGCTTTCTAGCTATCAGTGCTAACTCTCTGCAGCTGTTGAGGAGCTACTTACTCCCGCAGCACAGACACCATTCTGTCATTTCACTCCACCCCGCTCTGGCCCAAATCCTTCACTGCTGAGCTCCATTTTGTGCATTTTGGAGCTACAGAGGACAAGAACCACAGTGTTCTAACCCAGTGTTTCCGATTCTGGTCCTAGGGGACCCCCAGACAGTCCCAGACACCTGGTAGGAGCAAAAACGGAATCTGTCTGGCAGGGAGCAAAAATGTGGACTGCCTAGCAGGGAGCAAAAATGTGGACTATCTGGGGGTCCCGGAGGACTGGGTTGGGAAACACTGCTCTAAGCAGCCTCTCACACAGCAGGTGACCATCAGGTGACTCCTAGGCATTTATCTGAACATCTGAACATCTACTGAACATTCAACTTTTTTTGCTAGTATGGCTATTTAGCTAATACTGATTATATTGCAGGAATACGAAATTCAGCTCTTGCCTTCTTTTACACTTTCTACCCCCTTTCAGTGATACCTGTAACACATCCAAGTTCTGCAGCTATACCTGGTAATGCCTGCAATCTATTAAGCATGATATTCATTGATGAGAAATCAAAATGAATGATTACATAGTTCGTGACCTTGGTCTCGCAGTTATTATCCACAGGTGAGAATTGGGATGTAGGTCAAGTAAAATATGAGCCTTGTCCGACGACTTCATCGCTTTCCTTCCACCAAGCTAATCTGCACGTGGGTCTTGCATTTTCTCCTGTGGTTTCTCATGAATGAGGTCCTACTCTCTCCCCACTAAGAAGAAGCAATACGCTCAAATCTGGGGTTGCTTATCCGTCATGCTTCAAAAGTAGCACTGACCCGCATAGACATGTTTGTATGCTGGTGGTCCCAGTCATAGGTAACCAAAAGGCCAACAGAGGTGCAAATGCAGGAGGGCCAGTACCAACAGGCTGGAGCCAACACTCAGCATGGAAGTAAGGCCACTCAATCTAGCCAATACCTTGTATCTCCTGTACTACAGCCCAGATTCCTTGTCCACTTTCCCAAAGACAGCATCCATTGTGAAGGTCTGATCCATCAGAGTCCGTCCCAATCATCCAAATGGCACTAGACCGGACCTCTTCCTTTCACTGTGGGTACCTCCAGGTTGCCCTATCCTGGGCAATATACTCTACATTTAATTGGTACCTTTCATAGGATCTGTTTCGAATTGTTGTTTTTCTGGCTTCTCCCCACAGACCTGTTCATTAAGTGAGGCCTTACCAGGAGCTCCGGACGACAGCAATCCAACATCAAAGCACAATGTACTTAAATCTCTCTTCACAACCAGCTTGCTTTGCTGAGGGAGAGAATTTCCCCATGGGGATCAATAAAGTATCAGTTATTATTATTATTATTATTATTATTATTATTATTACTCAACTATTGGTTTTATAAACAACTATATGAAATTTGTTGTCAAGTTAAATTAGTGAGAAAAATGCCTTAGATTTAATAAGACAAAATTATGCTGATAGAATATAATTTATAAAGAACCAACTAGATCTAGACTGAAAGTAAGATGAATTCCTGCTGTTCTGACCCAATGTAGTAGCCTAAACAGCCCAGACTGCAGTTAAAACCTCTTAATCTTCTCCATTTTAAAGAGAACAATGGGCCTTCTATTAATCACAAAGCAGCACTCATCTTCACGGTTCGGGACACTCTCCACACCACAGACACGTGTCCCCCACTTGGCAGTAATCCTTGTCTGCCATGCTGAGCATGGTCCTCCTCCCCGAATCGCCCTCCAACAGCACCCCTTGCCGGGTGCAATGGCAAGTTGTGGTTTCAAACATCTTGTTTTCTCATTTGCCCAATGACAGTTGTTCCTGCAGCTGAGCATGTGCGGGACAGTCGCCCAATGTTCCAGGGGTGGGCAGCTGTGGGACAAATCATACTAAAGCCTGGAGATTGCTCTGGAGATTAAGACCATACAGTAAAGTGTGTGTGTGTGTGTGTGTGTGTGTGTGGTGAAAGTTTTAAACCACCAGCACTGAACCTTCCCCACTCACTAACCCCCAAATAAATCCATTCGTCCATTTTAACCCCCCCACACCACCCAAGGTCCTTCACTAAGGTCCTCCAGTAAGGTCTCTCAGAAGGACATAGGCCACCATGTGGGCCAACACATGGCACACAAGCTTAACAGATGACAACCCACCTGCAGGAACAGGTGACATAAGGAACGTAAACCCCTTAAGATTCCTGACATTTAAAATAGACGGTAACTATTTCAGGGATGCGTCAAAAAAGTAACTTTCTCACTAGGTTTAGATATTGACACTGCATAGATGCATTTTATCATTTAACTCTGAGCTCATATTAAACCTGAATATAGACCTGGATATAATATGTCAACTCATCAAACAGGTTTGACGCTTGTATCATTATTTACTGTATAACAAAATAAAACCTTTTTGATAAAACACAAGTATAAATTAATGTACGTTAACGTCACGTTACACAAATTTGACTTAAATTTCATTCATAAGGTTGATGTCTGTGAGGTTAGTGTCAGTCTAGGGACCATCAACCTGGACATTTTGAGTGAGGGAAAAAAATGACATTTTTACAGGCTACATTTATAAATACCATGTCCTTGTTAAAAATGGATTTTGACCGAAATGTCCATAATAATTCACCATAGTGGGGACCCCTGTGTCAACCCATAAAACACATAAATCAATGTAAAGAATACAGTCATATATATGATATAAAACTGAAGTTTACTCATATAGGTATTACATCTAAACTAGGCATCACAAATGGCTCCACAGGAAATTCCACTTTTTTCTAAGTTTCACAGTATTAAAAAAGCTAAATGTTTATCTTTAATACTTCTATTCAGTAAGGCATGGCAGCCAGACTAAGTGCACGTTCATATTAATAGTTTCCAGAGTATTTAACTCACATTTACCGAAATATTGTGACCCACGAGTGGCGTTCCGGAGTCCAGTATAGCTCCCAGATAAGCATGATGTCTGATCAATTTGTGTCTTTCACTTGTTCATTTTTGCTTTCTTTTTAAAACTGACTGGCTTAATGCACATTTCTATATTCAATTTCGAGCTTGAAACAGCTAAGAGAGAGGCAACCCAAAATCACGTAATCCCTGCTGGCTCACTGCAGAATCAATAATTCAATAATGACATTGTCTAATATTCCCAAAACATGATTCCCACAACTACTGTATACCAATACAAAACAGCACACACCTTTTAGCAAGTACTTTGCTACATTGCTTTATTTTTTGCGTTAATGATTTGCTTGCAAATTCGTACATAATTGTAATTTGAATTTTTCCCAATCTCAGACATTTAATGCATCAAGTTAAATTTTATCTAAATATGTACTTTGTATTACCTTTTTTTTAAAATAGGGAAATCTTATACTGACATACGTCTTCTTGGCTGGCGTGGTGTCTCAGTGGTTACACCACTGTTCCCTCACCTGTTTGCCAGGGTTGCCAGTCCAAGCAGTAGGAGGAGGTCTGGGCATTTGAAGCACGGGCTCTCCGCCAAGTCAGCGGGCCACATGTGAGCATTCGCTTCGGCAAAAGCCACGGGGGTGAATCATTCTGGCTACAATGAGCTTTCTGATTTCAACAGGAAGACGGGCTAAACCCACAAAACTTTCCTGCGAACTTGAAACTCCATAGGAGAAAAAGGGGGATTTCAGAATGACTGAGAAAGTCTTGTGTGCGTGTAACAGGCCAGGCAGATCATCTTCAAGCCTCGCCAGCCTGGAATCTTTTATTAATAGCTTTCTTAGAGCCGATGATGCACAGAGGGTGACTTGAAGAGAAGTTTGTCCAATCTATTTTGCACGCTGGCGTTTGGTTTTCTACGAATCGGATGGATGAGGCGCCTAGTTTTGCGGGAGAGCTGAGCCAACACGCCCCCCTGACTGTCCCATTAATCAATCTTGGCCTCTCTGTGACCTTTGAACCCAGACTGTCCTGCTTGCTTGTTTCTTGAGCCGGACAGTTTCTTTTTCGGACGAAAGACAAATGCTAACCATCAGCTAACTGCGCTGTCAGCTTTCTGGTGTCATTGTGCGAGGTGACAGAATATTCTTAGAAAAAATGTGTGACACCACAGGAGCATGATATTATATTTCCATTACATTATAAAAACATAAATAGTAACAGTTAGGTATAGCTGAATGATTCAATTAATTGTGGAAATGTTTTCATATATGTGAATCACTTTTTTGGCAACCCAGTAACTTTATTACAGTTAAAAATAAAGGAGGCAGCAATATTTGTATTGTGTTTAATAATTTCTTCCCAGCATGCAATGATCTTGTCAGGGTGCTTCACTAAATGTGGCTTATGATTTGGGTTTTCATTCCAGAGCGTCAAGCGCCGACGGTGCTGAATCAGAAGCTGTTTTTACAGTTTTACAAGATCCAGATTTCTGCTTCGTGCTTTAAGGGCAACTTCTGCTCCTGAGTAAGTCTGAAAGAATTTTATTAATCATCACTGTAAAAATGGAGAGGCCAGCGTACCGTTGGGGTTCAGTTAACAGATCGTGGACATGTGTTCTCTCTTCTATTCACTCTCTCCAGTCCCACTGCCAAGAGATCCAGAAGTCAGCCATTTTTAAAACATGAATACATTGTGTAGTATGTTAATCCGAAATAAGTAACAGCAAGTTTGCACTGAGCACATTCCGGTGTTGAAACATGCCTGCAATAATTAAGGCCAGAAATGTTTCAGAATTAAACTAAATAACGATTTCATCGCTAAGGATATTGTCAAGACCTCGTCTCCTGCAGAGGGAGTCCTGTTTACAATTCATTTTACAAAAGATGCATTAGAACAGGGACAACTGTCATTAGCTCCTGCCTTTTTACCGGGGGGGCACCTTGCTATCGAGAAACCATATGGAGACCCCTGTGTCCTGCTTGTTGACATGGTGAGGGGCACCCCCCCGATGACCTCTGGACGGCTTTTACAAGGGCCCACACAGGCTGCCAGTTGGGCGTGGTTGTCTGTGTCCTTGGGGGGGGCCCCGTTCTCTTTATCCTCACCCCATAACCACCCCCAGGAATAGCCAGGGAGTCAGCAGTTCTAGTGGTGAGGGACCAAGTGGGCCATTTCTCCCTGATTCACTCATTAATACGTTTACATCACTCAGTGTAAGCCACATTACTCTGAATTAACGACTGGCACAAATGGAAAAAGGGCATAAACAGATGGAAGAAGACTCAGCGCTGAGAATTGTGTATAAATAACTTTTGTTTTTTTTTTTTACATGAAAGAGGCCATACCTGACTCATCAGTGTAATATTATGGGATAAATGTGTGCATGCTATAATCTAGCGAGCGATGACAGGATCCGGCGCAGGTGTCTGGCTTTTTAAAGGGAAATCTCCAGCATAGACTGCATTAGGGCCCACTGCTAATTCTGCTGTGAGGGAGACCCTGAAGCAGGGTGTAATGTTTCAGTGTTGAGATGTGATTTACAAGTGCAGTTCTCAGCGGAGCCCCCCCACCCCAGTCCCCTTCCACCCTGATGCCTTTCTATAAGCTGTGGCTGATGAACCCATTTCAAAGGAGGGATCCTGGTGCCCATATCAGGGGAATGAGAACATTTCAAAACAACTGAGGGGAGAAGGCAAGCTGGGAAACAGCTGCGGAGCCTGGAATACGGGGCCGTTACCTGTGTATGCTTTACAGTCAAACCGAACATGTATTCATTAAGCCAGCAAGGTCTCTTGCAACCTGGCCGAACACTTCAAAGGAGAATGTGGAGCTGCTTTGGCCCACCCTTCTCTGCACCGTGGAACCGTCTCTGGGAGCCAAACTAGATCTTTTCAAAGGAAGCGTTTATTGAAAAAGCAAATGTACATTAGTATGATATACATTAGTGAGAACATCATATTCACTGTCGCAAAACAAGTCACAACAAAAGACAAGGGTGCAGATCTCTCCAGCCTCCATGTCACGAAACAGACAACCCTGCCATGATACTATGTTTATATTCCAGTTTAAAGGCAGCATAAAAAGGAAAAAGGCAAATTATTGAACATTTATGCTGGGGTTACATAAATATGAAATGCATTTTTAAATGGTGCTGTGTGATATTACCATTAATTATGTTCACTTTTTTATTCTCGATTCTGAAAAAAGAACAGCAGTAGTATCTTAATTCCATTGCAGAAATTTACTAAATAAAAATGTTCTACAGTATGTAAGTGAATAAATAAATAAAGTACTCAGAACAGTTTGATTTTAAATGTAAAGCATAATTTCACTGATATTTATGGAAAGCATTTCACACAGTCCTATAAGCTAAGTATGTGCAAAACCATTAAAACACAAAGATACTTATCTAAGTAGTATTTAATCATCAGTTTACCTATGTACAAAATATGAATATTTATTAAACACATTTTTGCTAATATATGTTTGTGTGCCCAGATTCTAGAATGAAAAAAGCAAAAAAAAAAATCCATCGTTTTACAGGCATCGAACAACGCTATTCTTACAGTGTGACACATCATTTATGACATGCAGTACTCAAATAGATATACCATATTACCACCACAGCCAATGAACTTTTATGAAATGATATGGACGACTAGTCAGCCTGTAGCTCTTTTAAGATCTGACAAATAGAATGAGATCATATATTCACACGGGAAAAAGGAGCCATAACTGCACAAGTCAACAATCAATGCCTGTCAGCCAAATCTCCTTCAGTGTGAGGTTATGGGATTGTCAGTGTACTGGGCAAAAAACACAGAACACGGGATCTGAAGGCGACCCATGTGAGAGAAACCCCTGATTGCCAGGAGATGGCTTTCCCTTATGCAAAATGCCAGTTTTATTTCGAGGGAGCTTCGTTTTGTCCCGTTTGCCTTCTCCCGTGCGTCATCGCTTGCCTCTGACCCAGGTCTCAGAGGCAGAACCCATTTACCACAGCTAGGACCATTGGCAGGAACAGTCAGTAGGCTCCTGGATGGTGTAGGTCACCCAGGTGGAGTTGCCACTGCAGAAGAGCTGCACGGAGCGCCTCTGTAGGCCCACCTCGCGGCAGCACTTACAGAACCGCGCGTAGGTGTTGATGTTGTAGTTGTAGATGCTGGCCGATGGGCACTTCCCATCGCAGGACACAATGTTCACCTGGAACCAAATAGAATGGGTTTAGGGGACTACATGGCACAGAAGCACTGGGTGAGTGATTGGGAAAATAAGCAGAACGTAAATAAGCACAAAACAAGGCTCGCTCACCGGCCTGTTGCTCCGACAGTCGTTTTTCCTGATTGTCATCCGGACAGTCACCTTCTGGCACGACTTCCCATCTTCTTTACCTGCAAGAGTATAGGTAATCACATGAAACCATGCAACTCACAACATTCTTTTCTGCAACTTTCTTTTACAAAATCATATTTGTGTCATTTGGAGAAGCTCTGCCGTCAAGTATAAGTATTATTCAGTGGCTTGTTTTTAATTTTAAGAAAATAATACAAATCTTATAAAAAGAATGTAAAAGAATTATCTAAAAATATGAACAACGTAACGACAGCTAGAAATGCCTCAAACATTTCAACCAGTATGTAACGTGTAAGAAACGGCTGGAATCGGCAGATAGCAGAAATGTTTCAACCTTTTGAAACAGAAGAAACTCACATATCGAGACTGGGTCTGTAAAATTGACATTTCGTTCAAACTTTGAGCGAAGTACTTCTAAATTAAAACAATTAATTACCAAGGTGAACAAACATTAAAATTAACACACAATGTTACATTGCGCTGGATAAAGAAAAGTAGTAAGTAAACTGACAGCAAACAGTATTTTACGTCTGCTGTTTTGAAACCAGCTATTTTTGAACCGCGTAGAAATTGGCTGGAGTGCTTCAATGACATCATTTTCTGCACAACATTCTGACTAGCAGAAAAGGAAATGCATTGCAATGTGTTAGAAACTGTTTGGGTCATTTGGCATGTGCAGCACTAATGCTGAGGAAAATTTCTGCGGGAAGCAGGCAGCCACATGCACACTGGGCATGCATAAAGGCATATCCGGGGTCAGAGGTCAAGAACGACCTCCTGCCACCTGTGCCATATCACCCAAAGAGCCATGCTACAGACCTCTACTCCTAGGATTAGTGTCAGCACACCAGAAACGTGTACTAAAATACATGCAACACATATCTACACAGATGCTCAACTAGGTGGCCACTACCAACAGTACATTGTTGGTGATCAACAATGCACTGCCCAAACAGTACAAAATGGAGGAAGCTTTAACTGCATCGTGTATATTAACAGCACAGACTTCTGGGTAAAAAAATGGTAAAATGGGATGAAATAAAAGGATTTCGAAATACTGGAGAGCATTTAATCCGGTTGAAGTAGGGAGTACATTGTTGGTTATCAACAATGGTGCTGGCAAGCCTTGTTTGTCACATGATTATTCAGTCATCTGGTACCTCGTTCACAGTCAGTGCTAACTGTGGGAGTCAATGGGCTAACAGGGAATGGGAACAGGGACAATCCAGTACCTGGTGAGATTGGTACATGTTGGTCATCTTGCAAAATAACACAGGACAATCTCAGCTGGCTGAGCATGGATGTTTATATGCTTTTCAAAGGTAAAGAAGTAACAGCAATAAAAATGTGTGTGGGGGGGAGGGGGGGCTGTGTTTTGTTACAAAGGTTTCATTTATATACACCTGGTGGACATGAGTACTGTCAGTAAACAATCATTCATATGTATGACAGTAAAAAGTCACAAATAATTCATTTTTGGAAAAATGACATTAATTTGAGAATTTTATTGGACAGCGCAGTATGTCAGTGTTAGCGTATTTATTTATGTTAATTTATGTCAGTATTTATGTTAATGAACGTGAATTCAGTTTATCAAAATTTACACTGTATCAGTTTGATGCAACAAAATCGTACATGTGCGTCGTTCGTTTTTTAGTTCAAAACAAACAGTCAGAATTCCTTATATGTGTTCTTCAAAAGCAACCAACAGAAGAACTGAGTCAGCTTAGAGTGTTAAAGTCTGCATGTTCTGTTGTTAATGCGGGGTAAAATGTTTTAGAAAGTATCATTTAATTCTGCATTTTGATCAAAACAAGTATGATATTATATACGTCCATCTGAAGAAAACAGGCCACACACAGTTAGTCCATGTGGTATCAAGAAGCTGCTGCTTGTGAATAATTTCATTGAAAAGCATATAAAATATAGAGTCCCTATAGCTAAAACTGTGCATACACATTATTTTGGGTACGACACAAAATTGCAGTGAAAACATATTTCAGTGGATTTTTAAAAATTAAGAAGCATGAAATTTTTGCCCAATTTAACATCCACTGACAAAAAGCTTTAATATATTTTGCTTAAAATGCCTGTTGGCACAACATGAAAAGCATAGCTTTGTTTCAGACTTCATTAATTTGCAGGGAGTCCCACATCTAGCTCAAATAAATATTTTTAAATGTTTCGTATTTTGAAAAGAGTTAAAAAGATTTCATGGTGCACTTCAATATACAGCAAGCAGTGAGGAACTACAGACCTGCGGTCCTATCTGTAAGCTACAGCGCTTAGAGGCAGGCGGGGGACACGCTCGCCGCTCTACTCACATGTCTTGCAGCATCCGCCCACGTAACTCAGTATTGTGCCCCCGATCTAGGACGACATCAAATTTGATGAGGAATGGAATCGACTTTACAATTTTTGATACAATAAGAAAAACATTCATCAGCAGAACTCAAGTCCACAGATTTAGCAAAATACCAGCCAGTGTGGAGCGACCAGGGTTGTCAAATGAAGCCCCCAAAGAAAATGCATTTAATCTGCAACTGTTGGTTAAAATTGGTGATTGGAAATAACACAAAGTCTTGGCTGTGAAAACCAGTGGAGGTTTTTCCCAGGAATCTCCTGCTAATTTCCTCTCCCAGTCAGCCACCCTGAATCCTGAAAAACGGGCTTTGAAGAAAATCAAAATGACCGAGATCTTGGGATCTAAGGCATTTTTTCCGCACCGCTGCTGACGGCTCTTGATTTGCTTTGTCTTTCCCTTAATGGGGCCAGTGACTGTTCGCAGGCATCGGGGTTCTTCTGTTGGGTGGATTTGGGGAAGGCCTGACACGACACGCACCTTAATGCACTCGGACTCGTTGAAAGGGGGGCAGCTGAAGGGGTAGGAGACCAGCGTGGGACCGGACAGAGTATCCGTACACTCATACTTCAGGCAGTTCGACACCCACGTCCTTCCGGGCTGAAAGTGATGACAATTAGCATCCTTCAGAACATAGGAAAGGTCCTACAGTCAACAAGGGACTAGGCTTGCAGATTAGCTAATGACCTGGACCTTAAGTACTGGTATTTCAAGACCCAGTGAAGACCGTTGTATCCTTTAGAAAAATACTTAGCATAAATATTCTATTGTGCATATTCTATCCATATCACTTAAACTAAAGGGACTTACTAATATGGTATTTGTCCTTCAGCCTTACCTTGTACAATTCAACTGAGCCATTTTCATTTGTGTACATACAGGAGATGTTCTTGCAGAAGCCACAGCATGTCATCTGGTCCTTTGGTGGAACGTATACCTGGTTCTGAGGGACGCAGCCATAGGATGGTTTTAGGAGGTAACCATGGTGCAGGATGGCCAGAGGAAAGGATGCAATTCATGACGGTCACCGGACTCACCGGCTGGCACTGGGAAGAGCAGTTTCTGCTGGTGGCCCGTGTGCGGAAGAATCCCGTGGCTGTGTCCAGGGCGTGGGTGCACTGGGTGGTGTAACAGACGCCCTCGGGGCTGTGTTCCACCAGGGTCTGGCCCGGTCTCATCACACCCCTTTCCCCGTCCACGCAAACCGCCTCCCGCTCTGGACACACAGACGCAAACACATTCCGACTGTCCGCGCCGTACTCAACCTCCCACAAACAGACAAACCACTGCAAACCACAGCCTGACATTGTGAAATTTTGGCTGACTTGGCCATCCGTGATGGTTTTCTCTGAATCATGAAGCATCTTTTCTATCCCACATACCCTGGAGGACCCACATTTTCTCACCACACTTGTATCTTTTGCACCCACACTTGTTTCCCGGATCTGTGAGGAACATTCTGTCCACCTGCAAGGTCTCTCCCTTTCAAAAAAAAAAGAACAACAAAAACCATTAAAAAAAACTACAAAGTGAGCAAAAAAAACACAAACCCTTGATGTTAATTAACCTACCAGATGACATTGTGGCCTGGGGATGGCTTCACAGGCACATTCTGGAAGACAAGATGGACCGTGAGTGATGTCGTGGCCACAGGGCAGAGTGACGGCACCCCCAGGCGGTGAGCTTACCGCACGTCTGCAGCGGACAGCAGCGCTCCGGCGAGGACACGGTCACCTCTGACATGCCAGGAAGGCAGGTGACCTTGGGACACCTGTAGGGCTCACATACTGCACATATGAAGAGTCAAAAATGCCTTAAGCTTATCTACTTTATCGAGTTACACAATCACCCAGATATCCTGCATAATTGTGGGCACATCTGGAAATAAGTAAATAATAACGGTGCTTATTTTGGCCCGTCCCATTGTACTCTTGTACAATTTATTCAAATACATTTGAATTATTTCTATATATTACAAGCTTGTAAACATTTGCAGGTGTCTATGTGTGTACAAAAGGAGATTCTAGATCAGTGTTTCCCAATCCAGTCCTGGGGGACCCACAGACAGTCCACATTTTTGAGAGCTGGGAAGGAGCAAAAATGTGGACTGTCTGGCAGGGAGCTCGGAGGAAGTAAAAATGTGGACTGTCTGGCAGGGAGCTTGGAGGAAGCAAAAATGTGGACTGTCTGACAGGGAGCTCGGAGGAAGCAGAAATGTGGACTGTCTGGCAGGGAGCTCGGAGGAAGCAAAGATGTCGACTGTCTGGCAGGGAGCTCGGAGGAAGCAAAAATGTCGAATGTCTGGCAGGGAGCTCGGAGGAAGCAAAAATGTGGACCAGCTGTGGGTCTCTGAGGACCGGATTGGGATACACTGTTCTAGATGCTCATGGGATGGCTGTAAGAGTGTTCCGGAACGACTGACCGCAATGATAGGCGGGGCAGCAGCGTTCCGTGCTGTTGGTGTCAACGGTCAGCACCTCACCCTCCTGGCACTGAGGTATGACGTCCGCACATGGACCGCACACTGTTCATGCACACACAGAGCGATGAATGACTCAGAGCCAACCAATGTGCAGCCAGACAGATGTGTCGCAATCCCACCCCATCAGCCCCCACAGCTAGAGGCTGTGTCTACCCCCCTCCCAGTGGCTGTGTCTGCCCCCCCACACACTGTTTGACTCACTCTAAGTAACTTGATGTGGATATGATCTCAAGCAATGAACACAATCCTCCCTTCACCTAGATATACAGCTGTGGTCAGCCATGCCTACACCAGGAGGGTGTAGGATCATAACTCACTGCATATGTAGGCCAGGCAGCAGCTCCCATCTGCCCGTGTGGTTATCAGGGTCTGGTCCTCCCGACAGGTCGGGACATCCGACTCACAGCGGCTGGGGTCACATTCTGAGGGATGGTGCGGGGGCAGATGAAAAAAAATCAGTCACAATCAGCTTTAAGATTTTTCATTTCTGTTTATCTATCTAGCATCATGACTATGTGTTTAATACATTAGTACAGTATTTCCCAACCCGGTCCTTGGGGACCCCCAGAGTCAATATTTTTCCTCCCTCCCAGCTCCCTGCCAGACAGTGGACATTTTTGTTCCCTCCCAGCTCCCTGCCAGAAAATCAACATTTTTGATCCCTCCCAGCTTCCTGCCAGAGTCGACACTTTTGCTCCCTTCCAGCTCCCTGCCAGAGTCAACACTTTTGCTCCCTCCCAGCTCCCTGCCAGAGTTGACATTTTTGCTCCCTCCCAGCTCCCTGCCAGAAAGTCGACATTTTAGCTCCCTGCCAGACAGTTGACATTTTTGCTCCCTCCCAGCTGCTGTATGTAGACTGTCTCGGGGTCCCTGAGGACCGGGTTGGGAAACACTGAAATAGTATATACATATTACCAGCTATAAATTGCCCATAGCATGTGCAGCATGTGCCTTTGTACGTGTCCTACAGTGGACTTGCATCTTATGCAGTGCCATATGCTGCCTGCAGTATGATCCAGGTTCCCCACAACCCTGTGCTGGATAAGCAGTTAGAAGATGGATGGATGGATGGATGGATGGATGGATGGATGGATGGATGGATGGATGGATGGATGGATCAATCGATATACTACTGGGTCAGATACTAATTCAATCATCTACTCAATTACTCAAAAAAATTGTTGTGGCACAAGGAGACAGAAGCACGTACCACAGATGTAGTCTGGACAGCAGGAATCCTCCCTGAAGTAGGAGACCAGCTTTTCCCCGTATTTGCACTGAGGGGGGTAACTTTCGCACAGAGTCTGATTGCAAACTGTGAAGGAGAAACGACAGGGGCGTGAAACAGGCACCGTACTTTCAAGGAAAAACCAGAGGAAAGCTTTGCGTTGTGTTTATCTTCACCGGAAAGGCGCACGACTATCAGACCCAGAATATCACATCCGCTGCTTCCATGGGGCCGTACGTGAGTCACATGGCACCAATGCCACTCTCTATGGAGTGCTTACATGTTTCCTAGCCCCCGGGGGTGTCCGTTCTACATACCGCAAGCCTTCCGGGGACAGCAGCTCTTGTCATCCGCCAGACTGACAGTGACCTCCCCCATCCTCCTGCACACAGGCTGCGGGACGCCCGTACAGTCATACTCCACCGGCACGATGGAGTCGTTGTCGCACTTGTACATGCAGCAGCCATCCTTGGAGGTTGTCCACACCTCCCCCAGGGCACGAGGGTTTCCAGAACTGTCCGTGCAAGCTGGGGAGTCGCAGGGGGACCAAAGTAAATGTAGTGCTTATGGAACATTTTGGACCACTTGCAGAATTCAGTAGAAATATTGTAAATTTATTTGTTTATTTGTATATAACAAAAATCATTACTTTATTCATTTGTTTACAAAATATAAATCAAATTCATTACAATCAGTAGTTTTAAGTAAAACATTCATTTCAAGTAATAAATTGAAACCCAATGTTGCTTTTGCAACTTTGGTTGTTGGCGCTTCATGTATATGACTTGTCTTGCATTTAATCTGGCCTGTATATTGTGTAAAGTCTGTAAAATATATGTTCATTGTCTGTATATTGTCTGTCTAACCTGAGAGACATCATCGGCTAGAACCAAATTCCTTGTGTGATTTAATATACTTGCCTAATAAAAAAAATGACACCAGACAAGGAAATGTCTGTTAAACGCTGCTTGTCAATGGACAATAAATTTCCATTTTTACAGAATTAAGCAAGTGTCCCAAGACTTTCTGTGGCTCTTTTTTCCTTTGATGTTGATGCTTTGAGAAAAGAATCCCCAAGACCTGGCATCAACTCCATGGCGTTCCCTGGCTTTGCGCACTACACTACCTGGGAGAGACTCCATGGCGTTCCCTGGCTTTGCGCACTAC
This sequence comes from Mormyrops boulengeri, assembly GCA_026781065.1. Lineage (NCBI taxonomy): Eukaryota > Metazoa > Chordata > Actinopteri > Osteoglossiformes > Mormyridae > Mormyrops > Mormyrops boulengeri. The sequence continues at coordinate 5,022,260 of JAODLD010000021.1, forward strand.
ACTACCTGGGAGAGACTCCATGGCGTTCCCTGGCTTTGCGCACTA
>JAODLD010000021.1:5022404-5067038 GCA_026781065.1 Mormyrops boulengeri
CACTACCTGGGAGAGACTCCAGGCCCCTCATAAGTCTGACCAGGACAAAAAATTGGAAGATGGATGGGTGATTGGATGGATGGATGGATGTGGTTATGTCCCCTTAAAGCACTTCTGTTCCTATCCACGGCCGCAGAACATAAGAAATTTCGTGGGTGATCTTCTATTTTAAAGCATTGGTACTGAAAGTACCATATTTGAAAGAACAACTTTAGTAATTTCTTAGTTGTGCATAGCTAAATGATCCGGATATCTGCACTGCTACATATTCATCTAAATTACAGTTATGGTGTGGGTGTGAGACCAAGGAGTGTGTTATGGGATGAATTTAGTGAAGAGCGAGGCGTACCACACTTCTCGGACGGGATGCAGAGGGCAGAGTAGGGCCGGTGCAACACTGTGCCCTCGGGGCACACGCAGCCCTCAGTTAGGCCCGAACACTCTTCCGGTTCTGAGTCAAACTCATGGTTGGGGCAGGATTGGGCAGTGCAGGCGGGCAGACAGCCCTGGTAACGTAGTCCGGGCGGGCAGGCAAATGCTGGAAGGGACACAGAGCTAGATTAGCACTAAACGACTGGAGAGAAGCCAAAGTTCAGAGCACAAAACGACTGGAGGGGAGATGGAGGGCTTACGGCAGAAATCCGGGCTCCTCCACTTAACACAGATGTTGAACTTGTGGCAGGAGGCCACATACGCAGCCAGAGACAGGCAGGGGTTCTTTACGTACTCCTCATCACGAACCCATACTTCGCAGAAGACCGAAGGAGGGACCTGTCAGTGACACACAGGAAGGCCACGTAGGCAGGGTTCAGTGCACCAAATGGACCATCCAAGCATCCCTGCAATGGAAATATGCGGAGGACACGCATCTGGTGAAATCAGCGTATCAGGAATCTGGTGCCTGGGGGATCGTGAGGTCAGCAGACGTACGAAGGCGTGGCAGGGCCTGAAGGTGGAGTTGCGGAGCATGTCCAGGCAGTGAGAGCAGTCGCTGGTGGAGCAGTTGACCTCCCGGCGCCGGCTGTGGCTGATGTAGCTGGTGGTGTTGGGCAGCTGCCAGCTGTCGATGAACACTGCCGGGTCCTCGCCCTTGTCCAACGTGGTCCCATTGGAGAGAGTCAGGTCATTGGCGGGACTGCCGTCACAACAGCCTGGTCGAGGAAGAGAGGCAAGCAAAACGAAGCATTTGTTACAAAGCCCCTCATTTTTGGGTGAATATCCTTGCCCGGCAAGGATTCCTACCACAGAGCCCCATAGTTGGCAGTTTGTTGTTGTAGCCTTCGGTTTCAATGACCATCATCCCAGTGCTGTGGAACCACTGCATCTTCAAGCCTGCTGGTGTCCGGATCAGATACATGTTCCCAGTGTCCAGGACTTCAAATCCGTACTTCTTGAAGCGAGGCTTGGCGTACCGTGAGTTGACATACAGCTGGGAGGAAATAACACGAAATATCTTAAAATAACTTAAGCACAGCTGATCTGTTTACATCCTGCTTGAAATTGATACAAAAATGATAAAAATTAGCTTGTGCAACAGCTTAACCCACTAAATCAAATGTTGTCAGACTTTAAAGACCAAGCAGGAAATGGGAAACACCTACCCTTCTTTGGAGTCGGTTTACCAGAACTTGATGCGAGTTGTGCGTTATGTTGAGCGCGACCAGACAAAGATTGGTGAAGTTCCACAACAACTTTGACGGGACCTACAGAGCAAAAACAAAAAGGAAAAATCAGACGATATGTTTTCTGTCCAACTGAACAAGGTTTGAAAACACATCAAACTACTCCATCCATTCATCCATCCATCCATCCATCTTTTCTTACTGCTTTTCCATGACAAGGTCACAGTCAGCTTGGATCCTATCCCAAGCACAGGACATGAGACAACAGAACACCTGAGATGGCATGAAGGCTCCCAAAGCAAAGCTATGAGAATATGGGGAGACCACACAGACTCCACATAACATATGTATATATTTACAATATACATTTAACCCCCAGATTAGATTAGATTTATTTTTATGTAGCGGCTTTCACAACAGAGCCACCCCTAGATGCTTTACATGGGTGTGTTGTGTAATTTCTACAGAATAATTCAAAAATATGGAAAAGGGAAGACAAAGAAATGAAAGAAAGAAAGGCAGATGATGAAGGAGGAGAGGAATCAAAACTTCCCAAGTAGGGAGAAAAAAAAAACCTCTGGGGGGGCCAAGGTCAACTGGCTGCCCGGCCCCCCGCGGGCCATGCTAAGATGAACTTCATTGGTCCCAAATGGAAATTATTGAAGGAATGGGAAGCAGCAAGGGTACCTGATCTTTAGGAAAGTTAGGAAAACGTAGGATTTCTCCAGACTGACCGAGTCTGTGCTCCGGCACTCCCGGACCTGGATGCTGACGGTCTCATTCGGCAGCTGCGACACGATGTAGGAAGCAGCTTTATAGACAGCCACACTGTTACCATCGAAGGTGATCACGTTCAGGTCAGGAAAGACAGAGCAGCGGCCTGAAGGTTTCACACAAGCACAGCATTTGGACATATTTATCGTTGTACATTACTGAAAAGCATAACCTAAATGGCAAATAACAAATAACAGGGCCCTGGTTTATAACACACAAATACTCAAAAAAGTTTCATGCTTTCCTGAAAAAAAAATCTGGAAGGCCTACGAATGCTTTTTGAATGTTCTTATGTTTCTGTGCTGTGGTCACTAACTACCGCTACTGAGCGAGAAAACAACAGGTTTCTCTTTAAATCAAAGTTTGACGGAGGCTGCATATTTTTAGCGTAACTAATTTAACCGGATAAATTCTGCATTATAAACTGTCACTATAAATCTTGGTCATCTATCCCACAGTAAGTGTGGAAATATGGAGTCAACATGGATCCATTATTTATTTTTTTAAATGAGTTTAATACTTTTGAAAAAGGTGGCTGATGTTCACATGCCATCCAGTGAATGTAACTTTATACATACAGGTTGTATACCCCGCTTAAAAGCATCTGAACTACATAATTTCAACCACACCTTGTTTTTTTTTTACAACCCCTAAAGGTCATGTGTTCTGATCGCATCTGAAAAATATGTTAACAGTTAAACTTATTAAATCTGTCCCGAAGATTAATCCACCGCCCTCCCACCCCATCCAAAATTTGCACAGGTCCCTGACATTTTCACTAAACCCATCTAACGTCATCAAAAGGCTGGGAGACCCTAACCTAGAGGAATAATAAAATAGATGAAAAAAATCATTCTGCAGGTCATGCATGGAGTGCACTGTGATTGGTCAGTTTTAGCATTTGTACTTACATGGGCAGTCCCATAGGGGGCAGCACTTATCTCCATTCACTAGGATAGCGAACCCAAGGAGGCCACAGTTAGGAGGGGTGGCTTTGAAAGGGCAGTTCTGGGACTTGTTGAAGAGTATTAGCTGGCCACCCACGCAAACATACTTTGTGCATTCATCAATGATCTCCGAGTAAGGAGGCTGTAAACACAAGAACACATTTTGTCAATCAAAGTATCTGAGCACAGCCCATTGGTTCACATGTGGATTCATGCCTACTTACTGTGCACATCTTAGCTGAGGGAACAGTGGAGGACCCGGGAACCTTGGTGGTGTGCATGGACATGGGTGTAGTGGTTGCTGTGGTGTGGGGTGACAAGGTAGTAGAGAACAGCTCTGAAGCCACAGTTACCAGCATCTCCACTGTTTCCACATGTGCTGAGGGTGAGGCCATAGTGGTTGACATTGTGGTAGTCCTCCGGTCGGGAAGTGAAGGCCTTGTGCTCTCGGTCTTGACAGCAGTAACTAGGCTGGCTGGTGACAGTGTTCTGGTGGTCCTTTCAGTGGCTCTTTCCAAAGTAATGGGAGGAGACTTGCTCGTCTCTCCAGTGGTGCCTGTAACGGCTAGAGGAGGTACAGTGATGGTCGCCAAGCTGAGTGCTGGGGTTGAAGTGGTTTCTCTCACTGTGGTATGGAGTGTGGTCTTGTTCAGAGACTCTGGAGTAATGGCAGGGGTGGACGTTGAAGTAGGAGCATGAGTGGTGACTTTCTGTGTAGCTAGAAGGGTCGCCTGAGGTGAAGGAGGATACCCAGGAGCAGTTGTGGTGGTTCGCAGTGCTGGAGGTTTTTCTGATGGAGTAGTTTCACTGACACTCTCAGTGGATGTCATCCTGATGGAAGCCTCAGGCAAGGAAACTGCTATGGACGTGGGGGCCCCTGTTGTTCTACTCACAGTTGGTCCCAGAGTTGATGTGGTTACAGTAGTCTCTTCTGTGGTCCAAACAGGTAGGTGTACAGTAGACGTCCTCTCTGAAGTGGCAGTTGTCGAGGTGGTGAATGCTGGATGTGTGGATGATGGGGATGTTGTTAGCATGGTCGTGACCTTCTCAGTCTTCGTCATTGTGGACGAGACGCTGGTAGTTTCTGTTAAAGTAGGTACGCCAGACACTGGTCTGGTGGCAGAGGAATAAGCAGTAGTTGGAGTTGGAATCATAGTGGTCAAGAGAGTGACTGCTGGTGTCTCTGGAGCTGCTGTTTCAGTGGTGGATGTCAAATGTGTGGTGGTATCGCTTTCTGGAAGTATGGTCGTCTTTTCAGTACTTGCTACAGCAAATGGCGTGTCTGAGACTGCTGTGGTACGATGAGACACTGGCGATGTAGATACAGTCACTTCTGTGACTGTGACCATGATAGGCTTCGCTGCTGTTGTTGTGAAGACATCCCTGGGGACCTCAGTGGTTGAGGTGCTATATGAGGTGAATGGTTTGGCTGGGACCTCGCTTGTGGTAACTCTGTCAGTCCAGTGCACTGGAGTGGGTGACGTTTTGAAAGGAACATATTCAGTTGATGTGGTAGGTGCAGATGGATGCTTTGCAGCCATTGAGGAGACTGCTTTTGTAGTGGCCTCAGCGGGACTCAGTGTCACGGGCAGAGTTGACGTCTCTGAACCTGGAGTTATGACACCTGTTGTTGTAGGAGTTGAAATAGAGGCAGTGGATGTGACGTGGGGTGCCTCTGATGTTACTGTTGGGGTCTCAGGAGACTTCACTGACGTGTGAGAGACATCTAGCACTATAGTCTGAGTGGTAGTGGTCTGTGTCATGACAGTACTGACATTAGTTGTAGTCAATCCCGAGTCTGATGTCATAGTTGTCACTGGTGATGTGGCTGTAGACTTGACGGTGGTTGCTATATCCAGACTGACTGATGGGGAGGTCCTTAGAGTGGACACAGTTGACGTCACTGGATGGACTGTGGTTTTTTCGGTAGATATCTCTGGGATCGGCTGTGTGGATGTGCCTGTAGCTGTACTAGAGATTGCTGACGTTGAGATTACTGTTGTTTTTTTAGTTGGAACTGGAGATGAAGTTGAAGCAGTAGCTGGAAAAAGTGTAATTCTTACTGTTGATGTAGAAACAGAGGGTAAAACTGGAGTAGTAGATGTTCTCAGGTCAACAGGGGAGGTAGCTACAAGTTTCTGAGACGTTATCTCCCAGATAAGTGGACGCCTTGTCTCCAGTGTGCTTGGGTGTGTTGTTTGCAGGGTCACTGGTGTAGTCGATTCAGTGGTGTGTATCGAGCTGGCCCCTGCCTCTGTGTGGACAGGCCTTGACAGAGCTGTTGTTAAGGAGGTTTTGATGGCAGAACTGGTGGCTGGCAGAGGCGTGGCCTCAGTGGTGGAGCGTGTAGTAAACTTAGTAGTTTCAGTACTATCTGGCATAGAAGTCTCACTATACACCTTGGTGGTTGGAACGCTCATAGCTGATGTGGTTGTGACAGTGGATATATGTAGTGCAGTGGTAGGTAATGTGGTCGTAGGGGTGTAAGTAGGAGATGCTGTATCTGTGCTTTTCATTGTGGTCATTTGAGAGGGTGAAGCAGGGGCAATGGGCTGGCTGGAGGTAGTGGTGGAAGCCATGGATAGGAGGACCAGGAGGGGGGGTGTGGAAACCGATCTCGTGGTCCTAGAAGTTAAGTCGGAGATAGCCGTGGTGCTGGTGAGCCAATGAGAAACAGGGGCAGCGGTGACCTTTGCGGTGCTGAGCGTAGTGGAGACGGTCGCGGCTGTAGTCAGCTTGGGGCCAGGACTCAAGACTGTTGTTGCCTTTGCAGTACCATGGAGCTCGGGCTCATCTGCTGGTAATTTAGTGGTCCAACTGCTGGTGGACACCTCGGGATGAAGTGTGGTGGCAATTTTTGGAGGCGGAGGGATGATTGATGGGGTTAGCGCTTCAACCACAGTGGTCACCCTGGGCTCCTCAGGTCCTGCGGCCTCCTCGGAGCGGGCTGACGTTGGGGTGGCCGGGGATATGGTGTGCACCGAGGAGGGGGCTGGGGTGGACGCAGAGGCCGCTGAAGTGACAGCTGCAGGTGCCTCCACTGTGCTGCGGGGAGTCACGGCCTCAACGGCAACTGCTGGCCTGATGCCTGAGGATGAAGAATAAAACAACTGTTAGTTAAGAACTGTAACCAGGGGGGGCAAAAAGGCACAGCGGTAAACGCATCACTCGTGCCAGGCCTGAAACCCCAGCGCCTGTGGTTCGCCGTCGGAGATTATGGCCCGGGGCTTAATTAAACAGATGCTGGAATAAATATTTCGGCTTCTGAGAAACTCGATATTTTGCTGTGATGATGTAAGAAGCGCTTGGATCAACGGATAAACCCACGAGCACGTGCAAAGGAGACTCCTGGAGCATCAGGCTCCATAATACCCCAGACCAGATTGAAGAATGTATCCAAAGCTCAAAAGTAACATGCCTTTTCACTATTAAATGTACAGGCTACATATTACATAGCTTGAAAATGTAACTATAATACTCTAATATAATGAAAGTCAGGCTAAATATAGAGATCAGTCTTTCTGCTATAGCAACATAATATTAGAGTCAGGTGAAGACTTACAGTCCTCCAAGTGCACACATCTCTGGGTCACCTCATCTAGGACCATGTCTCCAGGACATTGAGGAAGACATCCCTCCACTCTACAAGGAAAGCCAAATAACTCTAAGAACAGAGCCTAAATTAAAATTCATACCCATACAAAAGTAACACAAAGAGCTTTATTCGTGTTTCACAGATTTAAACATAAAGAGGATGGTTGAGCAGGCCTGTATGTGGGACATGACTAAACATCATAATTAATTTTGGGTTCTTACTTTGGAATGGTGGTACATGCTTGGCCATAAGGGTCACTGCAGGTCCTGAAGCAGGCGCTGAAGCATGTCTCATACCGCCACTGACAGCGAGGACCCATAGATGTGCCTGAGTTAGTGCCTAACAAAAAAAATCGGACAAAAGAATGATCTTACTGTACAGTGTGTACATAGCTCAAATGACAGTGAAACAAAAAATAAAATCTACCCAACCATTTAGCACAGAACTTTGGTTTTATTTCTGGCAAAAATAAACTGCAATGGATTTAACATGAACTTCATATAATAACTTGCACCCATCAGAAACTGCAAATCCCCCCAAAAAAAATTTTCACCCGTGTGAATTTGCTTCAGTAACACTTTACTTAAAGCAGTCATATAAATGCCCTGTACATACCTTCATAATACATTATAATGCATTCGTAATGTATTATAAACACGGCTGTAAATATTTATAAAAAGGTATAGCACATTATACCCATGCTTATTGTGTGTTATGAATGCTCTATGAAGCTCTCAGCTATAATGCACTATAAATACCTTTATATGCATTATAATGCTCTGTATAAGAATTAAGGATGCTTTGTACAATCGTGTTTATAATACTTTATGAATGCATTATAATGCATAATGAAGGTATGTACAGTGCATTTATTTGACTGCTTTAGGTACAGTAAAGTGTTACCATCGTTTCTTTATGCATACATTATTAGTAAGGCTCTGCTTAGCCAGTATGAACACCCCTCAGAACCTTCCCTGCGATGTCACGCACTGCACAGCTGCAGATCGCTCATTCAGGCAGCCATTGGTATCCAGCAGCGCCATCTAATGGAGAATGTGTGAAATGCTTAGTCGACAGCTACCATAGCTGGCCAGGAGAAGTATGAAACGAGGGGCTACTAGCAAGTTCAATAATATATATAGCACGTTCCTTTGTGCCTGTACAGGAAGTATGTACAGGTACATAAATAAAATAACCCAATTTAATAATGTGGGACTGTTTAGTGCAATGAATAGCAGGTGTCATATGTAAAAGTGTGGCTATGATGTAAACTAGAAAGGACACTGTCAGCTACGAACCGGAGTCCCGACAACGGCCTCTGCTATGCCAGGCATCTGAAGCCGTCAGCGGGAAACCTAATCTCCGACTTTTCCATTAAGAAAAACAAATGCTGGCGTATTTTTAGTCGCCATAATTAGCCGGAGCCGGGCCCCGGCAAGCTGGGGGGGAGAAGCCCTGTAATAGGAGCCATGCACGCATCTGATTGGTGGAACAAACCTGTAATTTTCCACAGCTCCTGGTTAGGGAAGCACTTTTTACGGAGAGCAATGGATCTAGAATGTGGTCTGGCACCGCATCTCTCACCCCCTTCCCGGTAGTACGGTCCTGCTGCCGTCGCCCTACATCTCAACACCCCCTGACCATGCCCCCCACACCCCCACACCCAACTGAGGACACCCTGGAGTGTTCATAAGAATACTGGCTTTGACAAGAGCTGTCAGTTCTCTGGGGGGCCGGAGTGTGCCGAGAGACAGCTGCGCGGCTCTGCCAGGTTGGGGGCCATACAAAACATCCCCCCCCCCAACTGAGGGCCCCCAGCAAGCCTGCGCATGACCAGCCGCAAAGAGCAGTTTGCTCTCAATGTTCCCATTGTTTCCTGGAGAGCGTGTAAACATCCTGTAATGCTATGGATGCATTTTCTATATGGGTTCGGTATAAATCTGACTGCTCCATTTTTACATGCTAAACATACTAGCATTGCGGATTTTATACGGTAATATGTACATTCACTGGCATCACTTCCAGGGGGTTCCTTGACTGGTACTCTATGCTTACTGGGCTACAGTACTGCAGTGTTTCCCAACCTGGTCTTCAGGGCTCCACAGACAGTCCATGCTTTTGCTCCCTCCCAGAGTGGAACAGAGGAAGCAAAAATGTGAACCAGCTATTGGTCACCGAGGACAGGATTGGGAAACACTGCTGTACTGAATGAACATTTCAGTGGTCCAGATATAGTTATTGCTGATTGAGGGAATAAGTTATTCTTGAATCTCGTACTGAATTGATAAGGTAAATTCACACCCAGAACAAGTATTAAGAGTCTGACAAAGCAGGGAAAGGCTTCTGTATGATGTCATCCGCCGACCTGCAGTAACCTCAGTTACTGTACTACCGGCCACACGGGGGCGCACACTGACCCATCAGCCTGAAGAGGATGGACCTGCGAAAGCTGGCGCCGTGGCTGTATTTTGCGAGGCGCACCCTGGGTGCCGCCGAGTGCAGGAAGTGGCCACGCGCGGAGAACGATTCCAGTGAGTCATAGCCGCTGGTCCAGGTGTCCCGATGCAGGACGTAGGTGGACTCGTCCCAGAACCGCTCACTGTCCTCCCACTTGGTTAGCCGCAGCAGGCCATCCCCACCCACATGGAGGAAGAAGTTTGGCCTTTCGGCTGCTTCAAAGGACACCAGAGATGGGTCTGAAAAAAGACAGGTGTGCTATCAGTCCCCAGTCACTTTTAGCCATGAATACTGTTGGATACTAGCTGAAGCCATTCAAAAGTGTCATTTCTCAAAAGTACAACATCAGGCCCAGTGGTAGGATTTGACACACAAGTTTCTCATGAATAATGCCTTGTGTTTATTTCTATTTTTGTGTTAATTTACTTAATAACACAGCTATTTATTTTTTATAGTATCAGAAAATTTTCAACTGCTGATGAGAAGGTGGGGCAAAAGGGGGAGAGATGAGAAAAGGCGGGGTCACGTGGGAATGGGTGTGGCTTACCATGAGGTCGCACCCTGCTCAAGCCAGGGGTCATCATGAAGAGTGTGGTCACTCCAGTGGCTGGCGAGACCCCCTTCACTGAGAAGACCACCCCGCCTGACGAGTTAGCAGCCAGAAGGCTGTCTCTCTCCCTGTAAGTGACTAATCGGAAGGGACCTTTTCCCAGAACTGTAGAGGAAATAGCTGGATTAGTCCCCACTATGGGAGATAAAAGACATCAGGAGGCTCATTCATTCTGTATTATGTGGATCTGTAAACCACTAAAATGTTTCGAATGAAGCAATAATTTTTCAGTCAGATGGCAAATCTATAGGTTATACCACATTTAGAACTAGCTAGTACACTGTCGGTCCATTCTGCTTATAAATTACAAGCAAATCAAGTTGCCACTCGAACAGATTCTTCCTTCATGCCTGAGAAAAATATTGAACAGAAATTTTGGATTGCTGAATTATGACGATTAGGAATCAACCAGAGGACAGTCATGGATAATTGAAAAAACTTGTTGTTTGGCATCAGTACTATAAAGTCATTCAAGAGCAAAAAACGGACACAAAATTTAAACTATTTGGCAAAATAATTTTCTCAAACTGTCAATCTGAGAATTGTACCTTTGTTGTAGAATTCGCAGTCATAAGCTGTGGAAACGAGAGAACAGAAGATCATTCAACGAAAATGTTCATGTAAAACCGGCTGCGATGTCCCCTCACTGTATATATCATTATGAATGTTATTGTGATATCGGTTAATTCTGGGGACTTTTTCTCAGGTTCGCCAGTGAGATATGACTGTTTTTCTGCACTAGTCATGATGGAAGCGCTGGGCAAAGACTGTGACCAGGCCCTCAATCCCACAGTCCCGCCTCGCACACGACCTTGGCTGCGATGCATGTGTCGCCTCCCGCATTCCCATCCCCCCGCGCCAGGACACACTCACGGCACATGGCTGGCGAGCGCCAGTCCACGGAAACACCCAGCTGGCAGCAGCGATGGGCATAGGCCGACACGCTGGTGCAGAAGCACTCGCAGTCACCCCCGCGGCTGCAGCCACACGTGTCCGTCAGGCAGTTCATGTAGAACCAGGTGACATCAACCTGGGAGGGGGGAGGACAGCACTCAGTGAACTGTGGGCCAGCAGCAGGTCTCTCAGAGCGACAGAGACAGGGGATAAAAAGTGCAGCTATAGTGATGTGAGTGACTGAGACTGGGAGATGGACTGTGTGCGTGTGTGTGTGTGACCGCGTGCGTGTGTGCTTGTCTGTGTGTGTGTGCCTTTGTGTATGTCTGTGTGTGTGTTTGTGTGTGTGTGAGTGCATGTGTCTGTGTGTGTGTGTGAGTGCATGTGTCTGTGTGTGTCCACAATAAAAATGATAAAACCTCTTACTTTTTAGACTGTGGTGGCATTTTTCAGGTCCCCACAAAATAAACCTCAATTTTCTAAAAATCTGTGGCTGCAATCAAAAAACTAAAAATGCCAAAAGTCGTGTATGGTTAAGGTTAGGGCTGGGTGGGGGTTAAGGGTGTCATTGCTGGGATTAGGGTTATGCCCATAGAAATGAATGGAGAGTCCCCATAAATATACGAATACAAGCAGAACCAACACCCACTCATTCTATTATTATATTTTGTACTAAAGCCTTGTTAAAGTTTTTAAAATGTGCCTTTACTTTGAATGAAAAATGCATAAGTAGAGACAGCGTGGGTGCTCTGAGCCCCCCAAATCAGCTGCGGCCCTTGGATTGAATGAGTGAGCTTTTGGACGCTAGGCACAAATGTGCAGCTCCTCTCCCCCCACCCCCCGTTAAACAGCTGACCCAGCAGGACCCTAACCCTGCCTCACAGTTCACCCACAACACCCACGAAAACACACAGGCACAGGGGCAGAACTATAATAAGATGATTGTGACACATATGCAAACAGTAATGCAATCTGGGATAAAGACTCATAAATACAAACAAATCACTATGACACAAACGCATTAAACTGCTGATACGTTGGATCCGCACTAATGTTTCTCCCAAGAGCCATTAAACTCAATTCCCAGAGGAATGTCTGTAATCTGTGCGTTTACAGCCTGGGAGTTCAGTTAGGCTTCACGGAGATGGACGCATTTGCTGTAATAATAAATTGAATTTACATAACATTAATCATAAATAATGTGTAGATCAGGGGTCACCAACCTTTTTGAAACTAAGAACTACTTCATGGGTACTGAGCCATACGAAGGGCTACCAGTTTGATACACTCTTCTTAAATCATGTGTAATAAACATGTTTTAAATGCTTTTTTAGATACTGTCATTCTCAAATCTATATAAATGCAAATGTGATTAAAGAAGAATAGCAACAGGATAAAATTAAATGTTAGACGCTGCTCACTGGTGACGTGCTATTTTTAGAACAGGTCCGCGGACGACTCATGTGGTCCTTGGGGGCATCCTGGTGCCTGCAGGCACCATGTTGGTGACCCCTGGTGTAGATCATAAGGATAAATGTTCTTAACAGGAGAGCTTTCCAAGACATAGTAATTTTATGCATTCTTGAAATTGGTATTTTATTTCAACAGCTGTGCCATGTATTCATGGTTATTCATCTTTTACCAGTTCATTTTCCTAACATGAATAATTTTTATGTTCGCATTAAAAAGTTTCCTTCCGACCCATTAATGCTAATTGGTATTTCCCTAGGAATCCATGACACTGTAAAAACGTGTGTTTTTTATTACATGAGTTGCCAAATGATGGTGATGATCCATGCAACAGCAAACAAACCTCATCACGGTCATTTCATGGTCCAACAAAATCAGCATTTTTTGCAGTATGTGTACTCACCACTGGGTGGCAGAGCTGGAACACCTCACTGAGCAGTATTCCACACTGACGTTTGGCAAAGGGCTCCCTAAGAGGGCTCAGGCTGCAAGGGTGTCTGATATCAGGGCTGTTCACACACTGATGAGACAACCCCATAGAGCCATTAGTGGACACATGACCCTGCGTAACTCCGTAACTTTTGGTCATAGGTGTGATTTTACACTATGAAGATTAAGCCATTCTAGCTAACTGGAGAAATTATCCAGAAAATACCAAGATGAGACATCATTGAATATACTGTTTGCTCATTAAAGCAACTTCATAAAGCATCTTCTTAAATTTTGTTCAAATGCAGAGGTCCAGAAAGTTCAGGTCCAGAAAGTAAAAATCCAGAACAAGATTTTGTTTCAACCAACCAGTTGAGTACTCCGTGACTGTGACTCTTTATGCTCAACTGGCTGGTTGAAACAAAACCTTGGCCTGGATTTTTACTTAATGGACCTGAACTATCCACCTCTGTTCAAACGTACGACAGCACAGTGCGACACCTAGGACCACCAACCCCTGGGAGGAGATATTACTGTCTCACCTCTGCTGTCGTCCAGCTGTTTCCAAACTCTTGCGGTGTCGCAGACTCAATGTTTTCTGGGGTTGTCATCTCATTCACTGTTTTCAGGTCGTAGTTTCCACACAGTCCTGTCAGCTTTCCCTGAGGGTGACAAGTCTCATAACACAATCGCTCCTCTACTTGTCAGGGGAAGCTCAAAATTCATAGTCGTTCAACAGTATTAAAATATCACTTGAAATTCAACTTAATGACACTCTCCATTATTCTGCTTATTGTGATCTCTTGGTGATTATTTTGGCTCAATAGAGCCTAAATGTACCATTTTAGCCACAGAAGTACCAAAGCAAATGAGGTGTGTCCATTTCACGTTCTTCCAGTGGCCCTAGGTCTTCCACCGGACTCTACAGTGACTCTTCAGTCACTGTAACACTGACATCACTCTGTGCGCACTGTGTACAAGTGCCTATAATCCTATGAGTACTGCTTACATTCAGTTCATACTGTCCAAATTGTTGGTACATATCTCAGATCTCTTGCACATTGCACTTATATTGCACAGCACAATCACTTCTACCTTATTACTTATGTATAGATTATGTACAGCTGAACATTTCATATATTTATTTATTTTATATTGTTATTTTTCTATATTTTGTTATTCTCTTATCATGCACAGCTGCTCGGAGTGACTGGGGTTACATTTCACTACATGTACGTGACGAATAAACCTCTTGAATCTTGAATCTAGCTTTTCCACTGTATTTTCAGTCTGAGAGATCTGCTTATTCCTGGGGGGTAAAGTTTCGTAATGAGGTCCAACACTCTCTCCATAGTGAGACCTATTAACCCTTTTCATCTTCTAATTTTTTTTTGTGTCTATGTCTCTCGCCTCACCTGCCAGCGTGGGCCAGCCTGGATGTGCACCGTGGTCTTCCTGTCCCACATCACCGTGAGATCCTCGTTGGGCACGTGCAGGATGGTGAAATATCCCGCCTGCCAGATGAACAGGCCTTGCTGGCTGTCGATCAGGCTCGTGGGATTCTGTGTGGCAGAAGAACTCAGTGTGTCCATGTCTCCTCTTTGGGATGGATGCAGTAAAGCCAGAAAAAGAGCCGTCCTCCAAAGCGGTGCTTCCCAACTTGGCCTGGGATGGAGCAAAGACATGGACCGTCCGGGGGTCCGAGGGCCGGGTTGGGAAGCACTGCTATAAAGGACAAAAAAAACCTACTGGCTTTCCACTGTCATTGTCGAAGGCGACGATGGATTTCCCGATGCTTATCACCAAGGACTTGCGACAGATGACTCCGCTGTCGAAACAGTCCACGTTTTCAGTGGTTACACTCACAGATGCATCGACATCACTCTGTGGGAAAAACGTAACAGAAGAGAGAGGGGCAGACTGAGTCAGAAAGTAGCATCCGAAAAGTGAGATTTATAGCTATTCACAGGTGAAGAGTGGCTTATTGCAATAATTAATAACTAAAAAATATACATCCTCCTCCCAACAGCTTATCCATAATAGGGACAGAGAGCTTGGATCTGATCCTGGAAAGCATGGAGCACAAGGCAGAGACGGACAGAATGCCTGTCAATCGCAAGGCACAGACGTACACAAACCACAGGCACATTAGATACCCGTGAGCTAACCACAAGTTTTTTTAACAGCATGAACAACATCAAGAGAACATGCTAATTCCAGAGCAGAAGCTACCCACTGGAATGAGACTAAATATAAAACGATGAAGTTCTTTAGGATGATCATGCTTGGCAATTTGGATTTAATACAGAAATGGTCTTGCAGCATGCATGGACAGAGGGAAGCCGCAGGCTCACCTTCAGCAGGTACACTTTACAGGCTCCGACGTAGTCAAACTGCAGCCCGTCGAAGGTCTTGTAATGGCGATCTCCGTACGCGGTGCATGTGGATGGGCAGGGCCAGAATTCACACTGAAACGTCCCGTGCTGGCAGACACTGAGGGGGACATTGGCTGTCCTTAGCCTCAATGTTAATCTGAGGGGGGGTTACCCTAACCCAAGCGACACTGGGGGGGGGGGCAGCAATTGCCATAAAAAAAGAAATGAGGACCTGGTTGCCAAAGGGCTAAAATCTCTTTTTGTAAGTGTCATCAGGCTTTTCCCGTGTCTTGGAGAAAAACAGAGTCAGATGGGTGCTGGCAGGGGTGGGGTGGGGGGGCTGTTTTTTCTCTGCAATGATTAGGGAGCCATTTATCCAGAAGGAACAGCCAAGTCCTTTAACGTGCCTGAGAGAAGGTCCTTAGCCTTGGGTTGGCTGTTTTTATTTCAACAGTAGCGATGAAAAGCAAGTGTATCAGGTGACGAGTCTAGGGAGTCAATTAAGGAGTGATTTTTTTCCTAATAATTAACAGAATTGCAGGAGATATGATTTAATTCAGGCCTGCTTTGTTTGTCTGCTTTTAAGGAGATCCAGCCATCTGACAGATGGACAAGACGCTTGTTATTCCACTGCAAAGCTACCTCAGTGTACTGAAGGACCATGTATGCAGTGTAGAAGCTGCCAGAATAGACGGATCCATTTCCTGAGAATCTGTGAGGTATGTACATGATTACAAGACCAGTGAGTTTTTTTTACTACAAAATCAGGTTTTACAAACAACTTTAAAACTGAAAGGCTCCTGTGCTTGGCTAAATTGTTTGGTTCATCTTTAACTTATACTGGTTTGTCTCCTTGATTGAAAGATTCATCCAGCTATTTAACATTAACATCAGTGACACATGAATTATTATAGGAGCCTGACCAATCAGCACACGGCAAGACCTCAGCGCTTAAGTGAAATCCGGGTCCTTTTAACTGAAATGGTTGAAATGGTAGTTTACAAACCCTGTGGTAGCTCATAGTGTCCCTCCTGACATGGATTTAGGTGGTCACCTTAGTTGCAGGGGGTCCAGATCCTATCCCCGAAGCTATGGGCGCAAGACTGCAAACAACCCAGGATGGGGCACCAACCCGTCGCAGGACACACTCACACACCAGTCACTCACCACCAGTCACTCACACATGTGCACCTATGGGCAGCTTGGTAACTCCAATTAACCTCAGCATGTTTTTGGACTGCGGGTGGAAACCGGAGTACCCAGAGGAAACCCCACGACGACATGGGGAGAACATGCAAACTCCACACACATGGAGCCACGGTGGAGACTCCAACGCTAGTCCCAGAGGTGTGAGGCAACAGTGCTAACCACTGCACCTCCGTCCCACCCCCATTTAAATACCTTGAGTGGGTTTCATACATATTTATGTCTCCTTTCAGAGATGGTGTACTTCCCTATGAGGCACTAAATGTCAGGCTTACCAGTGGTGACACGGAGAGGTAACTTTGTCCCCAGGAAAGAACTCTTTCCCTTTCCATACACAAGGGCAGGCTTCGGGTTCAAAGCACTCATCGCCATGCCTTAGAAGGCTGGGAAAAGATAACACATATTAAGAATAACAACAACATCAATAATAATAATAAGAAGATGAACAAGAATAATAATTATTATTATAAAGAATTCATTTAAAATGTTTTAACTGTCTTAATAATATACTATAAAAAGGAAAAGTTGCTCTGCATTTGCCTTAGTTAATAATATTTATTTATTAATTTAATTCCTCCAGAGGCCCGTATCACAAAGCGAGATTTGTTGGTTAGCTAGATAATTTGTTGGATTTAAGGTACCCCAGTTAAAATGGACAGCACAACAAAATGTGTCCTCTATATTTAACCTGTATGTGACATCGCGATACAGCAGGGGGGCTAATTCAGCACCCAGGGAACAGTTCCTTGCTCAGGTTACCTTGCTAGTGTTTTGCTGATCAGGAATTTAAACCAGCAATCTTTCAATTACAAGTGCATTTCCCTAACCATTAGGCCCCCCCTACCCCTTAATGCCCTTACATTTAGCCCACACTGCCTTACATCCGACAACTTATCTTACGAACCCAAAAATCCAGCTTTGTGATACAGGCCCCTGATTTCAGGGCCCCTCCCCTGACCAACAACATTTGCCATTAAAGACACAGGTAAGAGGCAGGCGCCGGGAAATGCGTTTCAGCGGTGAAGCCGCCTTTGTGTTTGCTCAGACCTCGGTTCTCAAACTGCGCATACCAGATTAGAATCTTGTAATATTCGGGGCTGATATATTCCCACTGTCGTGTCAGCGCACAATGAAGCAACACACTGAATGGGGTCTGGGACAAATGTCGGGTTCATCAGCGTAAAGTTACACCACAGATAAACCGGCGTTAACAGCTTCCTTTATCTACGCGCCAAGACAGCGAATCAATTACTCTGATCAAAGAATTCATAACAATGCATCCTTCAGCTTCCGTGCACTATTTATAAATAACTCTTCCCATCTTCTACATTAATTAAAGCAATTCTATGAAAGGCTGTAAGGATTATTTCCTTTAACACCGATGACACATTGTCTTATTAAATTTTATTACTGGAACTCTGATGTCTGATGATTTCCGGAAAAGGAACGATTACTTAAATCTGAGATCACTGAGGGGTTCCCCCTCCCCAAAGATGCTTATCAGAACAATGATACGCAGTTCTGACACCAGCCACCCATTCTTAGCTATTTGTCGCACTATGACTATAAGTCTGGAGAAGAACACTGATCAAATGCATTCCGCCACAACTCTTCTGTCCGAGGGCGGCAGCCACCATTATGAATTAACTCGCACCAGCACTGCATGCTTAATTTAAATCTTGAAGTTCTTAAATGTGAGGGTTGACTCCATTTCTCAACAACGTTCAAAAAAGACTAAGAGAAACAAGTGGTAGAAGCTGCCAGATGCCTAGCCTAAGGCGGCAAACAGCCAAACATTCACCAGAAAAGAAGCAAATATGGCAGTCCTGACCTACATTTCTTCACAAGAGACTCACACCAGGAGGATACCGTAACACTGTATTGTGTGGGCGTGAATTTAGTGCAAAACAGCAACATTATCCCCAAAGTACAACTTTATCAAGCCATTGTCAAAAAATTAAAACATGATTTCCACTGTACAAAAATAAAACACTGCAAAGTTCTTGGACGACCTATAAAACAACAGAAGGCAGAAAAGCTGTCTTGTAAAATAATCTGTAGAATTGGGTCCTGTGAGTCCATGTCACTTAATTTGAGCACAAAATACAGAGTTTTTGTGAGGGTGTGATGAAAGAAAATGACAATGTACATGTTGAGGGATGAACCACACACCTTTTTTGTGTGTAAAATTAAAATGTGCTGATATTATAAAACAGGCTTCTGGTATGCACTTAAGCGGCTTACCAGTCACCTGATCCCAGAGTCCACCTGTTTACAGCATAAATAAGAAAAGCAACGATTTACAGAATAGGTCGAACACAATGATTAATGGTTCTGGATGTATTACAAAAATTCATTACCAGTGGAATGCTTCTCCTTTGAAAAACCGTTCATACTCCAGATTTTGGGAGAGACCTGGCATTACTCTCATAAATGAACAAAATAAGTGTGAGAACAAGAGAGGCAGAGACAGAAGGAGCGAAGATTAGTGCACAAGTTCAGCAAGAATTGATAGAGAAATCTTTTAGAGTGTGAGGAGACCTAAGTCCTGATACCCTGACACATTTGGGGTTGGGGGGGGGGGGGACAGCACTAAAATCGGGGCCCTAAAATGTACCAAGAAGAAGTCCCCTGCTTGACAAAATCAACCCGGCAAATTCCATCTACCAAAATATTTCTTCAGATTGAAAGTTCAAGACCAATTGGGGGGCCAAAGGTTACACTTTAGCAGGGGGCCCAGAATTTCTAGCTACACCTCTGCTGATACTGATAAGACAGAAACCTTCTCAACTTATGAAATTTAACATACTTTTAACTGACATACTAGATGAGGGCCTGAGGAGTGAATCATGCAGTGGTGCAACCAAGGTGAACCTTGAGGAGATGCTCTCCAATTCCTCTGTTTTGAAAAGAAATACACTGTATGGACATAGGTATTGGGACACCTGGCCATTCCACTTACAGGAAGTTTTATGATGTCCCATTCTAAATCCAAAGGCATTAATATGGAGTTGGTCCCCCTTTGCAGCTATAACAGCTGCCACTCTTCTGTGAAGGCTTTCCACTGGATTTTGGAGTGTGTCTGTGGAAATTTTTGCCCATTCATCTAGAATAGCATTTGTGAGGTCAGACACTGATGTTGGATGTGAAGGTCTGGCTTTCAACCTCAGTTCAAATTCATCCCAAAGGTGTTTGATGGGGTTGAGGTCAGGGTTCTGTGTGGGCCATTCAAGTTCTTCCACACCAAACTCACCCAACCATGTCTTTATGGACCTTCCTTTGTGTACTGGGGCACAGTCATGCTGGACAATTTCTCTATTCCTATTCCTGCTTTGTAACGTGACCTGTTAATAAATCCACCGCCTTGCTTATCTCGATCTGACAGGACATTCAGATGTTACAAAACGGCCGAAAATCTGGCTTTGCACATGGTGGCGAGCAGCCGTCTTGGGCACTCATTTGCATGGATCAGCGACTTCGATCATACAATCTTCCGCTCCACACACATGGTGCCCTCGCTGAGCTCCCCGAAGAATGTGTCTGGCTGCAGGCTTAATCACACTGAAACCGTATTTTTTTTATCAATACCCTCATCTCCGCATCGCCCTGCGACATAATGAGTCTTTGTGGCCATATTTATGGAAACCCTGACTTCGGCTATCGAGTTGCAGGCGTTTATTAAACATTCATGACAGGATTTTAGTACAGGGAAGTTCCCTGCTCTCCCTTGTGTCAAGGTTACTAATCATGTTTTCCTGTGAAACCACCTTCGAGTATCAATTTCCTCTTCGGAGCATCGTCTGGTCTTGAAGATTAAGTAGCCTATTATTATTGATCACTTCTGAGTTTGTATTTATCTGGATAGGTCGGCATAAATGGTTAAATATCCTGATAGATACTGAACACACCTGTGCCTACACACCGCATGAGCACTTTGAATACTGGTCGTCAATGCGTTGACCGCAAGCTACTATAAGCCTGTTGGAAGCCAATGAGTAGCCCCTGGACAGCTCAATCCTACAGGCGCACCTCTGAACTTCTATCCAGATTATTTTCTTTGTAAAAGTAGACCTAGTAAAAGGTTGTAAAAGGTTGAAGACCCCAGCCCCGAAATAACAGGATTACAAGAACTATGTGATATTGATAAAGAAAAGAGCAGACTTACTAGCTCTGACGCCCACTCTCAGCACTCATGTAAACATGAGAAGTGCATGAAGGCATTGGAGAACATAAATCAACAGATCGTGCTGACATGTCAGCTGAATGACAGAAGAATCACAGCTCTTGAGTTACAATTAATAAAAAGCCCACTTAACCTCAACACTGCCTCTAAGCGGATCAGGTGGCCTTCTTTTAAGCAACTCTTACGGCTGAAAGGACATTCACAGTTAGAATGAAGAGCAACAGGGTGTCATTAGATCACACCCTCTGATGGGGGCGCTCTCTTTTTAAGAGTCTATGTAGAGAAACCTGTCCTGGGATATTCTGCCTCTACCTACAATTCTACCTACAGGTGACTCCAGTTACAAAAAAGGCTACACAGAAAGAACAAATGCTGACTTTTTGTGTAAGTCCAGACTTACATAAGTAAGGCAAGTTATCTGACGGGGAAAAGAAGGTTAAAGGATTACCTACAAGTTCCCTGACGTAATTCAGCCCAGTGTATAAGCTGACATTTAGGGGGTAGGTAGAGTCACGGATCAGCAGTCCTCAAACTGACAGCTTCAGCTTTCACTGGGCACACACATCAATGCTCTCAGTATGCTGCACAGCTCCACCGAAATTCTGGACTTGAAACAGCTTTGATCAACCCCTTAGCCTCTTCCGTTTCCCATCCCTTCTCCCCAAAGAGATGAACACCTGGCCTGCTCCTCAACAGCTTTTGCTCAGTGGGGGCAGCTGTGGTGGAACTAAGTTTCACGTTTCAACAAGAAACAGACATGCAGTGGATTTATGTATGCCCAAGTCCTCACTAATAGCCCCCTGATCATTTCTAACATGATAAGAAAAATTATCTACTTTTTATCTTACTGAATAACCGCCTAGTCTGGGTAATTAATAAGAAAAAGGCACCAATATTAGGCACCGAATAAGAAAAAGGCACCATGTTGATAATATTTCAAGGTTAAGCCACTCAACGTTATTATAATGGTTGCTTTCAAGTCATCAACAGGTTTTTTTTTCAGCTGGCAAAATACTGGATCCCACAGAACTGTCAGGCAACGATTCATTATTTCTTCCAGAAAACACTTTGTATTCAAAAATCTTTTGGTGCCTACATAAACATTTTGAAAAGTAGTTAGATTTAAAGTGGGTGATTCTACTTCACTTGAGAGCTGAAGTTGCCCCCAGTATAAATTACACTTATTCAATGAGTCTGAATAGCGGAAAGTACTCAATCTCCTGTTTTGAAGTACTATGTATACTGTAATAAGCGTAGGAGAAGGGAATAAAAACCAAAGTAGTAACTGAGGAGGTCAGACACAAGATTGTAGCCAAGTATGGACAATCTCAGCATTGCAAGTCTGTCTCCGGAGACTACAGGGTTCCTGTTTCCACCATATGTAATGCTATCAAGTAGTGTAAGGCCCTTGGCACCAAGGCAAATCTCCCTGGATGTAGCTGCAAGGGAAAACAGGGTTGTTTGAATCGTGGAAAGCGCAACTTTCATAGAGACTCAAGCCGACCTTCATACGTAAGGTGCAATAGTTTCAATTCGCGTCATCTGCCAAATCAATAAAAGAGGGTAATGTATTCAGATACCAAGGAAGATGGTCCAGATGGTGCAGCAAGGTACTTAAAGTGCTTTGAGTATTTGAATGCAGCTGAATTTAAGCACTAGAGACCAATTTAGAACTTTTCTGGTAAACCCACAACATATCCTTTTACTGCAAACAAACAGAGGTTTTCCTAAAGAAAAACCATCCTTATAGTCAAGCGTGGAGAAGGTGCTATGATTTTTTGGGGGGTTCCTTAATACCTCTGGCACTAAGTGCCTTGAGCGTATGTGAAATTTGAAGAAATCAGAAGAACAACAGATTTGGAGAGCAATGTGCAACCCAGTTTCAGGAAGCTGAATCCTTGCTGAAGGTCATAGGTCAATTACATGTGTCCCAGGAAGCGTCCCAGGAAGCGTCCCAGGAAGCACACAAAGAATGTAACCCTTCCCTCTACGGTTATTCACTTTGCAAGAAAGAGACATAAATGAATAAAAGGAGTAAAAAGGTCTTCCTGCATAACTATGATCCCAAACACACTTCAAAAATACTGAGGAATGGTTTAAGGCAAAACACTGAAATATCCAAATGAAACTGACCAAACTTCTAGTAATTAATTGAGGAAGCTCATTGACATAAAAACTGCCTGATTGCGGTTATTATGACCGAAGGCTGTGCTTCCAAAAAGAATTTTCTGATAAAACTTTACTTGACAGGGCATACTTTGTAATAACTCAGTTACTACTGAAGTACAAATCATGAACAAATCATGGACTAATGTAGTTGCTGCTTGAGATAAAACATGCATCACGATTCAATAATGATGAATTAACATGAGATCAGTATGTAACGAAGACTTAGTTTGTGGTTAATTGATACATAAGTAATAGCATAATACTATATTTTTGTGCTCCGTCAAGTGAAGTGTTACCATTTTTTAAAGGCAATTTCTTTCCATTTGAAAGTATGTATTCATTCCTGAATCAAAATGAAAGATTTCCCAACATGTCCAGAGAAACGAATAATGGTGGATACTTTAAGGACTTTTAGTTATTTATGGGCAAATTGTGAGCTATCTGCAAAAAATACATGAGAGCCAATATTTTTGACTGGATTTGTATACAAGTTGGCTGGGAGGTGCTCGAAGGCCTAGAATGGTTTTCATGTAATGCCGCCTAGGAGTCAGCAATTATGACAAAAAACCAGGGGGTACCCATGTGCCCTTCATCACACTGTATCACTACCAATGGGCTAGATACACAAGGCCACCCCCACCCATTTTCTGTGGTAGCGTCCAGTGGTATAAATGAAAGCAAGCAAACTCACCCCAAGGGGCAGACACAGCCAGGTACACAGGGTTCGTGGGCGGAGCAGGTGAGGTTGAGCAGGTAGGTTTCACAGGTCTGCTCACACTCCACCCCCTTGCTTGCAGGCAGCCCGCCATCTAAGTCTGCACAGTCATGGTACAGCTGGCCAGGCGGACATGTCTTATCTGGGGGAAGAGGCACGGATCAGGGCCCACTACTTACGGACAACAGATGGGATATATGAAGCTTGACCTTAATTACCCACCTGTCATTTAAAAACAGATACAATTAAAATCACTCTGTGTTATATTCAAAATCGAATATTAGAAATGGAATACCAAATTGAAAAAGATTTGCTATTACAAACAATGCAAATAAATGAATATGAAGTGCGTTAAAATGTTACATTTACATAACTGCATAGCTATGCTTAAGTTCAGAGGTGGAAAGCGGTTGAGTCGTCTGACTGTGACTCTTCATACTCAACTGGTTGGTTGAAACCAAACCTTGGTCTGGATTTGTACTTTCTGGACCTGAACTTTCCACCTCTACTTAATCAGGGAGGTAATTACATTTCCACACACCCTAGAAGCTAACCTTCAGGCCACCAAGTCCTTGACCAATCATTGAATGGAATAGTGAGAGTTTATCGATCCCTTGGGGAAACTGTCTTTTCGCCTGTTCCACCTCGCTCTCCAGGAGACACACAGAGAGGTGAGAGCAATACCGGGGGTGATTGTGCAGGGTCAGTACCCCTGGAGCTGGGGGCTATGGGCTATGCCGAAGGGCCCATAGTGACATCAATTTGCTGGCCCTGGGATTCAAACCAGTGACCTTCTGAACTCAGGTACACAGTCCTAATCTGCTGTGCCGCATACCATCTCAATTAAATCATTTGTCACTTGCAACTGTATGTACACTGAAGGTGAACGGTACAGCACTCACCGATGTCAGAGCTCTGGGGCACCATCTTACCATCCCGACAGACGCTAGAGCACAGGAAATTAAAGTAAGTTTCAGCACAGACCCAAACAAACCCGGGGTGTTTCTCAATATGCAGTCTTGACCACGCTTGGTGGTCACTCTCATGTACCCGTTTTACTTCATATTCCAATTGGCAAAGACCAGTTTCAATACTCAAGAACAGAAGTACAGAGGACAGCAAAAAATCCCCGTATGTCATTCTTGCAACATATCGGATATCGAAGATACATCACTGCGTCCTCACCAAACAAGACCAATTCCATGATGAAGTTCCATCTTGGGAGGCAAGATAGCAAGACCAGTCTTACCAAGACCACAAGTACAAGCTTTGTGTTCTTGGTACTGAGAAACACCCCCTGTTGTCGGTTCTAAGGAAGAAGCGGGCGGAAGGGTCTTACTGAACACCTGATGAGCTCAGAACCACGTCCCCCGGTGCGTACTCGGCCCCCAAGAAGACACAAGGGCAACTGCTCCTACAGTCAGGATGTGAAGAGAATGTGAGGTGGCCAATAAAAATGGACCAAGTTCCATTCACATTTCAAAAGAATACTAAGTGAACAGAAGCAGATCATACAAGGCATGTACAGAGAAAACAAACCCTACTTTCACTTAAACTGTCTTGCAGTTAAACACAATCTAGCAATTTTGCGGGTCTGCTCAGACAGTTTTGCCACCCAGGGAGTCTGGACGTCACGAAAGCAGTTTCCTTTACAGGATCAGCAGTGTAAAATGAGCTAGAAACGAGGTGGAAACATACGCGTTTTGCTATCGGTATCAGCGGCTGCACAAAAACAGTGGACAAACACTGCAGCAGCGAAGAGCCGGTGTGTAATTGATTTCCCAGCAGCCCCAAACCCTGTAACACATAAGCCTCGGCGACAGACCGAGCTCAGTGACACAAATTCTTTCTCGCCGGTTATCAGATACCGCTGCCTTCGACAGCTTGAAGGGCAATGAATGGATGGTTTCACAGCGAATTCCTCAATGTAACCCTAGCATATGCTAAGTAAGGCGAAAAAGCTACTGTAAAATGTAAAACCTGGAGTTTCAGACAAACACAGGTGCATGTATTCCAGAGCAAACAGCCTAAGCGAGTCTGTGCAGAGAACGCTAAACAGACGGCCTTCTCACAGCACCTAATCCCTATACATACAAAAGAAATATATATCTCTGTTATCTACTTCCTTCTGACTTTTAACAGAAAAAGCAAGTGTACCGGTCAGTTACAGTAAAGCAGTTCATTGCGCCAGAAAAGAATACTTTTTTACAAATTAAAACAAATTCTAAAACAGTAATTTAGCACTTCAATTTACACTTTACACAGCCAGGGAGCTGGGTGGTTAAGGGCCTCGCTCAAGGGCCCACAGACGTGCCAAGCTTCCGATCGCAGGCGCAGAGGCTTAGCCCACTGAGCCATATGCTGCCCCCATATATATATAATGTATATTACATATTTACTGTAAAAATAAATATGCAGTATACATTTATAAATCAAACTCATAATGAACTAAATCCTGTCTAAATCCCGTGTTCTCTGCTACCGAGTATGATCACTTGTCTGTAGAGACAAACATCCCTATAACCATAATTATTTTTTTAGCCCCATCTGAATTTCCTGGGAAAAGTGTCTTAAAATCCATGGGAAGTCTAACCTGCAGTGGCCGTTTCTGCCTCCGGTCATACACACACTCGGATGATGTCGTCTCAAATGAGTTAAGCCCATTGGATGTGTTTCCAGCAACATATCCAAGTGTGGTATATATAACACAGCCATCAAGACAGTCTTATCAAGTGCTCCCTCTCTGTTGCTGTATTTTATGAGGAAGCTAAAAAGTTCCAGAACTGCTGATTATGACTGACTAGAACCAGCATGTCTATTTTCTATGCCGAACACCTGCTTATGAATTAAGGAGTTGCCCGTGTATAGAAATGTATCCATACGTTTCACTGTGCATTCCAAACCTCAGATGATGTAACCAAAACCAGGCACATAGCCTCAGAGCAAAATTGTGGGTTTAACGTCCCCCTGACCCTGAAATTCATTTACACCGGATTCACCGTTAACGGTGTTGCCCAGGTGTGCCTACCTGTCAACACAGGTGCGCGTCCGGCTGCTGTAGAAAGTCCCCAGGGCGCAGACACAGCCCTCCTCGCACTCCCCCCCGCAGTGCTGGGCGACAGTGGCGGACGGGCAGCGGTGCTCACAGGATGACACACATGTCCCGTACACCATCGTCTCTGGGCAGGTGACGGCTGGGGCGCGGAGGGGAGAACCGTATCCTTAGGGGTTACCAAGGAAATGACGAGACACACAAACCCCTACACGCCACGTGCACTTACCACAATCTGGGACATGGGCCCTGAAGTCCACCGTGACACCATGCTTCCTGCAGCCGCGGGCATAGCCCGCCAGAGCCGAGCAGAGGCACGGGCGGCCGCACTTGCATGTGTCGGCCCTGCAGCGCTGCTGGAAGGGCAGCGGGCTCAGGAGCACGTGGCAGGCTGAGAACGGGGCCTGGTTGAGGAGCTCACACATCTCGGCTGCGTAAGAAGCTGGGCGCACACAGGCACAGTAAGCATGTTTATCAGGATGTGTCACCGCTTAGACAGCACTGTGTCTCTGCTCAAGCCATGTAGCAAATCAATCAATCTGATATAAAACAGGTTCGCTGATCAATACGCTTTCAGCTGCTCTGGGAATAACAGGAATGGAGTGGCGGTGATTCTCTGTTCATGTTTATGTGTATGTCCTGTAAACTGAACGAAAGCCATTACCTCATGAGTGGAAGTGTAATCTGAATAAATGTAGAGATCGTTTCCAGCGGGAGCATGGGGCAACAGAGGACCTCTTGTGCTACCTGGATTTGTTTTGGTGGAGGAGAAGCGCGCGGGAATTCGTGGGACGAGGGGAGAGGCCAGGGCCATTGTCACAGCCAGGGGAAGCAGGGCGGTGCCTCCGGAGGCGTGGCAGTGATGGGGAGGGGCTTACCTGCCTGCTGGTGTGTGTCGCACGGATCGAGTTGCGGGACGCTGGGGCTTTGCACGCAGGCCGAGGACAGTTTCCAGGAGTTTCCGAACAGCGGTGGCGTGCTCTCAATCATACCTGAGGGAGAGCTGAAAATAAGGATAGGAACAGGGGAGGGCAGGAGGGGGGCTTTAAAGGCTGAAGCAAAATTGCAACTCCACCCGAAAATGACAATAAGCGCGTCCTGTTCACTGCCAGATGCCATCCGAAGGAAACTTGGTCATGCGCATCATCTGATGACATTAGGAGATAATTCACAACTTTGTTACAATGTGGTCTGAAAGTCATCATGTTAATATCCATCAGCACATTCTTTTATATTAACCGTACTTTGTTTCTTTTGAGCACAGTTTCCATTTACATATGAAGAGTGACTGACTAAAGTCTTGAATTTCATTAAAATTTCAATTTCAATGCACCAACATTATTTTAAAACACTACTATAAAGAAATATATTGTGTGGAATAAAATGCATAGAGTTGAGAAACATACCTTTACACCGAACATACTGTCCATGACAGAGGCATCTAGTATAGTGTGGGTTTATGTTATTTTTTAACTACCAGAGATTCCTGTACTTGCAGGGGGAGGCTACAGGAGAGCTGGGCAGACAGCACAACTACATAAAAGCCGACTTGTGGGGGAGAACTGCAAGACCATACGGAAGAGCTTACAGGAAGTCATCTTGACTGTTCCCATTGAAGGTGCCACACAGCCCCACGGTGTCGTCCTTCCAGGACTCGTCCACCTGAAGGTACAGCCGGAACTCCCCCCAGTTGTACTGCAGAAGGAGCCCCTGGGCTGCCCTCACCTGCAGGAACATCGAGGACAGCTCCTGGATATGAAACATCTCTAGAGAACAAACAGAGGCACTGGTTAGTTTGGCACCTCAGCGTGGTACATCTGTAACAACTGAACAGTGTGCAGCACTGGAGGGATCCCCAGCCAAAGCCAACATGTAGGCCACAGTGTTTATAGAAGATCGTTACCTTACTAGCTATCTAAATGATACCCATTTTTGTGTGAAGCCTTAAGAGACCAAGCAGAAGAGCACTTATTACTGACTGCTCATTGTAAGTTACACAGTTAAAGAACTTTCCACAAATGGATACTGCATATAATTACTGTACTGCAGATTCTGTACTGGCTTTGCAAGGCATGTCTTCTAATATTCTTGCGTTTTTACATTATAAGCAGCACATTTTATCAGCATTCAGTCTTTAGAAAAACCTTCTTTGATAATAATATAGTATTAAACATCTAATGTCTGTTGTTGAACCTGTATTAAAATCTTTAAAGAATCTGTCAAAAAAAATCTCTCAGACTTACTAAAGCCCACCGCAGAGCTTATACAATTCAATACAGATGTAAGCTGACAAACTAGTAAAAGGGGACAATGACAAAAATGTTCACTTTAGATATACATGATATAGCCTGATTATACGAGATGAGCAACTTGAGTAGCGATAGACGAATACAGAATAATCACTAAGGTCATATCGCTTTATCCTGTTTTGAAGCTATTCTGGTATTACTGTCCCTCTTAGCTAGCTATTATTGTTAAGATGCTCCTCACAGAGACCCAGCCACATGCTGCATCCATCACGTTAGAGGCAAACATCTCCCTGATCTGACTGGTTGGCAGCTCCTGCTCTTCGCACATATACTTTACATGCAGGAGTCAGTTTCTCCACTTAAGCATCATGAAGAACTTGAGCAATAACACGAGTCGGCATGAGAACATGGGAAAGAGGGTTCCCGCGGAGCCGTATAATGCCACGTTTCTTCTGCTGGCCTTTGTTCCATTGAGTCCGTCTGCAGAGCGGCTGTCACCCAATCCAGCTGAGCCATCTCCGGACTGCAGGCGGCCGTGCGGCCGAGAGTGCAGAGCAAGGGCAGCGGGTGCGAGCTTACCGTCCAAGTAAGGCAGGGAGATCCTGTACTGGCCGGCCACGAACACCTCGCCCCCGTGGGTCATGGTGACTTCGGTCTTTGGGTCCTCATCCATGACCATGGTAACAGACTGGATGCAAGCGCCATCGAGATTCTGCAAGGACATTGGTGATAATGGAGCCGGGTTAATTTGGGGTTTATACTGATTCAAGACAGACACAGTCCTAGAGAAAAGTGTATCATTTTAACAGTGAGTGCTTATTTCTGTTATAGCTGATGGACAGTCCTTCAAGTCAATAATTTTGAAAATTATGTAAACAGTCTGCTGATGGGCTGTCAACTAGCCTCTTGCACTGAACGACATGCAATAAAGTCAGGTTTTATCATCCAAAATGCTTTTGTTGTCGTTATAAATCAGTTATATCTACATCTATGTTAGCCTCTCCCAGGGAAAAAAAATCACAGGAATATCCCTGTTTTCAGGTCTGTCAGCTGTAATTTGCAAGTTTCTTCGCTACGAGAGCCAACCCTGAACAGAAGACAGCATAGCTATGTAAGCAAAGCTGGTTAGAAGCAGGAGTTTTGATCGTTATCCAAGTGACACCCTAACAGCCAGGGAAACTCAACCTGGCAGCGAATTATCAACCCGTATGAATTCTTCCTTTCATAAGTGCCGCGGCCGACGATCAGTCGCGGACATCACATGGGCCGCTGTCCTGTCGCCGCGGCGTTTCGCGGAATCTCTCCCACCGAAAAGCACTCTCCATCGAGCCACTACAAAGAGCTTCACTCCGCTGCTCGGGAGGCAGATAAGGTAATCCAGGGCAATTTGCCGTCCGATCGCCTGTCCGAAGAGTGTCTGATACTGTATTACAGAGCTACTCACTGCATGCTGAGTTGTGGCATCAGTGACTCGGAGGCCTGCGACAAAGTGGAGGCATTTAGACGGCGAGGACGCCGGCCCTTTGTGTCGCCCCGTGTTTTATCTAACACGGCTTTGGAGGGTTTGATCATGACACAACTCCACTCCAAAAGCCTCTTTATCTAATCTCCCGCCCCCCCCATCCTGAAAGTGGCCATTCCCGCACAATTACATTAAGTGCGATGCTGCAGAATGCTTCCCATAAACACGTAGCCACAAATTCAGTTTTTGTGCAGTAATTGCGGCAGGATTCACCGAGAGCACCGGACTGTAACCGAATCCTCTAACAGGGACAGACGCCACATTCATTAGGACCTTTACATCGCTCTCTGGGGGAATTAAACTGGACAGTCGGTGATGAGGGAAGACACGGCTGTTCAATTTACACTCATATGAAAAAACATATTTCTTATTATTCATTCAACTTTCTCAATCTGCCAATGGAGGTTGTATCATCCCAGAATTACCTTACAAATGTATTTTACATATAGCTTACTCTTATTTGGCTGGGTGTTTTACTTCATTACCCTAGTTCAAAGCGCTTGCCTTCATTCTGGTCACATGTCCAGGCCCATACCCCCCACACCCCCTGCCGGCCATCTCTACCTTGCAGTGAAATGACAAAGTGGTCCAGAACTCACCGGTCCGCATGGAGTATTTTGTATGGTGACGGTGAACCTCCCCGAGTTGCGGCTCTTGGCCAGGACGTACTGGCATGTGGCATGGAAGGTGTAAACGCGTCCATCGAAAGTCTCAAAGTGAATGTCTCCCATGACGGAGCACTCCCCTGCAAGGACGTGCAACATCAAACTTCGCCAACCGCACAAGCTAGAAACTCGACTTGTGCATAGTGGGGTGAGGTGTGTGTGTGTTGTGGGGGGTGGGGGGTGGAATACATCACGTACCTGGACAGCTGTGCTCTGAGCAGTTCCACAGTCCCCCCAGGCAGGTGCTGAAACCACAGCGAAATCACGGAGATGTCAACAGGTGGATAATGGCGCCAACTGAAATGAGTGTGGTGGAGAGGGATCGTGCTGGGAAGAGTGGGGGGCTCACCAGGTGTTGCACTCTTCCCGGATGGTCTGGCCCGGAAGGTAAACCATCCCGTGGTGCTCGCAGGGGCAGTCTGAGGCCTTCATGCAGCTGCCGTTCTTGTAGATCTGATCTGGGAGAACATGGGCATGCCAGGTTGGCGCTGGGCCACGGCCAGGCAGGTCGGAGGCCCGGCAGCCTCAGATACACCTTAGAAGCCATGGCCCCAGCCTCACCTTCGCCGCAGTAGCAGCCGTCCAGGCACTGCAGCTTGCTGTCGATGCAGAGGCGATCTACGCTGCAGGACACTGGGCAGCATGAGATGCACTCCTGGTAGATCAGTTCTGGGGGACACGAGACAACTGCAGAGAAGACAGGTGCCAACAAGCCATCAGCGCTGACCGTGTGGACTGGCATTCATGCTCATCTCATAGCTCCTCTGGTCATGGCTGTTGTGAATTAGCCTTGTGCTATAAGAATATCAGGGAGATATGCCCACAACCCCACTTTACAAAAAATAAGATCACAACCAGGGTGCCATATGGGGGTGGGAGTTAGGACAGGGGCCCTAAAAACTGAAACATAATTTGATTGGTCTGGCTTATTATTAATTTTTTTTCATGGGGCCCAGAATCTCTAGCAGTTCTGACAGCGCCTCTGATCACAACTTGACTTTCCCAATTAGCTCAACCTTCTGAATTAACTAGCTACCACCCTAACCAGGGAGACTGGATAAGCCAGGAAGAATCAGAAGAGAAGAAGCTGAAAAACTCATACCACACTGTGGCATATGGTTCCGCCAGCCCTCTAGGGGGCGCTCAGCATGGGCACAGGCCCTGGCGTATTCCGTCAGCACCTGACACACTGCCTCATTATGCGAACCCAACCTGATAACACACACAAGGTTAGAAAAGGTTTACCTGTGTGAAACTCACACAGGCTGTTATACCAGCACCGTATGAAAATGCCTGTCTTCCCACCAAATCTTAAGTTAATCATTAATGGTGCTTCAGCAGGTTATAGCAATCAAAAGAATAAAGGTGGGAAATGAAGCAGAACAAGTAGCAAAATCATAGTTCTTACCCAACAAATCTAAGGCTAAAGATTAATTACCATGAATTAAAATAAAATGCGGAGAGTTATTTATAATCAGATGGTATTTTAACACACCTTGGCAAAGAGGATCACTATCAAAAATCTCTCAAACAAGGAGGGGTGTATTTATGGAAATTGAGAGAAGCAACGACGACCTTGATAGCTAAGGAGCCTATTTTATATTTTTTAAATTACTTACAGGCAAAGATCATTTGAGCAACTGGCCATGTAGGGAAACGGGCTCACAAACTCGTGGCAGGTCTTAAAGGGATCCTCAAGCAAAGATGCACACACCTCCATCACTTTCTGAAGAGGAACAAGGAAATCACAGGTAATGTAAGCCCAGTGCAAATCGGCCACTAGGCAGAGCGGGCTATTTACAAAACCAAAGCCTCCAGTTACAATCTGAGGTCTAGGTGGAAGAGTAGTGGAAGAGGCAGGCAGAGCCTGGTACCTGCAGCGTGTCGGGGTCGAGCGCGGAGCATGGGGAGGGATAGCGGGAAGGTACCAAGGGACAGGTAGCCCGCTGGGGATCCACGTCCATCCAGCTGTTGCCAAACACAGCCAGGTCCTCAGTGAACACCCCTACAGAGTGTGGTCGACACGGATCAGTGCTCTGACCATATGCCGCCGGTGGAGCTCGTAAAAGGACCCCTTGTGTCCCTGTGTGCCTTCAAACCAATGATGCAGTGACTTAAAGGGTAAAGAGTAAAACTTGACACTGGAACTAACTAAAAACAAAATGAACTTTGAATCAAGTCAGTCGTTGCAGAAGACAAATGTCATATCTAAATACCAAGGTAATTTAATTCAATAAAGCCTTACAAAATATATGTATTAAAAATAATAATAATAATAATGAAAAATGATATTCTATGGCCTCAGAACATTCTATATCTTTGGTGTCCGGAGAACATCTGAGATCCACCTACCATAGCTGGTTTTGAGGTCATCCTGGACGTCAGCATTGAAGTTCCCACACAGACCACAGGTCCTGCCCACGTACTCTGGACTCATCTTGATGTAGACAGAGGAACTGTGTCCCTCCCAGGCCAAGGTAAAGCCATGTGGCTGTGTCACCAGAATATAATGGGATATCCTTTCTAGCTCGACATCATGAACGCTGTGAGGGAGCTCCAAGCTGGAAACGGACAGTCAGAAAACCACATTATCATCACACTGTAGTTGGACACTCATGTTTTACATCGTTTTGAAAGTTGACCATTGAGTGTGGGGTGGGGGTGCCAGAAATGACAGGGGCCCTAAAAAGTGAAACATAACTGGATTGGTCTGGGGTGTGCTGTGAGAAGTATCCTATCATATAGAGAAATGATTGTTATTATGATTATAAAGATTTGGGTTATTTCGGTAAAATTTGGGTTATTTTTCAAAGGATACTTTTAGACATCCTGAGGTAACATAACATGCTCCTATTACTGGTATGTATCGCCACATGAGTTCAGTGTAACGATACCGCATTGGTTACTTAAAAACATTGTTTTCTTTTACATGTCATTAAGTTTTGTAAAGCTTCATAAATTTCCCGCTTTAGCTAGTTGTCTCAGCATATACCTTCGTTTTCCTTTTACGGTTATGGAGCTAAAGCCCCCCCTAAAACATGCCTAACGACACCCCTGTTCATTGCTTTGCTTATGAGACAGGACACAGTACAATACCATGGTACAGCAGACTGTGATTACCTCTGTCCTCTGAAAGTCACGTCGTGCTTTTGCAATCTGATCTCCCCCTCCCATGGCAGGAAGAGGCTGATAGATCGCGCGCATGAGTACGGCGATCTGGGACAGTCGGGATCATTGTGCACCTGTGCAGACATGACACTCTCATGGAGAAATCCTCATGGCTGACTTTAGGAGAGTCTCCAAACTAGACTATACTCTGCTGACACAAAACATCCATCTCCAAGAACAGCCCTTGGGCAATCAGAGTTACCCGTGTTTGATTGGCAGATAAATGATATTAAAGTAGACAATGGCAATAAATTCTTGGCTCAAGCAGGATCCCATCCTCTTTCCCATGGACTAATTCCTCTTAGTGGGTCCCCAGACAAAGTAAATTTTGTTCTAGATGTTCTAGAGTACCAGGTGAAGCAGGTAATTACGGCATTAAATGGTAATTGACAAAAATGACTGTAATAATGAGATCGCTTTCACTAATCTGCGGGGTAAATAACTTCCTCTAGCTAAGACAGTAGAACCAATATGGCGCTTGCTTCCTGAAGAGGGAGCTCATAGAATCTGCGTTCTATGAAGGAGAAAGCTATCAAAGGAACAATAATACATCCCTTACTATTATTGGAACAGGAACAGGAAAGGTTTCCTATGCTGTACTGATTCACCTACAACCCACTTGTTCAAAGAGCATTTCTTAATATGTGGTATTTCTCTTTCATTCTGGCACGACAAGTAATAACACATTGCTCCATTTCCACCAATTTTTACAACAAAATTTAAGTCCTGTAAAATGTACTATAGGTAAGACTGTATTTTTCTCTTTATTTGCAAAAATTTGTGGTTTAGTAAGTTTGTGGTTTAGTCCTCTTGCACATATCAGTTTTAAAAATGATCATGCTTGCTCGTGTTTGGAAATTATAGCTTGGGTGTTTGCTTGGGAAGTTGGCTGCTTATTAGGCTAGCGCTCTGCCTACGGCTGTATGTCAGCATTTATCTTTCCACCAAGTCACACCATAAACCAAAAATATCCCCAACACAATTCCATAATTACATTTTTTTTTGCGGTGTTAAAACTAGCTGGCACACATTATCCGCTTATACAGCTGTACACTGGTACACCACCCAAGACAAGAATCAAACCTACAACCTTCTAAGTAAAGGCATGGCTGCCCACTGACACGGGACGCTTCACCTGCCTTTTGGGTGTGGTGTCAGGTGTCATGTGACAGATGGCTTACCCACACATTGCAAATGACCACAGACCATGACAAGTTAACAAAGAAAGAGAAAATGAGAATTGGGTCTTAATGCGCACTTCACCTGGATGACAATGCTGGACGGCGTAGTATCTTCACAATCCCGGACCAGGGTGTAGGTACACCTGCCCGGGAAGTGGTAGTACAGCCCATCGAAGGTCTCGTAATTGTACTGTCCCCATGTCCGGCATGTCATCTCCCTTTCCATCCCCGAATTCGGAACTGCCACAATCAATCAGGAACATTGAATAGACTTCAGCACAACATATTCATGAAACCGTTCTTAGCTATATCGACCACCAGCAAAAAAAAAAACTGTTTGTTCTGGGCATCTGAAATAAGTGTGCTGGTCTACCAAGCGGAAAGTGAAGTCAAAGCAGATGACGAGGTGGTTTGCTGTAACCTGTCTGGCAGCGGATTCCAGTTGCTTGGTATAAGCTGCAGTTGCAGGAATGTGCGTGGCTGCAGCGGCCTCCGTTCAGACAGTCGACCCCACAAGTTTCTGAAAAATGTTGAGTGCATGGAATCGGAATGCAAATTACATTCTCTGAAATAAAAATCCAGCATGCGGTATATTTAAAAGTTAAAACGACGCCTTTAAATGTAAAGTCAATACAAGTAATCGAAAACGACTTTTAATATGCAGCAGAGCAGCTGACCTTAGAGTCATCAATATGGATAGGTCAGATAAAGCCTGACTCATTGCAGGCATTTAGCTCCGGCTAACGACGGCTCGCCAACGTTGCCAACATATGGCAGGTGGCGGGAAGGGACAGCTGGAACGCTATAGCAGCATTCAGCCCGCCGCGCGACCGCGACGCATGGCGTCAGACATCCCTCGGACAGGGCGGGAGTCGGAAGATCAATGGCTTCGCCTCTGCTCTCTCACGTCTCACCGTAACCCGGGGAGACGTTGAAACAGAGGTCAATTGTTTTGCCATTGACAAACACCGAAACTTGCCCTGAGATAGCCCACCGCACATTGACTGCATTTTATTTGGTTTGAAAGAAGACTGATTCCCATTATCTTCAAAACATAGAGATACTGTATTATGGGTACTTAAGCCATGATGTTTTTCCCGATTAGGGCTACCGAGTCTATCGAAATGGCAGCAAATGCCGATGTAGGCAATTACGCCGACTCCATTTTCAGAGATAATGTCAACCTTTGTGCGAAGACGAGACTGCCCCCCCAGGTACCTGTGGCTCTGCGCAGTGATGGCTTCACAACTTCTTCTGAACTCGAAGATGTGTTGGTAGATACTGCTGTAGCTGCTGAAAGTATCGCCTTTTCACAGCATTTTCCAGCATAGAAAAAAAAATGGTGTTAACAGATGCCAACACTACGTCCATGCAACTTTTGTGTTTATCCCAGTACTCCCTGTTGTAAGCAAAACAATCAAACTATTCGGGCTTATGATCAGATAGCATTAGATGTACATTTCCCTGCTGCCAGTTGAGTGCTGGGCCAATATCTTGGAAAGAGAAGAATGTGTCGTTTTCAAAACTAAGCCGTTGTAACTGGACCTACATCATTTAATTAATTGTGTTCGCGTTTTTGCCCTGTAATCAAAAAGCACGCTGAGCTCTCAGGTGACATATTAATAAAGAAACAGATTAAAGGCAAGACTTTGAACCGCATCATGTACCCCTTTTTTAATTCCACACAGATTTAAGACTTTACCAAATAAATCCTGATTCAGGAATAAGATTAAAAAGTTTTACCTTTTCTTTTTACTAAAGTCAACGAAAGCAGAAGGATTGTACTGTAAACGGGGCTTCTAAATTATAAGAGTTTGAATTTTAATATTAGAAGTGATGTGAGAAAACCAAGCGGAGACATAAGACTACGCTCAAGGGACAGATTGAGAGCGCATCGCTGGTCATAGGAGCCGCCGGGCCGGTTCGCCTTGGATGACCCAACGAAAGCGAGCTGCTCTCTCCTCTAGTCAGCGAAATTCAGAATGAACCGAATTTGGGGAAGGAGCTCAGTTTAAGCCTGATTTAGGTCACTAATGTCATAGTAATAAAGCAGGATTTGGACAAGATGAATTGCATTTACTTGAATTACAGTTAATTACGTTTCTTTTAACGTTTTTTCCGTTTACATTACTCCTCTTCAAGTCTAACATTGCGGATGCACCCACGTATGGTGCACAATCGACCGTAATTCAGCTTTCAGTTTTTAGCTATAATTAAACCAATACGTATTTGAACTCGCCTTGCGTTTCTATTCGTGTCAATAAAATGGAAATGAATGACGAATATACATGATCATACAAATAAATAAATGAAACATTATTATCCAGGGAATTGCAAACGAAAGAAGGCGAGTAGGAGGGAGAGTTATACCATGGAGTTAGATATGTTCCAGGTAAGAACACGATCATTGTAACTTTTATGACATTGCCTCCTTCTGATGTAAATACATTTCTCTTTGTTCTATGACACTTCAAGATATTTTACATATTTACTGGAGCTGCTACTTAATGTCGCCGACATGCTCTTTCAATGCAGCGTTTCAAATCAGTAGCCCTAGACCCCTACCTTCGCTCCTTGGGAACCGGTATCCCGTTTCGGCACCATTATACTGCTGCTTCTGCTGTTGGGAAAAGGAGAGAACAAGGCACGGTTTGTTCCTCACACGCAATCGGCATTTCTGTCGGTCAAGAGGCACACATAGACTACAGGCAAAGAAATAGGCATGATATATTAATACAGCCAGAATTAAAGTTCTTTGAAGGTTCTGGTAAGGTGAAGAAACACAAATTCCTTGGATTACATGAAAGTAAGTACATTCAGAAAACCGACAGAAAACTGACACTTTTACATCTCAAACAATTATAGGTATTATGTTCCATTAAATACAAGGATGACCAGAATATTTCTAGTATATATCATATAGTATGAGTGATCTACTCCAGAGTTCCAGTTACCTTTCCAGACCATGCCAGTAAGTTAAATTTACGCTGTCAGCGCTCCACGACACTGCTGGAGAAAATATCAAGCGGACATGAATAACATACATTTTACTGATTTTTATTTGAGATATCGTACCAATTAAATCAGAAGAATCCTAAATCATTTTGCAAACTGATTAAAATTAACAGATAAATCGCGATGCATCGCATGTACTATACAAAGCTGCAATAATTAATTGCACTTCGACTTACCTTGATTAATTTGCATAAAAAGAAACAATAAAAAATATCCTCTTCGCTTTCTGGTGAGACCTAAATAAGGATCCATTCGTGATACATATGATCCACGTTTCGGTGGAATCACTTTCTCCCCAAATCCAGTGGCAAAAATTATTTAGCTGCAACAAATACGCATTTTTTCAAACATTATCTGGAGATTGTTTGTTTCCACTTTGGTTTCCACAAACTCCCGTGTTAGATCTGGGGGCATCATTGCTCCATGGTTAAAGGATGACGGGTCCAACCTATTAGCATAATACATTCAGACAGGTACCTTCCGAATATGCAAATGAGTACGTGCATAATCGCCACAGAGACCATGAATACATGGGCAACGATTTCTCATTCGTATTTGTGCACAATTTTTCACCGATACTAGACTCCTAAAATTTATAAATAAGGGATAACAAATCTTCTGTGTAGTTAATTGGCTAGATCTTGTTCAAGTTATATAAAGAATACGCGTTAGTCGTCGGTTCGTCGAATTGATCGCAGGACATTGTTTGTGATAACCAATAACCGTGTTATTATCTCGCGTTAGCATGCGGAATAACCTTCATAAATGGCCTTACGTGAATCTGAAATGCTGAACATTACACATTCTTTAAGAACATATACTTTCGTGCCTCAAATTGGCTGGATAAGGTTTGGCGCCTTCTACTGGTGTGATTGCAAAACGATTAACAATACCTTCTCCTCCCGGGGTCTAAGAAAGTTGGCTTGTATATTATTATAGTTTTTGTTGTAATGGACAATCGGCCATTCCAAAGGGTTGCATGGATTATAGGACGTATATAGCCTAATACTACTACTGCGTTAATATAAATGCATATACTGGTATATTTAATGGACTGTGGGGCAGCTCAGGTCCAGATGTTGCCTGATAAAAATGAGTAAAATAATCCGACCAGCCAAGAGTGGAGGACTGGCTAAATTTTTCTGGAGAATTAGTTATTTGGGGATTGCCATACTGGAGCTTCAGAAATCTCCAAATATCTCCTACTTCTTAATGTTTTTCTTTAAAAATGGTTGATTTCAGGCCATTTTCAATCGATTTTTTTTGTTTAACCGGGAGATGACTCTACCTGTGCCATGGAGACGAGAGTAATGCGTAAAACGGCAGAACTTAAATTATTTTTAGGGCTAAACTTAAACATGGATGCATGAGAAAACAAAAGGCAGTGCAGGAGAATCATTAGTAATTCGTAAGACTTTGCAAGTCTGAATAATATCGCTTATTAGTATAGGTGTTTTCATCTTTATCTATGTTCGTCTCTAACTGACGGAATATGCCAAATTGAAAGCACCTCCAGAACACACTAACAGGGCTAACGCACGTTGCGATACGGGTTGAAGACCTGCGCTCCCGAGTCTGCGTGGAGTTTATGAATCGCCCTGCCGGGCATCACGCTGACACAGATGCGACACTTTGAGTTACACTCCACCCAGCGTTCGAGTAGCGCAATTACACGGTGACCGAGCGACGATCGCCCTTCCTGCTACGCTGAGAAAGGACTCGCGCTTTCTGCTCAGCCATGGAAAGAAAGGTTGCCCGGGAGTTTAGGCACAAGGTAAGAACATCAATTGTCTTAATGAATTGACAGAATGCGGTATTGAATACAACGAATATTAATCAATGACGTACTGCGGTTTGTAAGGCTGCTTCGAAGAAGAAAGTGATGCCCTATGAACCCGTACCCTGGTAGAGGGGGATGGGTATCACATTATACAGTTCAGCGCAAAAAGGAACATATGACATAAGGCAACTACAACATGCAGTCGTTGGAATACCGTGTGTTCCCGCAGGTTACATTACAGATTAAAGTTAGAGATGACATTCGATATGAGCAAGTGTTTTGAGGGAACAGCGAATTCATTTGATAAATTAATACAATATAACTGACCATATTTTAAGTCTATATGACCGTTTTATATGATTGTATCTTGGTTAAAAAGCAGGCAAATCCTCAATTACTGCATAAGATCCCACATAAGAAATTACCTGATGACGTATTCGCCTCATA
This sequence comes from Mormyrops boulengeri, assembly GCA_026781065.1. NCBI lineage: Eukaryota > Metazoa > Chordata > Actinopteri > Osteoglossiformes > Mormyridae > Mormyrops > Mormyrops boulengeri. The sequence continues at coordinate 5,062,930 of JAODLD010000021.1, forward strand.
GTAGTTTCTGATTGGCTATTATTGTTAAGGTAAGACTGTAAGGCGCAGGTAACGAGTCACCCGGGTCATTGATCTTCTTGATTTAACTGCTTTTGTTTTCAAATACAATTCTTTTTGTTTCGTGTTTTATTTTGTGATTGGAAAGGAAAAATTTGGTCAAGTGTTTATTATTTTTGTGATGCCGGATCGGCTGCGATGGCAAAATAACGAACTGGACGGAAGGGTCTTGCGCTTCAGTGGTCCTGCCTTGTTACTCTGCCCCGTTATACATACTGGCGACGTCCACAATGGCTCGTTCACTGGCGGATAATTTAGGGGCGCTTTCAAAGGCGTGCAGCCAGGCGGAATGGAGCGGCTGATTTACTGCGGCTCTCAACTGGGAGTAGCGCCAGCGCGCATAATACGAAACGAAAAGATATCCGAGGGATTTATTTAGCCCTTTGCGGATGTTTTACTGTTTTGTAAAAGTTAATTATACATGTACAAAATATTGATCTAATATGCATATAATTTATAGTTGTCTGATAGTAACTCCGGACTATTAAAACAGCATAATTACATTTAATGACCATGAGTCACTATCCTCCATAAACTCCATAAACCAGAATCTCACCCAGAATGTTCTCGCAGTTTGTGCTGTCTTCTTGCTTTGACCTGATACTGGATGAGCTGTTGTATGGGTGGATAAAATCATTATGGTGTACACTTTTAAAAAAATAATACTAGGATTTATACAATGACGATCCCACCGAGAATAAAAAGAAAAACTATTACAACACAAAGACCTGGAAAACTTAAGTACTGGGAAAGTGTCCTGATTTAATTTTTTCATTATAAAAATCTGTTTCTGCTTTATCGAATTTGACTTAAAATGCAAATTCATGCATACCCTTCATTGTAAGTCCTACTTCCCGATGCTTTCATGTATAATCTGGGCTCTTACTATGATTTTGGACTGGATTACATTTCTAGAGGTATTTCAGAAGAGAGTCTGTATTTCAGTTTTGTTTTGGAGGGCCATGAATCTCCCTTAGGTATAAATAGGTTTGTCCACAAACTGGACACAGACCATCAATGCTGTAAGGTGACACTACTGTAATCCATCCTTCCTCACGTCATGCGACGTGGGAAGCGGCTGTTTGTGGCAGCCCAGTAGAGGCAGGGATCTGAATCAGAGGCCTGCAGTGCCATTGCCGAGTATCCCATAAACACCCAGAGAGCATCTTCTCTGGCCACAAGCGTCTGCGGCGAGGCCGCCGTGACGGGAAATGTGCTACATCAGTGACTGGCCCAAGCGTTTTCTCAAAACGTTCGTGCAGCAGTATAGCCGCTATCAGGTAAGTCACCATTACAGATCTACTCTTTGTATTTCTCATTGAGGCTGGGAGCGCCATGTCCTAATATCTAAATTATGGTTGTGGAAGTCCCCCCTCCCCCACCTTGGTTATGACAGCTGTGTTATCTCTGACTATCCACATCTAGTGATCAAACTGTCCAAAGGTTTGTTTGTTTTCTAGGTGGAGCAGCTGATAGACAATGAGGCGGAAAAAGACTACCTTTATGACGTGCTCCGACTGTACCATGAGTGAGTGCGTTCACGACGCTCGACCCCCGCGGACATCTCCGCTATGCGTATGATTAACGACTCGGCGTGATTAACGCTTAGACCTTACGGTCCAGCACTATGGGGTTTTCGCAGACGGTCCACAACTTGTGGATGCATGAATTGTAGGTCTGTGAAGATGGCAGTCAGTTTTCAGCATGCTTTACGGAAAGAAAATATTGTCCTATTCGTTTCGGGCATGTTGTGGTGCTACACTTCACTCAGTGTTCCTGACTCTTCTAGTGGACAACAGAATTGCAAGGGACTGTTGGGATATATGGTTTCCATTGAGTCCAGTACTACAAAAGCAACTGAATGAAGTGAAATGTAGCTGCAGAGCAAGTTTCCATGTGATCTTTGTGTGGGGGGGGGGACATAGTTTTGTTTCACTCCAGTCAGGTGTCCAGTTCTCCTCCTTTGCCCCTGACCCAGATGAACCCTCTATTCAGAAAAGCCTTCGCTTCTGATATGCGAGTCACCGATGAAATAGCCGATGTAAATAATTCAGCAGGTCAGCAAATTCATAAGAAGCCTTCATACAATGCCTCTGGTCAAGCCTGGTACCGTTTTATTTTATTTTATACATTTCAAGCTTTCATAGCTTTCCAGAATAATCACAGCCATAGCGATTATTCCGTTTACTCTTCCTCGGATTGGAGGGATTTTACAATTAACTATTAAATCATGCAGCAAGGCATTGAATATACAATATCTGTATGTAGTACAAGATTTGATAAAACTTGGTAGAATGGGACGGCACAGCGGTTACCGGTGTCATCTGTGGGACCCGGATTCAAGTCGTAGCCCATCATGTGTGGAGTTTGCGTGTTCTCCACAGATCATGGTGATGTCCAATCCAAAAAAATGCTAAGGTGAATTGGAAATTGCCAAATTGTGAATGGTGTGTGTGATCTGCACTCTCAGAAAAAATGGTAAAAAAAGTTTTCCTTTTGCATGTCACTGGGGCTGTACCCTCAAGGGTCTGCCAATTGTACCCTTAGCTGCAGGTAATTGTACCTTTTAAGGTACAAAAATGGACTCAGGAACATTTCTGTACCATTGATGGTACATTAATGCTGTTTGTACAGCATTATTCCCCAGAGTCCATTTCTGTACCTTACAAGGTAAAATTACAATGGTAGCCCCAGTGACAAGCAAATGTACAAATTTCCACCATATTTTGTGAGAATGTATGATGTGTTGGAGCCCCATCCTGAGTTATTCCCTACCTTGTGCCCAAACCTTCTGGGATGTAGCATAGGACAAGTGGGTACCGAACGGATGGATTTAAAGAATAGCATATACCGTAAGGTTATGAGAAATTTAAAATTCTCTGAATATGACTCCAGTTCTAATCCCATCCAGGATATACCCTTGCCTTATGCCCTGTGTTTTCAGGAATAGGCTCCAGACCAGAGTTGGAAAGTTCAGGTCCAGAAAGTACAAATCCAGACCAAGGTGGATCTGAACTTTCCTCCTCTCTTCTACACCACCCTGTGACCCTCCTCAGAATAATGGGATGGATGACTGCAGCTTTCCCAGGAATCATTGTTTTCTACATTCCACAGATCCATGGACCTCCCAGTGCTGGTGGGTGATCTGAAGCTGGTGATCAATGAGCCTAGCAGGCTGCCGCTCTTCGACGCCATCCGCCCCCTGATCCCTCTGAAGCACCAGGTGGAGTATGACCGGTTGACTCCTAAGAGGTCACGGTGAGTGTGAGGAGGCCCTGAGTTTCCAGAGCTTGACACCCAGGCCTTACTATTTAGTGAGATTAGATAATAGGGAGTAGAGATTAGAGTTTAGAGAGCACCAAGCAATGAAAAAGTTGAACCAAAATCAGGGCTTTTTCTGTTGTACTGGGCTCAGATTAAATTCCCTGATTTATAGTCAATCACAAGTGCAAGATCAGTGAATTGCCTTTAAAAAGTCCACACCCGCCACACGTGGGAAATAATGTTGTAATGTAGCAGCGATTTCAGAGCTGACCTGAGTGAGAACAGTGCTGTGGCAAAGGAGAATCCATGAATGAAACTTCCAGCTAACATGGTGAAGGAAGATCAAATCACACCATTACATGGTACAAGCAATGGACAATTGGCCTTAATTAAGAGATAATAAGCATGTAACTGCAGTGGCTGCCTTATCTCTGGTGCTGTGTATCTTGTTCAGATGAGAGAGGATGCTGGTAACTTGATCGCAATCATGCTTTCTAACATAATCATTGAAAAGAAACTTTTTCTTCCTTTTCAATATACTTAAAAGTCCAAGCACCAGCAGGAATGTGAACCTGACAGCAGTGTGCAAGAAGCGTGAAACTGGTGGGTCACATGACGATATCCCGCCACCCCTTTGAATGTTCAGGAAATTGAAGGAGGTGCGGTTGGACCGCACACACCCCGATGGGCTCGGTCTGAGTGTGCGGGGTGGTCTGGAGTTCGGCTGCGGTCTCTTCATCTCCCAGATCATGAAGGACGGACAGGCGGACAGCGTGGGGCTGCAGGTG
>JAODLD010000021.1:5076542-5102575 GCA_026781065.1 Mormyrops boulengeri
GGGCCCTGCCCCCCCCCAGGACAGGTTCGGGACTAGCAGTTACCATCACCCTATTACCCAAGATACCTACAGGTCAAGGGCCGGTTTCCACACGATCAGTCCCAGTGAGCAGTCCTATCCACCCAGCCCAAAGGTAGTGTCCATTTCTTAGCGCTTTCCTTTAAATGCAGTGTGATAGTACTCCAAATAGTATTAGTACTATCACAAATGTACAAATGTGATAGTACTAATAGTACTCCAGGTTTTTATGCAGTATTCATTGTCGCTTTTTCGTTATATTTTCTCTTATTTGCCCTACTTCATCACTGCTGTGGGACAAAAGTCACCCACTTGTGCTTACAAAGTGTCAAGTGATGTGACAGAGAAAGTGATTTGATGTGATTTAAATTACCATCATGACACGCACGAGTCTGGTGTTTTTAGCAAAATGATTTTTCAGGCTTCTTGCAAAGCAGAGTTTTGCTGTATTTAGCTATTGGCTAATGTAGACTTTTCTGGGGTTGGTATAACATAGTAAAGTCTGATTCTCCTAAGCTAGAGACATCCCTATGGGGGGGTGGCAGGCTGTCCTGGGAGTCCATATAGCATTGTGTGGTTTGCAGTGGCACGTCCTGTTTGCTGCTCTTCCCTCATATTTCCTCGAGTCGTGTGACCCAGCTGCTCTCTGTGTTTTGCTGCCATTTAACTGTCCAGGTTATGAGAAGCACGTCTCACGCCAGCAGGATCTCCACGGCCAGTAATCCACTGGTGCGTTGGCAGCAGAAGGCAGGGAAGGTGTCATACACGAGTGCTTGATTTGTTTTGGCCATAGTCCTTTTTCAGAGAGACATGGACTACATCCAAAAATTGGGTTATAAAACTGAATGTTTTAACCGGAAGCTGTAGATTAGTGTCCCAGACTGGGAGCCCTACCATTGTGCTGCCAAACGATGCAGTGATGCTGATATATTGTATGTGTGAGTTACCACCAGGGCTCTTTTCCCCCCGTGATCCACATTTTTTTTTTTGTAACGCGGTCCACTGGGTAGCAACTTGCCCCCAGCCCCCCCAGGGAGCGGCGGCAGGTGTCCCCTGTTGTGTCCAAGCCTGTCATGCTCCCCCCCTCGCAGACTACACGTGGGCCCACTCTCCGCTCAGAGGCCCTGGTAAGGCTCTGCCCCCTTCCTGTCCCTCTGTCCGTCTCTATGGTCTGCTTTCATGTCAGTTTTCAAAACTGACCTTTCTGGTTGCCACAGCAGCCCCGCAGTGTCTTGTGTTTCTCACACCCCTTTGAGGAAGACGGCTTCAGGCATGATGTCTGAGACTACATAAGGTCTCGAGTCCTTGACTAATATTAGAGTGGCTTCTAAGGTTACTTGAAGCGGTTAAACACCATAAGGAACTTTGTCTAGCGTTCGGGGAGATCTATAGGCTTACTACTACTTGATATTTCATTATAAAGCCAAGAAAGTGTACTGTCTCCACATAATGATTGGAAATCCATGCAGAAAATGATGATGGATCTTCTATTGATTCTTTACCTGGAATTTTCCTCCTCATTCTCATTAAACACAGTGTTTGGTCTAATTAAGTCTCAGAAGAAAACGGCCCCTGTCATGTTACACTTTAAGTAGATGTTTACTCTGGTCACTTGGTGACTCAGATAGACACCCCCCAAGACCTCTTTAATTGGCTAGTTCTTGCACTTTTCCTACGTTGATTTGTTCATGGATGTCTGATTATCCTTTGTTTGCAAACTGCATGTTGGCTGCATTAATCTCACCGTCTCTGGTGCGCGCTCTGGCTAGGTGACCCTGTTTCACAAACGCCTTCCCAGCTTGGTGCCTTGTCTCGTCGGCAGCCCTAACCGCTGGTGTCTCCACCTGCATTCCAGCCCCCAGAGATGCTGAAAAGGATGGTGATGTACAACACCTCTTTCAGGTCCAACAGGAAACAAGTAATCCAAGTAGACCGCCTCCCCCTGAATGAGATTTGTGCTTTGTAACCCTTGACTCCTCTTTACAGTGTGGGGTCTTTATGATGCTGTGTATAAGGACCCTAAATGCACGGTTGTGTTTCTGCTTGTGTGCTACTCTGGTTGACGCGACTAAGCTTTTTCCCAGAATGCAGTGCTCCCGCATGCTCCCGTTCACTAAAGCCGGGCCCAAAATAGTGCTTGCACTAAAACAGTGTAGCTCGTCAGATTTAACAAATGGTTGCTGGTCAGTCTCTTTCACGCCTATAATCTTTAAATTAAGAAAATTACTGCCTTAACCTCAATAGTTTCTCTAAACTCTAAATCACTGATGTGTAAAACTGTAAGATCGGTAAATATATGCTAAGCGACATCACAGTAATAATGACTCCTTCTTCTTCATTTAGAAGATGTCATCTGCCCTCATTTTTCCTGTTTCATTTTTAAGCCTAGATTTGTCTGTTCCACAATTATTCCAGTGCCCCCCCCCAAAAGTGCATGACTTCTTCATATGAAGCTCGCTCCCTATAATGGAGCTTCACCTTTCTTTTTCCCAGATAAACGCCCCACCGCCGCCCAAAGTGCACAATCACAGTAATTAACGTCAGAACCGGCTGGCTAAAATTGTCACAGTGGCGCTGGGTTAGTCACTTTCGGCTACCCTTAAAGCTGGTTGTGATGTCTCCTGCGGCCACCTTGTTGAGATAGACCTCCATACCGTGGTTGGCATGATACCTTAGTGGCTAGTACCGTTGCCTCATACCCACTAGGGTTGGTGGCTGGGTCCCATCTCCAGCTATGTGTGTGTAGGATTTGCATGTTCTCTCTGTTTTTGCATGGTTCTACTCTAGGTACTTTTGTGTCCTACAGCACAAACCCACACGTCAGAGGTCAGAGGTCAGAAGTCAGATGTTAGTAGTGTGTCGGGCTCTGCGTGAGCATGGCTTGTTTTGTTTGCGGTGTCCCCTGCCCGCTGCCTTTTGCGATAGGCTCCACGTGTCATGTGACCCTGCATGGAAGAGGTTTCCATAGATTTCTCAGTCAGGTTTCAGCACGATCCTCACACACTTCTGATCTTGCGATTTCTGTGAAGTTTGCCCCTCAATTTCACCAGCCAATGTAATCTAGCTAGGATAATTACCTAATGACATCATACCAATTTTACTTAAACGTAATTAGCCAACCATCTCCAACCAGATGGTCTGTTTAATCGCATCAAAAATCAGACTTTAATTGCTCAGTAATAGAAAGGTTTATTTGATGTTCATCACATCTGCCTGGTGAATGAATCCAGAGCATTGGCAGGAACCTGAATCCAATCATAAAGAAACGGTTTGTATTGACATTATTTATGCATTTTCCTAAAGAAAGGTGCCCTCAGGGGTAATCATAGTGCCAGGCGGTAATGGCACTTTGGAATGGAAATTACAGGACCTGGCTGTAATGCGTCTTTTTAAGTCCTGGTAAATTTCAGCTGTATTAACATAGAGTTTATATATTGACATTTCTTTCTAGTCAGTTCACATTGTTTTATTGTAGTGTGTAAGGTTAAAAAAGTGCAGGGAACATGAGTGTGGACATCCTGGGAGGAGGTGAAGTCAGGTGGTAAGCCATGTGAAGAGTAATGTGATGAGTCAGGTGATAGGTCATGTGATATGCCCACTTATTCAGATCTCCTATTCCTTGTTCCCACCCATTTAAGTGTGAGAATTTTATTATGACTAACCCCCATTTTAGATTTCTTGCGACCTCACCCCATTCCCCCCTCCCTATGTCACCTGTTTCCATGTGCTCTTCTGTCTCGAGTCTTACATAATCCTCTGGCTAGTCCCATATATGTCCTTAGTTAAGTTATTAGAGAATATATCAGTTGAATTAAATATCAGCTTAAATGAAATTGGCAGTATGGTTTAGGGCGTTTCTGATTTATTTGCTCAGTACCTCAGCTCTCCTGTGAGAGTGTTTTATGGTCCATTCATTTTATTGGAGACCGGGCTCTCATATTTAAATTTATTTATTTTCAGTGCAACCTCAAATTCTGTCAAAGGGTTGTCAAAAGGAATCGCGATACATTGCCACTCCAGTGCCGGCCACCTGTGCGTGTGTGCTGGGAAATTTGATATAAGCCAGTGAGACTGCGGAGAAGCACATCTAACAGCTGGCACCCTGAATCGAGGCACCACATGACGCAAACTAGAGTAGAGCTCAGAGGAGCAGATGTAGGAAGAGTCAATAAGCTTTTTGTATGTTGTGGGTAATTGTTTTTATTTTCATTTCCTTTGAGATCCTACACATCGTACTGAATTATAACCAAACAGAATTCATTGTTTCCTTTCAGGGTTTCCAAAAGTATGTGGAAGACTTCGACCCCTATTCCATGGTATGCCGCTCTCCCTCGACTTTATCGCAGAGTGTTTTTCAAACATTACTATCCCTACATGATGCCACTGCTCTATAGCAGTAACCGTGAAGTTTCTCTGGGGCTTCGGGTAGCACACCCCCCGCTGTGGCTTCTGGGATGCGGTTCAGCTGGGAGGGCCTGGCATACTGACAGTGACAAGCGCATCCACAAAGGCCTGCTGGCAATGAACAGCTCTGCGCCGCTCGCCTGTTGTCTCATTGTTACCATGACGATTCATTGTCTCCTGTACCTTTTTTTAACAGTTCACCCCAGAGCAGATATCAGGACGGGATGTGCGGCTGCTCAGAATTAAGAAGGTAAATACTGCCAGGTTAATCTTCTTCAGTGGGACCATGTGATTGATTTTAACGATTTTAAATTGTTTGGAATAGAGATGAAGGCCTACTGAGCACAGAGAAGGAACATTGGAAAGGAACATGGGAAATTAAACGTTTGTAACGGTCCAAAGCTGGAATATTCATTTTTTAATGCATAGTGGTTAGTTGATCGCTAGTGTTCAATAATTCTTTTCCTTAGGATGGTCCACTTGATCTTGCTGTGGAGGGGGGGATAGATTCACCCCTGGGAAAGCTAGTGGTATCTGCCATTTATGAGGGCGGCTCTGCAGACAAACATGGTGAGCGTGTGGATCTTCAGTAGCTAAATCACTCAGTCACCAAGCAGCAGATTGCATGTGAATGATGCATCACAGCAGTGCCCCAGCGCCGTTTTTTACTCTGCAAATTGCATATTTAAAAAAACCCAGTTTAATTTTGCTCTGCCATGGTGGTTTATATTGGGTGTGATGAAAAAACACATTGCAAACTCATTCTATTACCAGAATACATCAGGTTTGCAAATTTCCACAGAAGCATCTTTCACAGCTTGTTGTGAGTCTCTGCTCATGAATTTTATGTTAGAGGAGTGTTAATTTAGCCGGTTCAATTTTTTTTTTTATTGCCAGCTTTTACTTTTTCTGAAGTTTTTGTAGTGAATTTAAATTGAGATTGTTTTATAAGGCTGGAACTTCATAGCGACGTGTCCCAGACAGTAAAGCACTGAAAAATATACTGAATGTGTGTCTTCCCTGTACCATATCTGTAAGACTAATGAGCAAATTTGATCGCTGTGGTCTTGACGTTTTATCAGAGCCAAGCCAGGCGTTACCGTAGTTACTGAAATCGGTCGCCAGTGATTTTGACTGACACTGAGAACACACATGTGTGTTGCCAGGTGGAATAGTGAAGGGGGACGAAATCATGGCTGTGAATGGGAAGATCCTGGCGGATGCCACCCTGAGTGAAGGCCAGAACGCTTTAGCCAGAGCATGGAACAGCGGTGGGGTAGGAGCACTGCTGTTACTCTGAAAGGAGGGTCTCTCTGTGACGGTTGGGATGTGTTTATATGCAGTTGTGGGAAGTTACTCACAGAGGTGGAAAGTTCAGGTCCAGAAAGTTACAAATCCAGACCAAGGTTTTGTTTCAACCACCCAGTTGAGCATAAAGAGTCACAGTCACAGAGACTCACCTGGCCTTGGTCTGGATTTGGACTTTCTGGACCTGAACTTTCCACCTCTGTCTGTAATGGATTACTTTTGTGAGTAACTTCCCCAACACTCTTTAAAGGCAGCAAAACCATCAATTTATCTGTCTTCCAACTGCTTACCCTGGAGAGAGTTGCCAGACAGCGGAGGATGCAAGGCTAGCATACACGCTGGATGGGATTCCAGTGCACAGTCGTCTACTTAGAAATTCTGAATCCCTTGACAAAATTTCACGGCCCCCCCTGTCCGATTTTATGTATAATTTTACTTATCCAAGGGCCTCTGTCAAGTGCTGGGCTCCCAGAATCTGTCAGGGTCTGCATGCCCCTCCAACAGGCCTGCCAGTACAATATAGGACACATACATGCACCAACTCACTTATACACTATGGGCAATTTGAGAATGCCGGTTAGCCCAACTGTATGTATTTAGACTGGAGTATCCCTGCGTCACTGAGAGAGAACAGAAGACAGGAATCAGACCCCTAACCCTGTAGGTGTGATACAAAAGTGCTGCCACTGAGCTACCATAAGTGAATTCAGCAGGGGTGAAAATCAGTTCACTGTTCACCAAAATAGCCCCTAGAGTTGAATCTGAAGACAGCCTTTCTTAATTCATTAAGCGACGCTGTCAGTGGATTTTCTCGGATAAAATGGAGACAGCAGTTCATTTGAAATGCATGCCAGGGTAAGCAACTATTAATGCGTGCTTGTGTGTGTGTCTCCGTGTCTTTGTGTTTACATCTGTGTCTGTTTGCTCCTCATCTACTTGCAGGACTGGATCGACCTAGTGATTGCAGTGTCACCTCCGAAGGAGTACGAGGATGAAGTGTATGTATCTCCTCCATGTTTTGCTTAAGTCATTTAACCCTTCAGTGCCTACGGAAGCAAAGTCCCTGCGACACAATAAGTGTCAGCTCAAAACAGATCACAGAAAGGCAACACTTTCCCCATGCTAAATATTTTATTTGACGTTACACTAATTTTGAGTAATTTTAGCTTTAATTGTGAGAGACCTTTTTCCACACAGTAGAACACATCTTGTCTTCATTGTGTAGTGTATTCTCTCTATTATGTGAATGTGTTTGGGGAGACAGTGGTGATGGATATATAGTCATTGACCACATCGGACCTGTCCCACGTGTATTCAGCTCTAAAACAGCATCAGTCAGTTCCACCGCAGAGGGGCGGGTTTTCAAAGGCTCCGCCTCCGTGTACCGGCAAGGCTACCTTCTGCAGCTGTAACGGCATGCGCATGGAAAGGGTAACCGCCCCTTTGGTAGCGCAGAACTGCGGTGGGAGGGCAAACGTGCCTGTATGCGTCATGCGGACCGGACGGTCTCTCTGCCCGACCTGAACATACTGTGCTCACATTAGACCTTTCTTTCACTGAGGGGTTTAAACAGAAACATGGAGGCTGGTGAAGTCATCATCATGTACATTTAAAATGAATATGTTCAAGAAGCCAAAACAAGAAAATATCAGCCTGGCAATATCTGCAATGGAATGGATTGAATGGGTCGACATACATAAGTATCGAGGGACCGTATTGAAGTCATTGCTTTGAAAGTTACCACCTCTGGCTCTATCCTGGGGAATTGATTGTGATAAGTCAGAGTAAGTCAGGTGTGAATAATTTCCGGGTCTTAAAGTGACAAATTCTCACAGCGCGCCCATTGTCAACAGTCGTTCTGATTGATGCTGTCGAAAGGGACTGGTCTCTGTAATGACTCATACAGGGCTGTTTCAGTGCTTGACAAGTCCATCCTTTACCGCGTGCTGCCTGGTTTGGTCACTACTTTGTGACGCTCTCTGATTGTGCTGTACTGATTTGTGCACTTGCCGAAATATGCATGCGTGTGGCGGTAGTGAGGTCGTAGCCTTCAACCGGCATTAATTGTTCAGTGTGTGGAAGTGTTAAGAAGTGTTCTCTCCGGAAGAATCAGAGTCAGTGCAGAACCTGTAGGATGTCCATAATCCACATTTATACCATAAGAACACTGTCAGACAGAACCTTTTTCCCTGCATGCAGTTTCTTATTTTGCACTTAATGCATGCCAGGTATTTATGTCAGAAATGTGTAAAGATGTAAAAGATATAAGTGCACAGTTTTGAGACAGATTGCTTTGACCGTGCCTATATTCTCTTCTTATTTTATTACAGGACATTTTTTTAAGAAACGTTCTGCAGCTGCCAACCATTTGCCCAAGACTCAGACAAACTCCCTGTGGACTTTTCAATTTCCTTAATCGTAAGAGATCAAGTTAGAATTGCTAAGCTGAATGCAGGGAAAGCTTGTTAATAAAGCTTAAATGCTGTTGTGCTGATTCATTTACTGTGTGAATTGTTTGTTGCAATGATTTGCGAGTCTGATGGACCATCACAGCAGTGGCCTTCAACTTGTTTGCATGTGGAGTGTCTGTGAAAGGCATCAGACATGTGACATCCAGAGCAGATAGACCTAGTGACTGCTGGACTGGGCTGCCTTGACTGAAACACACAAGCTTGGATAATTTTTCTCTCCTGCCAAAATAAACAAGCGAGAGTCATCTGCGGTATCTACTAGTAAGGTGTACAATAGATCATTTATTGTATGTCAACGTGGCCACATTCCATTGCTTTCAGAAGAATCTATTTATAGGTTTATAGATTTCACATCCTTTTGGCCTTTGTGTTCTGCAGAAATTTGGTCTGAAACTCTTCAGATTGATCACCGTTCTCATCCATTCTGTTGACAGTGGATGTTGATGTACTTTAATGTCTTTCGATCTGTACTTTAATTAACTGACAATGATTTCTTGTGGTGATCAGCATCTGTGCATTCTCTGTATCAATGATAAAACAAGTCTTCATTAAAAAGGTCACTTGTTTTGATGCCTTGTGTGCACAGACATTTATGTACCATTTTTCATTTACAGCCTTCTCTTGGAGTCTTCTGATTTCGAATAAAGGACGACTTGTCGCTTTGCTGCGGTTAATGTGCGTGTCACTATGTTGTTTTAATAATAAGGATAAAGGAAGAGGTTTGTACTTTTCTGTTTCAGTTGTGTTAATGGATTGATGGATGTTTGGTTGTGCAGCAAAACTTGCTAGTTATAAGACATGTCATATATCTACAAATATTATTCATCAGTAGGAATTATATTATCTTTAAGTGAATATTTAACGGAGTGAATTTTGTGCGATAAATGAACCATGAAATTGAATATAATGACTATGCTATAATAAAAGTATCGTGCGTTTATCGCAATGTAGCAGTAAACTGCACAGGAATGTAAATCTGTCTACCTAAGAATGAATGCATGGTCATTGGCCGCTTTTGTTTACAGGAGCAGGGGTCGCATGACCGAATTAATTATTGCAGTGAGCTCTAGGGGGCGATGGCGTTCCTCTTCTCCACGTTCAACGTTAGCGTAACATAGCGTAGCCTTTGTTGCACGAAAACTTTAATTTGCGGTGTTCTGTCGTTATTTTTTCTGGTGCTGTTTTACTTATAATTTGGAAAATTGGATGTAAAGACCTCTATCTGCATTACATTTCTCCAGCGATGCCCATCGAATAGGCTTAAATATTAAATTATCCAGTCGAGCGATTATGGAAGACGTGCATTAAGGTTATAATACGTCCAGATTGCTGTCGATCATTATCTAACATTAATACCACGCCTACAATAGATCATTCTGAATGTGGCGCCATACATGACCTCTTGCTGATTGTGTGTCCAGTCCGTGATATGTGCCTAAGTGCAGTAATTGTAGTTGGGAAAAAGACGATCTGTCTCTCCATTTCTGAGTAAATTTGTCTGGTTTTCATTCAGCACCTCGGCTAGCTCCAGTGAGCCGAAGGGAAACCGCACGGCAATAAGACTATCAATTATGCTTGGCAGTTGACCAAATAATGTGCGTGTGTGCCGGCGTCAGTCAAATAATAGGATGTATTTGCACAGGATGTCGGGTTTACTGGGATGTTGGGGATAACCGCGCACTGCATCCATGCCACACGCGTTTATTGTTAGGGAAGCCAAAGAAACAGGAGTCCTTACGGTTTCGTACATGCAGTCACATAGGAACAATACGACGCCCTGCTGAAAGTGCACCGAGTCCCCATCGGTGAATAAATAGAAATAGTAACAATTTAATCCGTTTATGAAGGTTCCAGTGGAAGTTCCAAGCTTTGTGGATCAGGATGGTACCCCGCTACAAACCGGTAGGTGCCTCGGTGGTAAATCTATTAAATCGCCCAGTGGGTGTTTCTCGGTATTAATTTTCCATATGCAATGAGAAAGTTTGCCGTTGAATGCATAGTAAACAAATACAGAGCTTCCAGTTTATTAAAATACTGAATTAAACGTTTGGAATTAAAGATGAATCTGTTTAAATGTATGATAAATACTTTAAACTATTTAAGTGTTACTTATTCCTTTTCTTGTTATAAAGCCAGATTTTAAATTTACTGGATGTTCCTTTTCATTGCCGCATATCACTGTATTAATTTGTACATTTGAAAGTGGCATATTGGTGGCAAGATACACTGAATATGCAAATGATCTTTCGTTAACGCTGTTAAATGTCAGCTGTTTATCTCTAATTTGTTTTGCTTGTTTGGTTCTTTCCCCTCCATGCTTTGCAATAATACTTCCGCTTCTTTATTTATGCAAATGTTATCCCTCAAAAGGGTCTTTTCCCATTAACTTAACAACGGGGCAGGCTATAAACACCATCCATTCCTAAACAGAAAACGTGCTCCTAAGTCCGTGTTATATTACCTGTCTGCCGAGAGCAGGCCAGAACGACATAAAGGGGGCTACTTTAAATCGAATCGGAGGAGGGGGGTTCATTCATTTTTATTACCGCGATCCACAGCAGCGTCGTATATCAGTTATTTATTTCCGTTTTACACAGCGACAAATAGAAATGTAATACTTGCCTGGGCCCGTGTGTGGTATTTAACTATGTGGAGTCCGCCCGTACTGTTAGCGCTTATGTTTGATGCTCATGGGAGTTACAGGGTGTAATCTAATAATAATAAATAAATAAACCATGATAGTGCTGCGTATTTTTATTTCGCACCAGTCTTGCGTTGGTTGTAACCTAAATGGAGAATCATGCAGACTTTGCATGCACTTGTATGTTGTGTGAGTGCGCACTCATGAGATGTGGTTCAGGGAAGCATCCAACTTCCCGATCCAACTGTCCTTCAGTCACAAAATACCCCCCGGAGACTGTAAGCCTGAAGACGGCAGCTCACACGACCACGTGAAGTCTCCTCTGGTCAGGAGATCGGTGAACTCGGCGCCTCGGAGCCTTCCATGGGAAGGCTGCTCACAAACACGCTACACGGACACCCCCGAGATAAAGACGCTTATGATATGTTTAAAATGCAAGTGCAAGGCATCTTAAAGGGCCAGTCGGCACATCTTCTCACACCCAGCCAGCTATGTGGATCATTAATAATGCACTCGGATCTGTGGCTTAGTCTCTGCTTTTATTGTGTGAAGACAGCAACACCTCCGTGAAACCACACGGTTGAAATCTGGCCCAAGGCAATCCATTAATGGACTCTAATCCCCAAAATACTCTTCATAGTACATTTCAGGGACAAGCCAACATATGGACATACACTGCATTTTTAGACCCATAGGCAGTGGATGTTTCCTGGTCGTGTCTGGGGTGCATTCAGTAGGGGAAGTGGCTTGGTGACCCATCCATCTCATCTTTACCTTGGAGCAGATCACATGATGGCAGGTGGGCGGACCTGCCCCCTGTCGCCACCTGATCCCCGGGTTTCCGTCGGGCCGTCTAGACAAGCTTATTTGTGCGTTCTATTATTTTTTTCTCCAGAGCTCCTCCACCTTTCATCGCCTTGAGCAACACGAATCCAGTGACTCTTTCTGCCATCTGCTATTTCACATTCCTGGTCGGCTGCACACAAAATCTTAGGACACTTCTATGGCATGTATATGGTCACTTTTTGGCAGATATCTGCATTTATAGTTATAAATATTAAAAGATAATAATATATATATAATCACTGGAATCTAAGCTGAATCAGTACAGTGGTTCAGTTTTCATTCTGCATAAAATTACAGCTATGGAAATTTTCCATCCAGTGTAATGCAACACGAGTAGAAGAGCAGTGCAGTTATGTAACATATGAAGATCCCCCAATGAAATCCAGGTCGGTATTTCTCTCTGGTTTGCACATACCTCTCTGTGACGTGTGCAACAGCCTGCGCCGTGAAAGAAACTGCACCACTCCCTCCCCCACTGACAGCCCCCCCACACACACACACCCCTCCCCAACACCCTTTCATTGATGCTAGCGCCATCGCCGCACAAGGTCAGCTCAGAAATCTCGCTGCTGGGGAACAGGAATAGCCGTGGAATGCCGGATTCGGAGGTCGGCCGGCAGAGCGCCTGTGCGCTGAGTGCCTCGCCCGGTGTATAGAGCTCGATCGACGGAAGCGTATTTTTAAAAAAGGATGCCGCTGCACTGTCCTGGAAGAACGAGACACGAGCTTCTCTGGCTTCTGGAAAAGCCGCTTAAACTGCATTGGGAGGGGGGCTACTGTTCCAGAGGTGGCCTCTGACGGCGGCCGGCTCAGCCTGGGTCACCTCCATTGTGGTCCTGCCGGCAGAGATGTAAGGAGAGGGCAGCAATCACCTTGGAATTGGGGTATGGCTTGCTGCTGGATTAAGATGCTCTGAGGAGTCTTCTTTGTGCCTTTATTTTTTTAGACCCCCCCCCCCTCCTCCCCACCCGACACTCTCTTCTGCACCGTTCCTCACTGCCTGATCTCCACAGAGTCCGAGTTCCGCCATGTCCTTCGCATTCTGTGGCAATGACAACGGCTCGAGCGCCTACAACGTGGACCGGGGCGTGCTCAACAACGGCTGCTTCCTGGACGCGCTCACCGTGGTGCCCCACGTCTTCCTGCTCTTCATCACCTTCCCCATCCTCTTTATCGGTGAGTCCCGCAGCAAGGTGAGCGGCGTGACGGAAAGGGCAACTGTGCCCCTGCCTACTAAACAGCTTGGCCTGAAAACAAGGCTGCACCTCTAACATCTTTAATGTTTTTCTGGGTGTATAAATCATATATCTGATGCTTGGCTTCTTCTGGGCTTATAACCACTCTAGATGCTGATTTCTATGTTATGTTCCTGTGTGAGGTATTAATGTGTGAGAGGTTTAAATTGAAGCACAGGATAAAATTAGCTTTTAGCTCTGTATTGGTAAATCCATCTGTTCTAAATTACCTAAGAGTTTTTCCTCTCAGCAAACCATATTTATATTTTATACATACCTTTAAGATGGGATTTACTCGCTGTGTGTGGAACCTTTTCCATCTCGTAGAGTAAGGTTACTGTCCTTTGGTCAATACCATAAACATTATTTCAGTGGTTGCAGTTAACATCTCAGAATGTTATGGAAAGCCCTCTGAGATGTTGGGGTCCCTTAGTTCCTCAGAAGGCATAGGTCTCTGCACACTGTCTCCCAGAATATCAGCCTGTTTAGATGTGTTCATTTATTGTGGGAAACTTCTTAAGGGACAGGGATATGCATTAGTATTAATACCTCCCCAGGGTTATGATACTGGCTTAGGTCGGTAATGGATTTCAGTGTGTGAGTTATGTTACAGGGGTGTGTTTCCATGAGTTCCCTGGAACTTCATGGCATTAAAGTACCTTTAGGAAACATGGAGACTGACTTATTGTGATACCGCATTTAACTAAAGAGAAGTGGGTGATTTTGAGCTCAAAGATGTCTCACCTGCCAAGGATTCAGAAGCTTCCATCCATGTAAATGACTGGCTTTTCCCATGGCCTCACCGCCATGAACCAATTTGCGAACCAATCAATTTAATTGCCAGGGAAGCCCAAAACAAGTAAGCTGCATAAATGCTCATTAACAATCATCGCCAGCACCACCTTCCATAAGCACAGGACCTTAAGCAAACACTGCAGCTCGGTCCTCTTTCACCCCCTGCAGGTTGGGGCAGCCAGAGCTCCAAGGTACACATTCACCACAGCACGTGGCTCCACTTCCCGGGCCACAACCTGCGCTGGATCCTGACCTTCATCCTCCTCTTCGTTCTCGTCTGCGAGATCGCGGAGGGAGCCGTGTCGGATGGGTACGTCTCAGTGGGTGAATTAGGGTTGCGGCACAGCAATGGGCCAGAGTAACGGGGCACTTGGCCCCCAGGTGTGGTATTCAGAGCGATCTTTGGAATGCTTTCTCATTAATTTATTAACGAGACAAACAGCCCGGAGACCCAGGCTTATACGATACAAGCTTAGAGACTGCTGAACATGCCCTATATGCGTGTCATTCCTATGTTTTTGACATACGTGATGGAAAGTGTTCATGTGTGAGTTTGTCTTTGCACACAGGTGAGAGTGGGTGGGCACCTACTAACCTCCCTGGAGATCTCTGTCGACAGGTTCAACCAATCGCTTCACCTGCACCTCTACATGCCCGCTTGCTTGGCCTTCCTGGCAGGCATCACCTCAATCATCTACTACCACAACATTGAGACCTCTAACTTCCCGAAGCTTCTACTTGGTAGGTGCCTCCTGCAGAACAGAAAGGCTGTCTAGGGTTTCCCAATGAGACGTCACCCAGGGCACAGGCCAGGCTGAGGGGTAGGACAAGCGGGGCTAAAGTACCCTGTCGATTATGACGAAGACTCAGTGGGTATTGAGCCACTGCGTGGGGACCAGTACCTCAGCTAGCTTGGAGATTAGCATGTCCTACAGCAGCTCCCAGCCAAGGAGCACTGACTGGGCCTGCAATGTGTGTCACATGACCGATGTGTGTCACATGACCGATGTGTGTCACATGGCAAAGAGAACATCTTGCTCTGATGCTTTAGGACAAGTATGGATGAGTGTGGGAAACGGTCAGTACGTGAAAAGTGACACAGAAAGTGAGGGGGGTTTCTTGGAAGGTTTCTCTATGTGCGTTTGCTTGCATTTTGAAACATTATTATTGCGTACTTGCATGGTGACCTACATCTGATTTTCCTGGAGACTGATATAGGTATGATGACTGCTACTCTGGCACCAGCTTGTCGCAGGGAAGAGATCGATACCGCAGGTCTAATAGAATGCGGCGCGCCCTTTCGTTCTGCCGCTGCTCATTTTTCATTACTTTGCGAATTTGCAGGGGCACCGAGAGCATGAGAGGCATTGGGTAGAACATCCGTGAAGTTCCACTGGTCCCACAGCCGGCCTATTTCCTCTCTCCCCTGGGTCGCTCTGCGTGTGTGTTCCTCATCTCCGACCTCATGGCTTTCCCTTTCTTTGCTTGTATGGAGGAGTCATCCACTCCCAACTCGATTCCTCTGCGTGACACCCACTCTGTATAGCTGTCAGCCCACAGATGACTCAAACAACGTTAACCAGTTAATCTCGAATGAATTTCCTGTCAAAAGCAGCTCAGGCCACAGCAGACTCAGTTTTCCATGAATTATTAACACCACTGCAGGGACACGCTATAGATGCGACCCAAACGATATCATCCTGTGGACCAATCCCAGAATCCTTTGCACCTGAAGTGAATGTATCATTAGTTACAAATAAGGAAAATGACATGGATGCATCCATATTTTTTAATTTTTGTTTATTAATTGAATGCTGTGCTGGTGGTCATGAGCTATGGGTTGTGACCGAAAGAACGAGATCGTGAGTACAAGCGGCCGAAATGAGTTTCCTCCGCAGGGTGGCTGGGCTCTCCCTTAGAGATCGGGTGAGGAGCTCGGTCATTCGGGAGGGACTCATAGTAGAGCCGCTGCTCTGCTGCATCGAGAGGAGCCAGATGAGGTGGCTTGGGCATCTGGTCAGGATGCCTCCTGGTTGCCTCCCTGGTGAGGTGTTCCGGGCATGTCCCACTAGGAGGAGGCCCCGGGGAAGACCCAGGACACGCTGGAGGGACTATGTCTCTCGGCTGGCCTGGGAATGCCTCGGGATTCCCCCAGAGGAGCTGGACGAAGTGGCCGGGGAGAGGGAAGTCTGGGTTTCCCTGTTTAGACTGCTCCCCCTGCGACCCGACCTCAGATAAGCGGAAGATAATGGATGGATGGATGGATGCTGTGCTGGTTCTTCTCTGTTGATGGAATTGGTTCGGCTGACGTACTTAAGGGAATCTTAATCACTGGTCTTATTTTAAACATTGGTCTTTGTTATAATCTGTGGTCAACCAGTGGGAATAGCTAAAATAAGTGGCTGTGTGTTAAGGACCCTATCAGTGACCATGGTTTATGCTTCCTTTATTCCTCTCAGCTCTTTTGATCTACTGGGTCTTGGCTTTCGTCACAAAGACCATGAAGTTTGCCAAGTACAATGAGCACAACGTGGGCCTGGGACAGCTTCGCTTCTGCATCACAGGGCTTCTGGTCCTACTCTATGGCCTGCTGCTGGCCGTGGAGATCAATGTCATCCTGGGCAGGGTGAGCACTGTGTGGAGGGCATCCCTGTGTGCGTGTTTGTGTGCGTGTGCTAGAGTATGCACTACAGCAGTCTGTCCATAGTGCTAAACACCAGCCATACTTTTAAGTAGATTTTTATTCTCATATGGGACACTGGCTTATATATAGTTGAATGTGGCTGTGCTTAGTCTATGTGGTAAGTGTGTCTGTGTTTATATGCACATAAATCCAGGCTTTGCAGCTCCCAGGAGATTCAGAGCCAATACAATTGAATCTTCTTACCATGATCATGTGACCTTTTGCTGTAATGCTAGGCTGTCAGTTACCTTTACGTTCAATATTCTTTGGATCCCATCCACACACGAGCTTTCCTATTTATACAAATACATTGTGGTCACATGACGCAAGTATTCAACTGTTCCAGAACTTGTGTTTATTTAAATGTCATTTATCTCAATAGATGGATAGGGGGATGGACGGGTAGACGGATGGATGGACGGGTAGACGAAAAACTGATATACTAAAGAACACATAGTCACTGCATTAAGGATCCACTGAGCTGATATGAATCCTTCGCAAACCTGTGAACTCCTAACGGTCGGCAGGCACACTTCCAGCAGCACGTTCCTCACGTGGCGTCCAGGTCGTCCTTGCTCTGTCCAAGGCCGACGTTGAAATATTATACTGCATGGGCTGTGTGGCCCAAGAGGGGCCTGAATGATGCACTGCGGTGACTTAAGAGGCGAGACACAATAATGCAGCAATATTGCGACTGTAATGGTGCTGTGTTGGCTGCCGGTTTTCAGCTCTGCTATGTGTTTATGTATTAGGCTCCCTACCTCAGACCTTCTGTGTTATTAAGTCATTAAATGATTGTCTTTGCTAGATGCTTTATATAGGCCCAGTGGGACGGACGTTTAGACCGAACAGGGGTGTCTGTTAAAGAGTCGACAGATTGCCCCAGCGGTCAGAAAGTCTCGCACATTCATCCATTTAGGAAGAGTTACGCATGTATTGATGACATGGCTTGTACTGTGAAACATTTAGTGGCAGGGAGCTGTGAATCAGAGTCTATGTGAACAGAGTCATTGCTCAGTTAAAGCGACAAGCAACACGCTGTGTTATTTAAAGGCAAAGACGTTTATTAGATTCACTGCCTCAAATTCAGCACTAGCAGGATTGCTGGCGTGCTTGTGGGTCTGCAGCTGAGGGATTAGCTTGAAATGAGGCTGTAGAGAGTTGATGTTTTCAGCGCGTGTTCAAAATGTAGGGCAGCATATGGCACAGGGGCTGGGATCGTGGCTGAGTGCACGGTGCCAGCGTTGGCTGGATTGGAGAAGAGCATCAGCCAACATGTGACCATGTGACTTTCTTGTCGAAAGCTGTATAACTATTCAGCCAATGGGAGTGACTCAGACTGCAAGGTTGGTGTCACTAACATAGGTATAAGAATAGCTCTCCTAGGTTTTGAGGTGAGCCGCACTTGCTGAAGTCCCACACAGTCACACACTAGGCAGTAGCCTAATTCACACACACACACTCCTGCTCACATGCTCACACGGATGCATTGTTTACAATCTAATTTGTTGACTGCGCTACCTGATCTGCTTTTTTTAAAAGGCTTTTTTCTGTTTGCTCTTGAAAAATCTCATTAGACTTAGAAAATAAAAACGAACTGGACCGAGGTCATCTTCGATAATTCTCCTCACCCACACACTATTTCACAGATCCCGGTGGAGCGAGACCGTAAGAATGTTGAAGGTTAAAGGAGATATTGCTTATTCAGCAGTCACGGTTTTAACGACATCAGCCTAAAATACTGAGGGTTCACCACAGGCATATGCATCCATCTTACTACGGCTTATCCTGGTCGGGGTCTCAGGGAGCCCGGAGCCCAACCCCAGGCAGCATAAGGCACTTGGTGAGCAATTTGTTTAACTGCCTGTCCTTGGGCTGCCGGAGGAACGCCGCCCAACACGGGGGGGGGGGCATATAATCTCCGCAGCCACTGTGTGGAGGCAGGATCTCAACTCTTAAACCATGCCACCCCCTGAATCACCATACCACCACGCATGCAGGTGGCACAAAAGATAAAGCGGGCGTTTGTGAGTCACAACCAAGCAGGATACTCTACACTGTATCCTTAGCAGAACCGTCAATAGCTGGTCACCCTGAAGAACAAAAGGTCTCCTTCTCTTGTCTGAAAATAATATTGCATTGCCAGTAGGGAACCAACTTCATGCGGCTTCTTATCTGTCTAACAAGTGCAGTATGAGCAGGCCGAATGGTTTCAGAAAATCTGGCTGCCAAGAAGTGTCGTATTCCGATGGCCTGAAACCTGGGGCTGCCGGGGAGGTGTTGGTAGGTCGTATAATTGTGGGCATTTATAACCACATTGCTGGCACTAAACTGGCATTCTGTGCACCAAAGCAAGCAAGCAGCTTCACTGTCTGAACATCATTAATGTCTAATGGGATTGAAGGCGGGGACTCAGTACTCAAATACAGCAGATTTCCATTTTTGGTTTGGATAAGAAACAATGACACTGAACAACAGCACAGTAAAATAATGATATTTACAGTCTCAGCGCTTTTTATTGAAGGATTTGTAACTGGTCAAGGGTTGCATGATGCTGTATATAACATATACTGTATTAGCATTTTATATATTTGTAAAGAATGCAGGGTCATACAGACACGCCGTTTCTGTAATTGCGTATAAATTTTATGATATAGAAGGAGCTGCATTATATCGTGTGGATGTGTGTGCTCAGTATGAGAGGATATCTGTATGTGAAATGTGTGTGTGTGTGTTATGTATATATTACGACCAAATGTCCTATTATTTTTACATTGTAAGGACTATTTTTTTCAGTCCCTACAAGGGGAAACTCAATTTTATAAAAAAAGAAAAAATCTGTAATTGCAATCAAAAAGCTAAATACTGTATAAAATGTTTGTTTGGTTACTTATGGTTAAGGTTAGGGCTGGGTAGGGGTTAAGGTTGTCATTGTTGAGATTAGGGTTTTTCCCATAAAAATGAATGGATGATCTCCAAAAAGGTATGATTACAAAAATCGTGGGGGTATTTTACGAAGCAGAATAGCTTGCTTAGTCGGATAAATTGTTGGATTTAAGGGAGTCTGGGCGTAGTCTATGTCTTCATCCACTGAAATATAGCTCAGACTACCTTACATCTAAATGTGTGTTTGTGTGTATTTGTGTGCATTCTGTGTTTCAATATTTATGAATAGACATGTGTCTGTGACTGTATTTGTTTGCTTGTATGCACACATGTTTGCAGGTGTATGCTTGTATATCTGTGAATTTGTGATTTTGACATAGTGTGTAAAAATATTGATGCGCTGTGTGCATGTTGACATTTGCATTGTGATGGTGAGTGTGAGACTTTGCGAGTGTCCATCTGTCGCCGTGTCCGTCTGTGCCTGCGCCCTGTGTCAGTTCCTGCCGTGTGATTGGTGGCCTTTTCTTGCAGCGCTATATGTGTTTCAAACACCCCACAGAGGTGAAGCCTCCTGAAGATCTGCAGGACCTGGGCGTACGCTTCCTGCAGCCCTTCGTCAACCTTCTGTCCAAGGCCACCTACTGGTGGATGAACACCTTCATCACATCTGCCCACAGGCGCCCCATCGACCTCAAGGTCATCGGCAGGCTGCCTATCGCAATGCGCGCCCTCACCAACTACCTGCGGCTACGTATGGCTTTTGAGGCCCAGAAGGTACGCCATGTGTGGGGAGGGGATGGTGGTGAGCATCTCAGGGAGGGTGCTGACCCCAACATTTGGTAGGCTTTCCATTAAGGAGCGCTGCATAGCTTACTACTAGATGACGATGACGATGATGATGATGACGATGATGATGATAATGATGATGATGATGACTTTATTTTCCATTTGGACAAACACAAGTATAGGTACATTGGTAACCCTCCTTATGAATGCAATGTCTATAAGGATCTATGAACACATTCATGCCACTATAACGTATGCATAAAGCATTATAAACATGGGTATAAATATTTATAAAAAGACATAACGCATTATAGCCATGTTTATTATGCATTATGAATGCTCTATGAAGCCCTCGTCTATAATGCACTGTAGATACCTTTATAATGCAGTACAAAGCATCCTTAATGCATATACTGATCATTATATTGCATTGTGAAGGTATCTATAGTGCATTATAGATGTCAGCTACATTGGAGCTTATGAAGTATTATAATCAACACTATAATGCCTTATGACTGTCAATAGGAGATGCTGTACTGCTTTATTAAATTGTATACCAGCCATTATAATGCATTATGAGGGTTTCTACAGTATTGTGCATTATAGATGACAGCTTTAAGTATAGTGTTCCTGGTACATTCTTGGCTTTCTCATATCCCATCTTCCTTTCCTGTGAGAGTGAAGCTTGGGGTCAGAGCACAGGGTCGGCCATTTATACAGCTCCCCTAGAGCAGATTTTTGGGTCAAAGGCCTTGTTTGAGGATGCAACAGTGATATGAGTCAGCCATGGGATTTGAACCGATGACCTTCCAGACACAGACTCTAACTCAAAGAACCGTACACCACCTGGGGTAGTAACACAGCTCCTGATGTTCTTTCTACGGATGCAACAGTTATTGCTTCAAATGACCAAATACCTAAAATAGGATTTACTTGTGATTTTCCAGACTGAAAGCCTTTCCAACAACACCAGAGGTGATTATCCCATTTCGGGGGCCAGTGAGCCTGCTGGGGATCATTCCGCTTATGCCTCACTTGCAGATTCGTGCCGATGATAATTGGAGAGTACAGCTTCCTTCGGATGACATGGGATGCCCATCCCTATGGAAACCGATGCTCTAATTACAAACAGAAGGCAGCCAAGGACAAGGCACGTTTATTACACAATGAAAGATGAAATAGCAAAAGAGAAATAAGGAGAAAGGAGTCATTGCCAGGGAGAGAGATTGTTTATTTAGCTTAGACTAGTCAGGCTAGGCTAGTCAGGTCCTATGAGGGATCTGTTTTCATTGATGGCGTTAAAAGAAACATATGCTGAGGATCAACTTCAATACGGCACTGCACATGTGTAATGGAGATCTGAGTAAACCTAACACTACAATAATCGGATAGGTAGCATGTGAGAAAACCCAACTGGAGAGACACACGGGGCAATTCCGGAGTCACAACTGATAAGGTGGGATATCCCAGCTTTGTGACATGGTGTACAGTGGCTCTCAATGGCACTGAGGCTCTTTGATGGGGGACAAAAAACAATCACTTGATTGCCATTTAGACGTCAGCTGTGGAGGGGGTTCGAGAGTTGAGGGTTTTCCATTACGCAGTGAGGTCAGATTGCTTGCTCAGCTTGGCCACAAAGTGCCTTCGTGGATCACTGTGAACGAACAGGGTGACATTTTGACCCCTTCACGTCCGGCTGAGTGAAAAAAAAACTCTTCCTCCTTGGGAATGGGGTTGTGACTGTGTTGTATGGGACGGAGCCCCAGCTCTGGTCCCCAGATCGGCCCTGAACCTCAGGCTGACCTCTCGCTTTCTTCAAAGCCATCGTTAACGCTTGCTAGCGCAACCTCGCAATTTCACCGAGCAGCCGCACAGGACGGCGAGTGCCAGATGTGGCCTCAGATTATGAGTGCATTCAACCAACAGCACCGCTTAGTCAAGCAAAGAAGTGAGCTGACGAGCAAAAAGCAAAGAATATGATGCCTTTTTACTTAAAAAATGGAGAGGTAAAAACTGCCAGGCTTCCACTTCCATTTTTTGGCACTTTGGCTTTTAAATGTTTGTTAAATTGTGTATCTTTGCACCTTTTTGGAGTCAGCAGGAACCTACATGAGCATTCAATGTAGCAAAGAAACAAAAAAGCCAGAAAAGAAAAGGTTTAAAGCAGATTAGCGTTTTGATTCAGGAGATCTGGCTTAATGAGACCCCAGATAATCAGGCAGCGTAGCTTCGTTATTCCTGATGCAGATCACTCAGGGAGCCGCCCATCTCGTTACCGTTGCTGTCGGAGCAGGAGCCAAGCAAGTCGCTGAATGCTCTTGTTCGTCATCCTCAGAAACTGCATGGGAGTCAACCACAGGGGCCCAAGTGGATCTGGAGGGCCCTACGGCAAGCTTTCGGGCGACCCATCATTCTCAGCATCACCTTCCGCTTCCTGGCCGACTTGTTGGGCTTCGCCGGGCCGCTCTGTATCTCCGGGATTGTCCACCACATCAGCAAGGAGAACAGGGCGCCCCAACCCCCGGTAGGACCTGCCAGTCAAGTCCAGCCATCACACTGAGCCGACACCAACAGCCCGACAAACCTACCTTGGCTTCATGATGAGGCCCTCACCCTGTGAAAGGATGGGTGGATGAATTGACTAACCTCTTACACAAATGGAAATTTAAGGTCCACCAAGTAAAAATCTAGACCAAGATTTTGTTTCAACCAACCAGTTGAGTCTCTGTGACTGTGACTCTATACACAACTGGTTGGTTGAAACAAAATCTTGGTCTGGATTTTTACTTTCTGGGCCCGACATTTCCACTTATGCCTGCTTAGATTAGATTGACCTAAACACTAGATAAAGAAAGCAGTATTTCCTCAGAAATATATTACCAACGTGTTGCCATGCTGATGTTGGATGAATAACATTGAGTGTGAAATCAGTTGATCATGATGGACTGAGCGTGAAATGAGACTGAGATACATGAGTGCATTACTCTCAGAATAACACAGAAATACAGGCAACAGTTTTCTGTGATTTCTCTGCCTACTGTTGTTTTTTTGTTATTCCTGGTCTTGTTTTAACTCTGCCAGTTTTTAAGCAGAGCTCCTGTAATTACATGTCATTTTTTATTAATATCACATTAATATTGGAAAATGGTTTTGCTGGAAAAACAAGCAAATGACTCACCAAGCACCGATATGATCATTTAAACCACATCAAGTTAACAAACAGTGATTCTTGGAAAGCCCTGTCACATTATACATGGTAGACAAAGTACTCCTTCTTTACTAAACATAATTATTTTAGGTGTATTTTCGAGCTGAGAGCTAGTATCTGAGCCATAGAGCCTGGTCTCTAAGGGCCTAGCTCTGTTTCACCCTCATAAGCCCATCGTCATCCAGTGGTTTCAGGCCAGCACTGAACGCCACGTTGACGAATCTACGGACCTGGTTTGCTCTGCTGCAGGTGAAGCTGCTGGGGATCTATTTCATCTCCTCGCAGGAGTTCCTGGCAAATGCCTATGTGCTGGCAGTGCTGCTTTTCTTCGCTCTACTCCTCCAGAGGACATTTCTCCAAGCCTCGTACTACGTGGCTATCGAGACGGGCATCAACCTGAGGGGGGCCTTGGAGGTACACTTGACTCACATTCATACAGTGTGGCTTCCCCGGATCGCTGGATGCTCTACAAACGGTTACCTGTGCTGTTCCCATATTTACAGACGAAGATTTACAACAAGATCATGCGCCTATGCACCTCTAACATGTCCATGGGGGAGATGACTGTGGGCCAGATTTGCAACCTGGTGGCCATAGATACCAACCAACTGATGTGGTTCTTCTTCCTTTGTCCGAACCTATGGGCCATGCCGGTTCAAGTATGTCACAGCTGCAGATATCGTTACTGTTCCCATCCATCCATCCATCCATCCATCCATCCATCCATCTCCACTGTTTTATTAGTCATTTACTACTCATCTATAAATAACTTAGTGCCATAAATCGTTAAACTGCTGAACTACAGTGCAGATTGCTGCTGGAAAACATCATTTCACATTTTAAGATGTAATTAAGAAAAATGTCGTTCCTTCCCTAAATTAAATTAGCCAATATACTTAATTTTCTATTCCACTGTAATTTAATTCGCACAGATTTTCTGTTGTGCTGTTTTAACTTTCAATGCGATTTAGAACTGAAATTAAATTTGCCGTACATTCTCCCCAGCCTTCACAAGTCATGTTTTGCTGAATACTGACAGATTCCAGATGTAACTATTGGGTCTTTTGTACTCCAGTGAATAAATATGAATCTCTATTTTCAGAATCAGGCCTTAGATTAATGATCGAGAAGGACGGGGGTTGGCTTTAATATAATATATTTATCAAATATATTGTCATGGCAGATATGACTTCAGTGAAGTAAAATAAAACATGCATGAATATGAACGCATTTATATAAATTTTACCATACAACAGACTCATGCAGCAGAGGGAACCCAACATGAACTGTGATCTAGCAGGCAGTGGAAGTAAGCAGTGAATTCAGTAACGTGCCACATGCACTTGCTAATGCTACAGTTTATGGTGTCACATTTTTCAAAGTTAACTGAGGGTGCAGTTTAATCCGACTGCATTTCCTGTTCTCACTTTGGACCATGTCAGAACTGGATAGTTTAGGTCCAGAAAGTAAAAATCCCCGACCAAGATTTTGTTTCAACCAACCAGTTGAGTCTCTCTGACTGTGACTCTTTATGCTCAACCGGTTGGATTAAACAAAATACTGATCTGGATTTTGACTTTCTGGACCTGAACTATCCACCCAGATCTGGGCCATGCCAAGTTTGGGAAATACTCACATTAACCGAATCCATCCACTGGAAGTACAGTCAATGAAGGCTGGAGAGCAAACAGAAGATGTAATTCCATCTATGTCCTCGAATAACCCAGAGTCTCCCTGTGATAGCCAAATATCATCTGATTCCAAACCACCAGGTATTTTCCAGTATAGTACTCATCTCTTATTTATACCTTACTATTATACCTTACATCAGGGGTCTCCAACTCTGGTCCTGGAGAGCTACTGTCCAGTAGGTTGTCTATTTTACCTGGCTTCTGATGAGCCGTACCCGTTCCTGGTATTTACCTACTCGTCAGAACCCAGGTAGAATAGACAACCTACTGGACAGTAGCTCTCCAGGACCGGAGTTGGAGACCCCTGCCTTTCATCAATCCATCCATCCTCCCTAACTGCTTATGCAGTACTCAGTCATGCTGAACCTACAAGAAGGTAGGGGGGATAACCTAAATGGGTTGCCAGTCCATTGTAGGGCACACTGGTGTGATACATGATGCATGTAATACTGCCTGAATATAGCCAATTTTGCAATTTTGCATCATCATTTTCTGCTTAAATGTGTACCAGATGGTAACAAAAGGTTGAGGATTACTAGATGTTGCCATTTAGATGTTATACTTCAAGGCATATCTACTTTTTCTATTATATATCATAAAATGTAATTATATATTTTTTATATACAAGCCAGTGCTGTAGTACAGCTGTGTAACGTTGTGTTTCGAGTCACCGAAGGGCGAGTTTTACTTTATTCTCAATGAGACCCTGAAGGTCAGAGGGAACCCAAGGCTGCAGCTGTGAATGAAGCTGGTGGAAAGAGACTACTGGTGGCCTAATGTCCTTGTGCACGCTGTTCCAGATCATTGTAGGAGTCATCCTCCTCTATTACCTCCTGGGAGTAAGTGCCTTGATCGGGGCCACGGTCATCGCCGTCCTGGCCCCAGTGCAGTACTTCGTGGCCACCAAACTGTCCCAAGCGCAGAAGAGCACACTGGTGAGTGCATCCGCTCCTCCTGGGGGGGGGGGGGCCGGGGGGGGGGCCGGGGGGGGGCGGGGGGGGGGGGGGGGGGGGGGGGGGGGGGGGGGCGGGCGCCGCGCCGGCGGCCAGCGGGGCGGCGCC
>JAODLD010000021.1:5102675-5113273 GCA_026781065.1 Mormyrops boulengeri
GTGCAGTACTTCGTGGCCACCAAACTTTCCCAAGCGCCCAAGAGCAAACTGGTGAGTGCATCCGCTAATCATCCCCCCCCCCCCCCACCACCCCCGGCTTTCCAACGCAAACAGATCCATGGCCGCTTGCCATGCCAAGGAAACCACACATTCAAGACTCGTTCTAGCAGGCAAATATTGACTCGTCCTTTAGGCTCATCTGAACGATCATCCTCTATCGCATCACTAACAGAAAGGACGGAGAGGATCACCAACAAATAGATCAAGTAGATTGAATTTTTCACCAATGGCACCACATTCTAGTGTGTTTGTGAGTGTATATGTGCGTTTCCAGCGTCTTCCAGGTCCTGTGTTCCCCTCCCCTCCCCCCACAGGAATACTCCAGCGAGCGGCTGAAGAAGACCAATGAGCTATTGCGCGGCATTAAGCTGCTGAAGCTCTATGCCTGGGAGCACATCTTCCGTGACAGTGTGGATGAGACGCGGCAGAAAGAGCTGACCAGCCTGAAAGCCTTCGCCCTCTACACATCTGTCTCCAGTGAGCCTTCTGGACCATTTCCTGACAAAAACATTAACGAGAAGGATTCAGAGGTTCAATCCGAGGTCGCGAGCTAAAGATAGAAACCTTCAATGCACATTAATATTCAGGCAAACCTTCAGCATTATTGTCATCTCCTGTCTGTCTGTCTGTGCCGGACCTGTCTTTGATTTTGCAACATGAACGTTTTGTTTGTTTGTTTTTTCAGTCTTCATGAATGCAGCAATCCCAATAGCGGCTGTTCTTACTGTGAGTATGAGGTCAAATGTGTGTCTGGCGGCCCCTAGCGCCCTTGCCATGGGTTCAGTTTGTAAGGTTAGCTCACGCTGCTGCTTCTTCTGAAAATCTCCTTTAGTTTCATCAGTGACGGGTGTCCTGGCATTTGCTGCCGTTTCCCGTTAAGATCCACTGAGTTGCTGGCAGACTGTCAGACCTGTTTGAATAATTTCCAAAGACATTTTAAGGACACTGTTTAATTGTCGTCACAAACAAGCATAAATCCTGTCCTATTTATAGAAGTTTGTGATCATGGTAGAAACCTACATACACTGGGAAGAGTGTGGGGTTAGAGTCACACAGAATTTTGAATCTTGTGTTTTCTTTCGTCTGCTGTGCTTCCTGCAGACGTTTGTGGTCCATGTGCACCTGTCGGAGGATTCAGACCTCTCCCCCGCTGTTGCCTTTGCCTCCCTGTCCCTCTTCCATATCCTGGTCTCGCCCCTCTTCATGCTCTCCAGTGTTGTGCGCTCTACCGTCAAAGCCCTGGTCAGGTAAGTGAGCATGCACTGCCCCTTATGTAATGTACGACAGGCATGTAGTGTGTTTTTGAAGCTGGACAAGGCCTTGGGACCATCTGCCTCAGGTCTGTGTTATAAATTTTTCAAAACACAAAATCTTTCCAAGCATATCATCCATCCAGTATGTGTCCATCCAGTATGTGTCCATCCAGTGTCGCTCCATAATAAAAGCAGGTGATTGCACATCATTAAGTGTTTCTAAAGGGTTAAACGTCAAAACATTGAATAAAAAGCATACTGATGCATTGTGGGTATGTTTATGCCTAAACTTGTGAAGCAGTGTAACACCTAAGAAGTCTCATATCCTCAGTGATTACCCAAAGTTCAGCACAGGGACACTGTGACGTAAAGTGACGTTCACAAAGGGTCACTCCATGTGATCTCGCACGTCTTGCACCAGGCAGTTCTCACAGGCTTCCCACTTTGTTGTTGTTCCCGTTTTATTCCCCCTTCATTTCTCACAAACGAGGGAACTCCTTGGTGGAAAGAAAAGCAACAATGTGGGTGGAACTACAAGGAGGTCTCTTCCTGAGAGAAACCGCACTGCTTTTCTCAGCTGACAGAACTGTGGGCTCTGTATGGCAAGCCACAGTATCCAAAATAAATGATTGTGCTAAAGAAAGTCTTCCATTTTTTTTCCTCCGTGTTCTTGCATCGGTGACGGTAAGAGGCAGCGTGTGGCTCAGTGGGCTAAAGCCTCTGTGCCTGCGATCGGAAGGTCCCCGCTTCATGTCTGACTTTGGCAGAAGAGTCACATGTCTGTGGGCCCTTAATCAAGGCCCCTAACCCCCAGCTCCATGGGCACCTGCTGAGGCTTGCTGCCCTTTGCTGCCAAGCCTGCTCTCACTTATGACTGTGTGTCATGGAGAGCACGGGGTAGGCGAGAAGAGAATTTCCCCACAGGGATCAATAAAGTGTCATTATTATTATAACATGGTTTGAGGGAGAGTCAGCCTATTGCGAGGATGTCAGTTTAATATTTGTTAGAGGAGTGTGTGTTTTAAGATATGAGAGGGCTGAAAGTGCCCCACACCATGCTTGACTGAAGCTAATAGTGTACTTCAGTACAAATTTTGTTCTGCGCGGTAAATAGCTCTGCTAAGTAAAAAAAAAAAGAAAAGAAAACAAATTAATGACAGCAGTTTGATGGATGGAGGAGGAAGAGAAATTGAAATTGGTCACATTAATTTAACCTGAACATTGGAGTTGCTGTAATTCCATTCAGCTGGTATAATCCAGTACCTCAAGTGCAATAATTCAAGATTAGCTCGTCTTATTGTGGCCTACAGACAATCTGATACTGTGGCCATTAAAGATTTATTGTGATTTAGGCTCTATCAGCATCGCAGCTGAGTAATCATCCCTGAAAGCTTCCCTGTCAGACACAAAGCTCTGCAGAAGTGGCATCTTAGCATCCATGTTTGCGCCCCGCCGTTAACATTTGTGTTGCAATTTTATAGCCCTACTGGGACATGTGGGCATTAATCCATGTCACATCTATAAGCTTTAACCATGCATACCATCTCTGTGAAGCACCTGTGTCGGCTGTCCTTCTTTTCCATTAGTGTGGATCAATTTGCTCCGAAATGAACGTTCCTGCGTTTTGCCCATATCATGTCTCTGTCTGCCAGGCACGAGATTCATCACTGTGCTCCATCGTTTTTTTTAACGCCTGTTCCAGTCACATGGGATTAGCTGCTCCCTGGATATACGCAGCCGACAAAATAGCACAAGCGCTGCGGTCCTGAGCACAGCTGCCGCTGTTGGTGGCAGTTCCAAAGGGTGTCCTGTTCCTCTTCCCCTTCCACACTGTAAATCGTTTTAAGAAGTGTCTGGGCTCCCCACAGCAGGCTGAGAGCCACAGGAAGTTCTGTCTATTTTTGGAATGTTGTGGCACAGTAAAAATGCAGGGGATATGAACATGAAAAGGACCCACCTCCCTGTCCTCTTTGCAGCTGTGTCAGCTTCCACAACTCTAGAGTTTCAGTGATGGAAGTCAACAGTAAACAAGTTTGAGATGGTGAAATAAAACCAACATGTTCAAAAGACAAGAGTCAGCACATTCAAAATCAGCTCTCTAAGGCAGGGGTAGCCAATCTTATCCGCAAAGGGCCGGTGTGTGTGCAGGTTTTTGGGGTAACCTTTAGGTCAGCTGTTCAATCCCAGGTGTGAGGACTCTTCAGCCAATCAGTCCTCTAATTAGTAATCTAATCAAGGAGTTGCAGCGAAAACCTGCATACACCATAGCCCTTTCTGGATAAGATTGCCTAGCCCTGCTCTGAAGAGTTAGACCAGGTCAACATCGGAGTTTGGGGAGGATGACGAAAAACAAAAGTTACAGCCAGGTACTTTGTTCAGAAATTAAACTAATTCTAAATCGAGCTGCTTTCCGCTTCTTCAGTGTGCAGAAGCTGAGCGAATTCTTCTCTGGTGAGGAGATCGGTGAGGAGCAGGATCCGAAAGGCATCGTTCCCACAAGCTCTGGTCATAATAACGCATACCAGGCAGTTGTGAGTATAGAATTATCCTTGGCCTTCTTGATTTCCCCTAGCCTGCCCTGTGCTCAGATCCCCATCTCTTTCTGTACTGTTCTCAATAGCCTAAATGAATTACACATATTTGTATTTCAACGTACCTGAGATACTTCTGGGTTTTTATGTTGGGCTGTGGCAGCCCTTGAAGGTGGTGAACCGGAAGCATCCAACCAGGGAAGACTGGAATAACTACAGACCTCAGAGGGAACATGACTGTGAAGCTCCCCTAAGCCAGGAGGATAATATGTGCATCAAGGTGAGCTGAGCAAAGTGATGCTACAACTAGGAGGTGAATTGGGTTATATGGTTAGCTATATAGGCTAACAGGACCAAAATGACATGATTTTGCAGACCAAATACTGCAAAGACCTTGGGTGTTTCTCAATATGCATACTTGACCGTACTTGTGTCCTCCTGTTTTACTTCATCTTTCATTGGCAAAGACCAGTTCCAATACTCAAGAACAAAAGTACAGAGGACGGTAAAAAAATCTTGAGATGTCGTTCTTGCCCCAAATATTTATATTGGTTGCATCTTTGACAAACAACACCAATCCCATGATTCATTGCGCACCGAGTTCATTCTCTGAAGGCAAGATAGCAAGACCACTCTTGCCAAGACCACAAGTACAGTCTTTGTGTTCTTGGTATTAGCAGACACCCCTTGTTGGATAATGATTTCAATAAGGCACTTGAGAAGTCGTCTCAGTGTTTGAATTCAGATGGACACTACTGTGGACGCCAATGTTAGTATCAATTCTGCTAGATAGTGGAGATAACCCCTGAGAATGTACTTTCAGTATTTTCACATTGCACAGTCCCAAGTGTTGGACTGTATGTTTGGACATGTTTTTGATCATGTGTATCTGGCAGCTTCACCTCATTAGAGAAGTTGTTGAGGCAAGTGTCAGGAATTAGCTATGTATGGGATATAGTCAGTAAGATCACAGGACATATTTATAAAGTGTTTTGTGTCACAATTGTCACATTAAAAGAATGCTTGAAATAGTTTACCTGTATGTCCTAATTCAGACTTACACTTACACACTTATGGGCATGGTAAGTATACCATGTTTTTACTTAACATGAAGGTGCCTACAAAGTCCTTCATAACATCTCACTAAAATTGTTATTTAGCCTTATAAAGTCATCCTCTGGTCCTAAACCTGCTCTATCCAGCTAACATGTTGACCAATTTCCACTACCGCAGATGGTCAAGGTACCATTATGGCACATTATGAAAAGTCAGAAAGGGGTTCCATCATCAGAGGGGACCTGTCACATTGTGTGTCTCCACAGATAGTGAGTGGATACTTCACCTGGACAGATGGACCCCCAACTTTGTCGAACATAGACATAAAAATTCCCTTCGGTAAGGTGCCACATTTGAGCCATTAAGTTGTTTGATTGTATATTTCATTTGCAAATATGCAAACATATGTATGTGGGCGTGCGTACGTATCGCAGGTCAGCTGACCATGATCGTGGGGCAGGTGGGCTGTGGCAAATCTTCACTGCTGCTGGCAGCACTGGGTGAGATGCAGAAAATCTCCGGGACCATTACCTGGAACAGGTAAGAGGTGGAATCTTGTCCAAAATGCCAGTTTAATTCTGGTCTGCATTTAAAATATAGACCTTAGATTTGATCCATTCTAAATATCAGGGAGATACACACACAAACATGCACACATATGTGATCAATTGCTATGGAAAATTTAGAGAAGCCAACTAACCTAACTATGGGAGGACACCAGAATACCTAGAAGATTCCCATGCTGAATATGCTGAGGTGGGATTCACCCCCCAAATGTGGAGGTCTGAGGATACTGGCCCACCCACTTCAGCGCTCTTATTTCCATAAGTAACTCACATGAAATTGGTGTCAAGCGCAAGAAGCTGTAAGTCAAGTCAAACCAGTAGGGAAAACAGCGCCAAGTCAATCCATCAAATCAAATTGATGGATTAGCAGCAGCCTGTGGTGTGTTAATATTAAATTCCCATGCAATGAATATTTTATGTCTCATTTTTATTATAGGAATATATATAGGAAAATAGAAACACTATCACACTGTGGGACCATTCTTCACATTCAAACTAATTAAGCCCACTCAAACTAATAAATAGCACAAAGTGACCTATATCAGATTAAATGGTAAATCGTCCCTGATGTTACGCTTCCAGCAGATGGTAAGCAGTAACACTGGCTTATTCCTTTCCAGAATATTCAAGGGTACTTCCTTTAGTTTTCTAAGAACCCATGCCATTGTAACTTAGCATAAGTTAGGCTTCGAAATCGACATCTAAAAGCTGATATTAAAGACAAAAACCCAAGTGTACATTGTCTTTATAAACAATGGGCATTTCTTTCAGGTTATAGCTATGCACTGCTGATGAAGGGAGATTACCAAAGCACTTGCCTTAGTTTTCAATGGGAAATAAGTCAATGTAGCTTTAAAGGCCGATTCATTACCAACAGTGTTGCCATTATAAGCAAACAGTCATCATTTTTCCAATTTATGAGTGGAATTCAATTAAGCAATAAAGTAGTATGTTATTTTCCAACCATGTTCTAGGGAACAATCTCTGTAAATCTTAATACCTGGCTGACCGAGAATTCACTTGGGAAAAGTGACTTTTTATAGGACTGTTATAGAAATCAAATATTTTTCATCTATAAACACGAAGCTAAAAATCAATGTGACGCAGATTGGACTCTGTGAGAGACTGGTTAGCCTTATCGAAATGAACCAGGGGTAATAAAATAAAAGATTTCTCAGCCCCGCTGAATGACACATCGGTCTCCTTTAGTAGACCATCTGTGTTACGATATAGACGGGGAAGTCGAATCTGGGTTGTTGTGCCATTTGTAATTGCGATGTGGGTGTGGATTTCCCACATTCTCTGCTGATAACATTTTCACAGGTATTGATGAGTGGTGTTGGGCTATAACCAGGCCCGTACATCCTGTGTTCTCTGGCCAAGGTCAGCAGTCTGACAAGATTCCGCCCTGGTACTGTCTGTCGAACACACGCCTTATCGAGTCTATCAAAATGACAGATAATGAAGCTCCCAATTATGGAGCTTCCTCCTTCTATTGCTTTTAAGTGACACAAATGATGGCTGGTGGTAAATGAGACCGCGGAGGCTTCTGGAACATGGCAGTTCTGCATGTTTGCCTGAAGTGGATGAGGAAAGCAAGATAAAAAAATAAATAACCAAAAATAAATAAATTCCAGAAATAGCAATACTACAAAAGGAGAAATGTCTCTGTTGTGAAATAACAGAATACAATGACCCTTTTCATTTGTCATCCTCATCAAACAGTTGCATGACATTACATATAGTTTGAGCGCCATGTTCCAATATAGCAACTGCATGAATTAAACCAATGGTGTAGATCTTATATGTTCTATATGTTCTGTATAAGCTTCAGGAATAGTTCAGTTGCAAAGCAAAGGTATGAGGTGCTGTATTTCCTGTATGGTTCTGTTGATATTAGGGTGCAGAAGTGAACAAGTTCTATTGCCACTATTGTTCAAGCTATTTTTAACCAAAAAACCTAAACAATTCAGAACTATGTACAATTTTAGGATTGACCTTTTAAGTCAAAACAACAAAAATAAACAGAAGCTGACATAGTCTGTAATTATTTCATTATCCTGTTGATCTGGCACACAGACCTATCAGTGCTACTTCAAACCGAAAGGGATGTAATAAATGGGTCATTAGAGATTGTGCTGATGAGATAAACATTCCCAAGGCTGGGAGCCTCTTTAGAACTCCACCAAATAGACCGCGCCGTAATCTGCTCTAAACGATGGTTTTCTCTGTTGTGTTGACCTCCCGTTTTTTCAACTGACCCACAATTGCCCTGATATGCAGACGTTGCGAATGGATCCTTAGGGATCTGAAACACCAGCTTGTCCATCACCTTAAGGTGCACGGTCGCCAT
Organism: Mormyrops boulengeri; assembly: GCA_026781065.1. Lineage (NCBI taxonomy): Eukaryota > Metazoa > Chordata > Actinopteri > Osteoglossiformes > Mormyridae > Mormyrops > Mormyrops boulengeri. Next base: position 5,110,495 of record JAODLD010000021.1, read on the forward strand.
TTTCAAACCACCAGCATCTCTCTGAGTATCTCCATGGTATCTGCGATTCCCTAAGCTAAAAACAGCTAACAAGCTAATAAGCATGTGCAAAGCCAGGGTTCTCAGCATTGAACTTTTAACAAAAAAAACTTTTTTTTGGTGAAGCTACAGTACTGTATTATTCTCATATGCCCAAGGCTTTAATTCTTATCTTTTCAAGTCCGCTTAGGCAGTTGGTACATTTGGTGGTAAGGTCACCGTTTCTAAAATAAAATTAAAAATAAGTCCTTCCTTGTCTGCAGCATATGGAAAACGACCAAAACAAAGAAATGGCTGCAAGCTGTAGTTCTCTTCATCTACTGCCTTTAGCATGTAGCTGGTGCTGGAATGAAAGGGTTCTGAGGCAAAACGAATTCAACAAATGGAAAGAAACAGCGGGGCCTCCCCGCAATAGGAAGTCGGACCCAAATCCACTTCCACCTAAAACAAAACAAATTTGATAAACAAAAAATTGCCTCCAGCCCAATAAAAAATATGGAAATTAAATTATATAACAAGGACAAATCAAAGTGGCAGAGAGGGCACAGCAGGATGCCTCTATGCCAAAATAGTAGGACCACTGCCAGTCATGTCAGAAGCACGATATGGCGAGAGCAGCTCATTAAACATTTGGCAGGCCCTTCTCTCACCTGACTTATCATCCGGGCCAGACCGACACACCTAGAACTGATCTACACTTAAATGGGGGAGCACAATGGATACCCAAAACACGGGGGCAGATTGTGAAACAATACAAGCTCATTTGATTTGATTTGATTAGTCTCAGCATGCAAAATTCATCTGGTCCTTGCAGTTTCTGTGAACTTCTACCTAACCAGCACTGCTCTGTCCCATTTACAGTCTGTCTGACCCAGATTCAGAAGATGAAAGGTACGTCTTCCACTGTGACAGAGAACCATTATTGTTCACCTTTGTATTCTTTTGAAGCTCTCAGGGCAACAGTAGATAAGCTGAAGTGACAGTGAGAGTATCTCCATTGAAGTAACACTCGTTTGATCATTTCCGCATCGCTGGCGGTTTGATTAAGCAGTTCACAAGCATCCATCTCCATCAGCAGTTCTCATGCACAGCTCATCATAAAGTGTCAGACAGCACTACTGAAATACCACAGTACGCACGTCCCTGTGATCTGACCAAACCAAAGATAATGAGAGAAGTGTAAGGGGAAGGGCGTCACTGTCGCATCAGTGACAGCCCCCTTGACAAGATCACAGAGAAGCCTCCTCTCTCGTTGAAGCGCAGTGAAAGGCAAGGAGATATGAGGCATGTCACTTATGGGCAGAAAGAAAGTTCTAGAAAACGTGCACGTGCCCTGTACACTTCAAGATACCATGCCATATGATATATGAAATTAGTACCTTGGGAGCATTAATAGATGTTTGATTTGTATTAGTCTGCATCAGCAGATCTATGGAAAATGGCTGTAGAGAAGCATTAAACATATTGAACATTTACTATTAAATGTTTCTGAATGTATTTCATGTGTGTTTCACAGCCCTTCAGATAAGGATGCAGGTGCAGAAGGAGACTCCAGGTAAAACTAATTTTCGGACTGAACTTTTTTTTCTCTACAGTACAATACAGAGCGGTCGTTCCCAAAAGATATGAGCATAATCCAGGAAGACTTTAAATAATTCAGTGTCACTTGTGCTTCGTTCAAATCATTTGCGCCAATTCAGCGTTACTCAAGTCCTTCATCTTACACGGGTCAGCTTGCCCGAAATCTGCCACTGTCGATACATCAGAGGAGGGTTCTATCTGAATGCTTCTGAGTTTGCCAGCTCATCGTTTAGAGCTTCCTGGTGTTGTGTTTCTTGCTGACAGGAAGAGAGGGTCTGTGGCATACGCCTCCCAGAAGCCCTGGCTCCTGAACGCCACCCTTGTGGAGAACATCACTTTCGAAATGCCCTTAAACAAGCAAAGGTAACCAGCGCCTCATTCTATCCAACACTCTTGGGCCAGAAAACTATAATTTGACATTTTGCTCCCTGCTAGAGGCATGAGTGTGTGTAGTTCAGGGATTCCCAGTGCTGGTTCTGCTGTGTGTTTGGGCTTTAGTCTCATTTAAGCCATTCATTCTGAATTAATGCCACAATTGAATCATGTCCAATTGGAATTCGCCCAGTTTTTGGAGTTTGAACTTCCCCAAGTGTAGCCATTTCAATGTTAATGTATCTCTACGTTTTCCATTTTTGTTTCTAAAGAATTAATTACTTAATAACAGTGATTATAGCTACACCTGAAGGCAATGTGCGTGCACCATGTAATTCCCTCTGTTCAATGTGTATGACTAATGAAACAAAACTAAGTAAATTAGTATTAGTTACATTACTCAGCCACCGTTTTAATACGTAGAGGCTGAAACACAATGGTTAATTAGGGTTCCTTCACATGTTCTGCTTAATGTGACTTTAATTGTGTGATTCATTCAGCCAACAGTTACATTTGAATCAATTAAGGTTTATGAAGCCCATAATTTACATTGGCCTGCCAGATCCAGGTTGGTGAACACTGAAGAAAACTGCATTTACTGCGTGTTTTTCAAAGGGCATCTGGGGAAAAAAATCAGTGCTATCCACGTTAATTATCATACTTCCTTTTTGGTTAATGGATTGGAAAAGAGACCAAACGTAAACTCTGCCGTGTTGCTGTGGTGATACCTGCTGGTTTGCGGGGGGGGGGGGGGGGGGGGGGGGGGGGGGGGGGGGGGGGGGGGGGGGGGGGGGGGGGGGGGGGGGGG
>JAODLD010000021.1:5113373-5137065 GCA_026781065.1 Mormyrops boulengeri
GCATCTTGGTAAAAAAATCAGTGCTATACACTTTAATTCTCATACTTCCTTTTTGGTTAATTGATTTGAAACGAGACCCAACGTAAACTCCGCCGTGTTGGTGTGGTGATACCTGCTGGTTTGCAGACCCCCCCCCCCGACTTCCTTACTACCCACAGTTGGCAATTACTGCCTCTGGGCCGCTCCTGTCATCCACGGTATTTCTGAAGCGAGTTGGCCGCATTGCCTTGTGACTCCCCCCCACTCATTTTCTGTAATAGAGTGACCCTGTGAGTGTTTAACGGAGTGTGTAAGAGAGAGAATGAGGTACACATATAGTGTTAATATCGGTGTACTTCATTTCTCCTTTATATCCCCTGAAATGTACAGTATTTAAAAACACAAAGACTTTCTGAAGACTGAGCTTTTGGGACAAATGTTTATAGCAAAGGAGTATGATTATTTCTATATAAACTAGTATTTAACACCTAAAAAATATTTGGAAGTTATAAACATTAACAATTGAATGTACTTTGACGATTGGACTACTTACGATAGTATTTTGAGCAATAATTGTATTACTTTTTACAAAGCAATCTTTTTGTAAACTACATCATTTGGAGAATGTAATTTAAATAATTGCAAAATAAACTGGTTATGTTGATGTTTGACTCAATCCCATCAAGGCTTCCAGTTAAAATTAAAAGTGTAATCTTCACCAGGTATCTCATGAGCCCTATTTTCCTGCACTCCGTGGAATTTCTTCGTTGTCATTATCGTGTGCGTGTTCCCCAGGTACAAAACTGTCATCGATGCCTGTTCTCTGCAGCCTGATATAGACATACTACCACAGGGGGACCAGACAGAGATCGGAGAACGGGTCAGTTTTCATTCAGCGACAAGCCATCTAATTCCATATGCGTACACTCACTCGTGTGTACATGCTCATAATCTCACTGCAAACACTGCGAACGTTACAAGATAAATGGAAAGTCTATGAAGTGAACTGCTTAAACATTTACAAATATATAAAGATGCCTTCACAATACCCTCCATTATGCAGATTATTTATTTGTCTGTCAGACTATCCTCTGTAGCTGCTGCCTGCATTATATATATTTTTGTTTTCAGCGTCTGTCCATAATATGTGGAACTCTCTAACGATTATGCAACATCATTAAAAAAGAATAAATTCAGCGCCAACCCAGTATGAGAAATTGGGGTGAGAGCTGGATATGGCCTGGGGGCAGCCCTTTGACATCATGTAAAGGTGGACAATTAACAAACCATTACCCAATGGTGTCATCCTCGTGTCCATATATAGACACATTTCTAATCACGTTTTTCATTCATCAAAACCTGATATCAAACAGTGGGCGAATCATGGATTCATGGTGTGCAACGGACACCGTGATCATCTGACACAATGACTGTCATTCATGCTGTCAGCCTGTCATCCCGTTTAAAGCATCAACACTTAGCTTTTCCTCGCATTCACATTGTAACCTGTGATGTTTGAGCTGGTTTGTCGCTCAGTCTCTCCCTCCTTCCATCAGGGGATCATTCTCTCTGGAGGGCAGCGCCAGCGCATCAGCGTAGCCCGAGTGCTCTACCAGCAGACTAATGTCGTTTTCCTGGTGAGTGGAGGCCGTTTATTGCATCTCCATCATCATCCTCCAGGTTTTTTTCCACATTCGCCATGTTGCCCAAACCAGAGTATGTGAGTGGAGTGGAGCGGCAAGAATTTCCGGTCCACGCTCAGAGCATTTCATGATCACTCCGCTCCAGCTCCGCTCTGGGTTTACCATTTTCCGCTCCTTGCTCCCTCCCCACTCCCTCCTCACTTGATCCTCACTCCATGAAAAAAATGTCTCTAATTAACGCTCCACTGTAATTTTTCATTAATTATTTATTTTTGTATCGAACCTCTGTGTGTTCAGTGAAAACAAATACACAATACTCGATATCAACGTGCTTTAGTAGAACAGTAGCTATATTAGCCCAAGCCAAATATATATTGGCTATCGTTTAGCTCACTTTTGAACAAAATGAAATACAAATGCTGGATGTGGCTAGATTAAATAAATAACCAGAAGAAAAACATTACATTAAATAAAATAAATAAATTACTAAACTAAAATAAGTTAAACAAGTGGCCAAACGAAAAAAAAAATATGCATGTAGGCTATTATTGCCTTCTCTTTAAACCAAATTGTTGCTTCAACAGTCACTCGCTTTCTCCTTTGTCGTCATTACCTTTTAAGATACATTTGTATTTTTGATCACCTTCTTTAAGGTAGTATTTCAGAAAATCCATCTTTCTGTCAGTGGTGCTTAACTGTGCTTTGCACAACATGAATTCGTTCATGCTATAGCTAATGCAGTTGCATTATGGGCCGGAGCGGTAGTGGAGCGCTCTCGGAGCGAGAGAAAATCGCAACGCTCCGACTTTCAAAAAATCCGCTCCAAGCTCCAGGCAAAATCATGCCGCTCCACGCCTCGCTCCGCTCCCACTCCGCTTCGCTCACATACTCTGGCCCAAACAGAGGTCATCGGGTAATGAATTGTGCCGATAACTCAAATTGTCTTATTTTTCTTCAGCCTCTCTGGCTTTCTGCTTAGCGACTGAGACATGTTGGAGTCAGTAGTGTTGTCACAAAGCTGTGACTCACTCTGTTCCTCTGGTTATGCTCTCCCATTTCCAGCAGATGCTAATGTCACAACAGAGGGGGGCATTATTGGTTAGATGGTGCTGGGCACTTGGGACTCTAAACAGGGAGATAAACTGTGTTATTAAACTGGCCCATACAACCACAACATGCACCAGTATATACATACATAAACAGTATTGAATTCCATTGGTCTACCAAAACCTTGCTCAGATTTACTGATCATACAGATTTAGCCCTAGACATGAAGGGGTTCCCTACTACATGATCTTCCCCCCTTCCCCCCACCTATTAGGATGACCCTTTCTCAGCCCTGGATATCCACCTGAGCGACCACCTGATGCAGGAAGGAATACTCAAACTTTTGAGAGAGGAGAAGAGGACAGTGGTGTTAGTCACTCACAAGCTGCAGTACCTCCCTCACGCCGACTGGGTGAGCGGTGCACGTTTCCTCAGCCTGTCAGCATCCACTCAGCACCAGCAAAGTCAGGATATCGGTGTCGGCTGGGGCAACCGCGCCCACATTTGGTAAAAAGGGTTTTCATTGACTTGGGAGGGACTCCTCTCCATAGTGACCCTTTCACTCGTTTCTGCTTCAGATAATCGCCATGAAGGATGGTACCATTCAGACAGAGGGGACACTGAAAGACATCCAGAACTCTGAGCCCGAGCTGTTTGAGCAGTGGAAAACCCTAATGCATCGGCAGGACCAGGAGTTTGAGAAGGTGAAACAGCTTCCTCTGAATAGAGAGGAAGTCCACTTGAACGCCAGTTCAACCACAAATTCACCTACTGCAAATGCAGCCTAGAGAAACAGATAAAGCACTTCATTGTTCTTCAAGCTTTGACATAATTACTCAATCATGCCAAGTTACAGACACCGGAACTAATCAAATCCACCAAACCTTCGTGTAGAAGGGTTTGTGTGACGTCACCTTATCTACACATTTTTAGAAGACTCTTTTGTGTGTGAATTCCCCTTTCCTCTCTTCTCAAAGCCTTGTCCTGTGGTCTCAGGAGACAGTGACTGAGAGTTTGACGGCACTGGAGAGAAAGAACTTACGGAGAGCCATGTACTCCAGAGAGGCCCTGAGAACAGAAGATGGAGACGAAGGTAAGAAGATAGACATATGGAGACATGCTTTGCATTTAGTTCCGAACGGCCACTGTACAGGATTACTTAAAATCTATCCGCCCATGAAGCTTTCAACTCCAAATCTCCACTCAAAACAAGTTCTAGTTTTACAGAAAAACTGCAACAATATACTTTTTCATAATTAAAATCTACCAGATGTTTGGTAGAACTTTTTACCTATTACTTTTACGTAGGTTTAGTCCTAGCTGTGTCTGGTGTCACGTACGTGTTGGTCTGTTGTTGTCTTTGAATGTTGTCTTGGAATCTTTCCTGTCTTTAGCTCCAGGACGTGTTATTTAACATGTGCTGTCTTTTCTGTCTTGGTGGCACGTCTGTGTGGACACTTGGGGGGTCTCTCCAGCAACCGCTGTTGCTCTTAGTGCTGACACAGGTGCGACAGAGACGCGTGGTGTTCTGAATGCCTTTGATTGTGAAGCTCTCTGCTTTGCTTGCGCTCCATCCCTTCTGCTGTTGACTTCACCATCATGCTGCTCCCTTCTCCCCGATTCCCACACGCTTCCACTGCACGCTTCCACGGCGTTTCTTAGACATGGTGATTTGTGGCTATGATCTGTGTTGCAGTGCCTTCTCGCTATTTGGTTTCAGCCCCCCTGCAACACATATTCTTATAAGCTATACATGTGAGGGATTAAAAATGTAGGAAGAACCTGGCTTGACCACCTGTCTTGAGTTTACAACTCCTACGTAAATTTCTGGGTGTCCAAAGGGAAATCATCCACACCGTCTATTCATAATGCAATATCTCACACGATGCATCTGACGCAGTAGCACACTTCCATTGAACAGCTTTCCTTAAATAGAGACAATGGGCAGTTTTGGGGGCCTTAGTTAAAACCTCAGATTAGCAGTACTAGAACACTAAAGGCTGTCTGTGACAAAGCGAGCAATGTAAAGATAACAATGACCGAGATTCTTAGAACGTCAGTGTCAAAGCCTGACCTGCACCTTAATATCTGTGCCTCCAGAATCTAGCACCTGTGAGCTCTGACACCATTTAAAACTTACAGGTGTTGCAGATGCAAAACACATCTCCCATGACTCAGTAAACGATGAAACAGTTGGCGTTTAATCATCTCCCTCCAGGAGTTCTGTATCTTCTAAGTATTCCCTTTATACAGTCTGTAATCATCGTATTTTCATAGAGGCAGGCCAGGCCTCGTCATTTAATTATATTTCCGCTTCCTTGTGTAATTTGAGATGACCTACAGTAGTTTAAAGTGCTTTTAATTAGCGATTTTCTATTTAGAATAAAAATGAAAGCTGAACAAAACAGACATTGTGAGTTAAGCTGAGATACCTTGATAAATTATTCGCCTTTCAGGTAATCCGTAGTGTTGCTGTATGGTGCATTTTGTTTACATCTTTAGATTTAGAGTAGAAAACTTTCACTTATGGTTGTTTGTGCGCTCTGGTGCCCCCCAGAGGAGGAGGTCAGCGAGAGCGACGAGGAGGACATCCTGTCCCAGGTGCTGCGTCACCGGGCGGCCATTCCCTGGAGAGCGTGTGGCACCTACCTGACCTCGGCCGGCCTTCTGCTGCTGCTGCTGCTGCTCCTCTCCCAGCTGGTCAAGCACTCGCTGATGGTGGCCATCGACTACTGGCTAGCCCACTGGACCTCCCACGTTATCACTGCCAAGATCGAGGCTATCGGGCACAACTGCACTCTAGGCCGGGTGAGGGGGGAGTGGATGGGGCAGAGGTCACCAGATATTACACTGAAGTTAAATTGGGGTGGTTTTGCGGGTTAATGCCCATGACTGACAGGTCATCAGTTCAGATCCCTTGGCCGGCAACCATCAAGCTTTAGATCAAGGCCCCAGTTGCTCCAGGAACACCTGATGTCGACTGACCCTGAATTCTGACCCCAGAAATATGCTCTCACTTATATATACAGTCCTGTGCAAATGCCCTCTGCAGTCAAAGAAAAAGTTTAAAGCTATTTATCTGGGTAGTGAATGTATTCCTGCTCGGAAAACAAACACAATGTATCATTAGAATATATTCTAATTAAGAATAAACAATAAAAAATAAACAAGAATTTCTTGTGTTCTACAAAAAAGTTCTAGATGTTTTGTTGGATGGCTAGAAGAACACTGCTTCCCTTATCTCACTACCAGCTATTTTAATTAATTAAGCAAATTAGTTACATTTCTCAGTGAGGTTTCGATTAGCCGGACAAGATGTACTAGTAGTCAAAATGCAAGGATGTTGGACAGTTGCCGCAAATACTGGGGTGAAATTAGCAGAGGTTTGGAAATGGCTAAGCTGACGCACTTCAACAGACATAAAACAGATTTATTCCAGCATGAAGATCATTTACACATTTTCTTTAACTGGCTTTAACTTTCTTTAAGACTTTTGCACAGTTCTGTATGTCTGTGTGTCTCATGGAGAGCAAGATGGGATACATCTAAATTCTACGTTATGAACTCTTAAATATCTTGAATGTTATACAGTATCACCACAAACCGGATTGTGTCAGGAGGAGAACAGGTGGTATGGGGTCGTCTGGATCCTATTAATAGAAGTTCTCGCAGCTGTCTGGCTCCAGCAAAATGCCAGGTCCCATTTCAGCAAGTCATCTGTCAGCTGACTCATTGAGCTCCATATGCGACAGGGGCTCTAGGAACGTGGGGGACGGTCACCGGCCACATTTGTAGCACTCACTGTCCCTCTTTGGGAGATAGCTCATTGATAGCAGGCACCAAGCCTGCAGATAGGGCCTTCAAAGCCACAGTCATGCAGTCATTAGTTGGGCCTAGAAGGTCAAAGCATGGAGCACAGAAGGACAGTCACCTGTCTGTCACCATGCAGTCGCTAATATGTAAAAGAAATGCGTGCTCCTCAATCTTTCCCGTGTTTCTGTCCGCAAATACAGCCGCAGTTATCAACAAACCCGAGTCCAAACAAAAGCTGAACTATCCATAATGCGTTCGTCTGGCTTGGGGTCATGTCTACTTTAACCTGCCCTGTTTATTTTGAGCCCCCTGAGAACAAAAGTGCAGACCTTCAGGAGATAAAATATGTCCCTTTCCCATGAGTAACTTTGTGCTGCCATTTAAAGATTGCAATAATGATTTTAGCCGTGCGGCACATTTTATGAGCAGGTCAGGTCCCAATTCCATATCTGCCAAAGTCCATTTGTCTCAGCCGGAGGGGGCCGGCGACAGCGATGTTCTGTAGACTCCAGGATATTTTTCAGACTTAGAAAATCACAATATTGATTTTCAGCAAGTTTCAGGAATGTAAACGTTGTTTATAAAATGACATCAGTATTCCACTCTATAAAGATGACTTAATTAGAATAATGTCTAAATAGGAGACCTGGTGAAAAACAATGGAATTATTTATTACCGTAGCTCTGAGTCGAGTGTGACAGCTGGCCATTTATGTAGCAGAGTCGCGGTGCCAAATGCCACTTTGACGAATGAAAGCACAAGGGGAGCTTTTTAGTGTTTTAATGTGTGTTTTTGGGCCCTGTTTCTTTACACAGCCTCTCCTGGGAAGCTACCAGCTGTCTGTTCAGAGGCCACTAGTGCTGTTTCGTTACCAGGGCAACTTAATGACCTAGAGGAAGTTAAGGATTTAAACAGAACAAGCTATATCTGCAGTCCATTTCATACCTAAATAAAAAGGAAGAATGACACATAGAGACACGTCTCCCCTCTGAGCCTTGTGTCCGCTCCCCTCAGGGCTGTGCCTTCAGCCACTCCTCGTACCTGCTGGTCTTCAGCATCCTGTGCTGCCTGGGGATAGGCCTATGCCTAGTCACCTCCGTGGCCGTGGAGTGGACAGGCCTGCGTGTCGCTAAGGAGCTACACCACAAACTGCTGAGCCAAATCATCCTGGCGCCCATGAGGTCAGTGCTGCCGGATCCGCACCCACCCCCGACAGTCCGCTGTCTTATCGCGGTATGCTTATCGCGGTATGTTTATGAGGAGCTGTGACGTTCACAGGGAATTCCCTGCTTACGTACATTTCCTGACATGCTACTTTGACACATCCAGTAGGCATCTTCCTGGATTTGTGAGTGTGTGTGTTTTGAGGGGGGGGTGTGCAGCATCTGTTCATCAGGGTAATGGGGCAGGCAGAGCCCTTAACTAGTCAGTTATGCCCCAGTGACAGCAGGTAGACAGAGCAATCACGGTGGCAAGTTATTTTCTGCCTGTAAATCGTACTCGCGGGGAAGGCGGATCCAAGCCCGCATTCGCTGCCCACGTGGCACCTGCTGTTACCCTGTTGTGTTGCTCTCAGGCTCTTTGAGACGACTCCTCTGGGAAGCCTTCTGAACAGATTCTCTGCCGATACCAACACGATCGACCAGGTACGCTTATGGTACAGGTACAGCCCCGTTAATCATTTAGTAAACCAAGTCATTTGCACAGGTAAAAAAATCCAGTTTTGACTACAGCCTCTACCCAGGTTACGATGGGGTTACGTTCCAATAAACCTATCGTAAGGCAAAATATCGTAAGGTGAAATGCATTTTAATACAGTCTAACAAACATCATAGCCTAGCCTAGCCTACCTTAAACATGTTTAGAACAGTTACGTTAGCCTACAGTTGGGGAAATTCATTAACACAGAGCCAATTTTCTAATACAGTGTTGAATATCTCATGTCATTTATTGAATAATGTGCTGAAAGTGAAAAACATTTACCCATCGTAAAGTCGAAATATTGTAACTCGGACCATCGTAATGCGGAGAGCCTCTGTATGTTTAGGATGTCCTTGCATAATAAGTGCGCAATATACCTCAGTTAATTAAGCATCCCTTTTTTGGAATTAAGAAGTTCAGAGGATGGAAATGCTGGACATTCAAAGCTTTTTAATTATGATCAGAGGTGGAAATTTCTGGTCCAGAAAGTAAAAATCCAGACCAAGATTTTGTTTCAACTAACCAGTTGAGTATAAAGAGTCACAGTCACAGAGAACTCAACCCCCCACCCCCTCACACACATACCCACTGTTTGGTTTCAGCACATCCCTGCCACCCTGGAGTGCCTGAGCCGCTCCACCCTGCTGTGTGTCTCCGCCCTGGGCGTCATCTCCTACGTCACGCCCGTCTTCCTCATCGCCTTCGTCCCCCTGGCCATCGCCTGCTACTTCATCCAGAAGTATTTCCGGGTGGCCTCCAGGTGACCCTCATGTTCTATCGACGAGATCCGAAAACACCACTAAAAATAGCACCGGCGCTAACGACTGCACCTATAGCTTTATAATTAATGATTAGCTAGATTAGTGCAAACCTGCACTGCTTCACAGCATTGTTTTATGCCAGCTGTTAGATGGTTAATCTATAGTATTTTCAGTGCTGTTTTATGTTAAGGGCTCTTCTGTGTACTATTGGGAACCCATTAACCTCTGTATCTGAATCCCCTGCTAGCATAAGCAGCCTTATGCACAGGCCTGATCATGCTAACGATACCCACTCACCCCCATCCCCACTCCACCTCCTCCCTCATTGGCAGGGACTTGCAGCAGCTTGATGACACCACACAGCTACCGCTGCTCTCTCACTTCTCCGAGACCGTCGAGGGCTTGACTACCATCCGTGCCTTTGGGTAGGTCGCACTTTGCCTGGTGCTTGCTGCCCCTTGGAGAAAAGGGATCCATGGAGACGCGGAACAAAAATAACGCGTCACCTACTGAAGAAAATAGGTTCCGTTTCCAAGGAGCGGTTTTTCTCAGAACTGGACCATTTTCCTACTAGCAAGTATCATTTAGACACTGATATTTGTCAGGTAAAAATGACTGAAATCTGAAGGAAAAACAATGGGGTCCCTATTCTTTAATTGCTTAACTCTTTTTAATCCCTGATTTTTCAACCACATAATTTTTGTTCCGCACCGTCGTCTTTTCGCTGCAGGTATGAAGCCAGGTTCAGACAGAGGCTGCTAGAGTATGTAGATGCCAATAACATCTCATCACTCTTTCTCACTGCTGCCAACCGCTGGCTGGAGGTCCGAATGGTAATTACCCACAAATCCTAATGAACATAATTATAATGAATTCATTCAGTGTGGATACTAAGTAAAACTAGTAAGTGTGACAAAATTAGTCCAGAATCTCTGTCTCTTGACTCACTCTTTCTTAGTTCAGTTTATGCTTGGCTTATAAGCTGGCTACATTCGTTACATATAAAATATTTCCGATGTTTTTGATATTTGAACCAATTTAAAACGTGCAGAGAATGGTAGCACTTTGATTATGTCAGAACGGATCAAATAATCCAAATACAGTTTGTCAAGTGACTAACTGTTGCTGTAGTAAGAGTAAACATGAGCATTACACACCATACAATCGCATTAACATGTTTGTATGTGCACAGCCGTGGGAAAAATTAAGAGGCCACAGCACAATTTTTTGTTTCACTTATTTTTCAATTTATGGATATGCATCTGTGAATAATATATGTATTTTTGTGCAAACCGTGCAGCCTGGTTCTTCTCTGCTTCTCATTAATGAAAGGTTTCTGTCTTGCTTTATGGGATTTCAGTCGTGCTTCTAAGAGCCTGATATGAACTGTCCTAGCAGTGCACTTCACACCTGCACTTAATGTTTCCCAGTCCTTTTGAAGGTCACTTGATGTCATCCTCCGATTCAGGAAAAACTGTCGAATAAGTTGATGGTCATCTCTGGCATTAGAGAGTTGCTTCTGCCCTTTACCTGGCTGGTTTCTGGTTGTTCCCAGTATCTGCTGTTTCACCTTATTCTTGTGTACTGCTGCCTTAGAAATTTTAAACCTGGAAGTAACTTGCTGATCAGCGTAGCCTCCTGCTAGCAAAACCAGGATTAAATCAGGATTTAAAAAGGCAAATTTGTTGAAAAACATAGAGTGGTCCCTTAATCTTTTCCGTGGCTGTATATGTGTGTGTACATACACAGAAACACATGTGTGTGTTTGTGTGTATATACACAGAATCGTGTGTATGTGTGTATACACACAATCAGTGGCCACTTGATTAGATAATCAGATACAATATAACACAAGACACACTTTTGCCTGTAGAACCACATCCAGGGTTGACATGTTCTGCTACACTTGTGGCCTTCCTGTTTGTTTTAACAAGTCTGGTGATTCTCCTCCAACCTTACTCATTAACAAGGTGTTTCCCTGCCAGTGACTTGTTTAATTTATTGCACTATTCTCTGTAAACTTCCAGGAGGGTGTCTGTTTCTAAGGTTTATGGAGATGCTTTACACCACGCTTAAAATCTCTCAGATCAGGCATGTTGATCATTCTAATGCTTTGCCAAACAGTAAGCGAACCTCTTGATGTCCATCTTTGTTGCGCAGATATTGAGTTGCAGCCACAGTATTAGCTGTAGTTGAGGAGCAGGATGTTTGTGTGAATGAGCCGGCATATCTAATAAAGTGGCCGCTGAGTGTTTATCTGTATTTATCTGTAATGCCTGTAAACCGGGGGGATGAAAAAATCCTGAGCACAGTTCAGCTTCTAATAGGGTGACCAGATAATCCATGTCAGGGAGAACACTTTGAGCTGCTTCAGGTTTTACAAACCACTTTAAAACCGAAAGACCCCTGTGATTGGCTAAATAATTCCAGTTCTTCCAGGTGCTTTAATTGAAATGGTAGTTTACAAATCCTGCCCCGGCTCAAAGTGTCCCACTGACATGGATTATCTGCTCACCCTAAGGCTTCTACAAATCTATTAAATAAAAAATGTTATGCTGTGGATTATGTTTCGTTTAGACAAAGGATTATCAGAACTAGGAATTAAAACAAGCAGGGTGAGGATGTGTCATCTCCAGTGTTTGCACGTGGTGTTTTCACAGGAGTATATTGGCGCCTGTGTGGTTTTAATTGCTGCAGTGGCATCCATAACCAACTCTCTGTACAGCCAGCTGTCCACCGGGCTGGTGGGACTGGGCCTGACCTACGCGCTGATGGTGAGAGCAGACCAGCCAGACTAAACGTTACGTCTAATGCTGCGTCATATGACATCGGTTACCACTTCTGTAACTCGGCGTTTCTCAATCCGGTCCTCGGGGACCCCCCGGATGGTCCACGTTTTTGCTCTCTCCCAATTCCCTGGGAGCCGGGGTGGGAGCAAAAACGTGGAGCACCTGAGGACCGGTTTGAGAAACACTGCTGTAACTGACTTGTTAGTTCAGAAATGTACATTTCACCATTTTTTTCCCTGCTGGATATATACTGAAATAAAAACCTAGGAAAATCAAGGCACACTGCAGCCTATCCGCTCAACTCATTATCAGTAATCACTACGCCCCCTGCTGTTAGAAAAAAACTTGTAAAGGATGAATGGAGGAGAAGTTGAGCATAAACCAGTCAAGCCACAATGTAACTAGTCAATGTAACTTTTTCAATGAAAACTTTAAAAGATGCATTTTATGTGTAATAATGCAACTATTAAAAAGCAACAAACAAAGAGCATTTGACCACCCCATCTTGCTAGGTGTCGAACTACTTGAACTGGATGGTGAGAAATCTGGCGGACATGGAGGTGCAGCTGGGCTCCGTGACGAGGATCAGCGGGCTGCTGAAGACCGAGCCGGAGAACTATGAGGGCCTCATGTGTGAGTGTGTCCTCCGGGACAGCGTGTGGGGGTGGGGGCTGGAAGAGCACATTGCAGACAGTGACCCCTCTCTCTGCGGGAAAACAGCCTCCGCCCAGGTCCCGCCAGGCTGGCCGGAGCAGGGCGAGATCCAGATCCAGAACCTGAGTGTCCGCTACGACAGCACGCTGAAGCCCGTCCTGAAGAACGTCAATGCCCACATCAGCCCGGGGCAGAAGGTACTGGCATGTCGATGGCATGGATGTATGACGTATGTGTGCCATGGATTTATGATATATATATATATCTATAGCATGGATTTATGATGTATCTATGGCATGGATTTGAGATATCTGTGGCATGAATCTAAAGCAAATTTTTGGCATGTATCTATATCATATCTGTATTTATGTGTATTTATGGCGTATCTATGGCATGTATTTGTGGCGTATCTATGGCATCTATTTGGGGTGTATACTTGCATCTGTATTCAGGGTCTTCTCATCACGTGATGAAAAACATTTTTAATGCTGAGCCAATAAGGAGCGGAGGCGTGTCAGAATGCGACCTGCGTGTCGCCAGGCGGGGGCATGCCGAGCGCTGACATGCCATCTCTCTCTCCCTCTGCAGGTCGGAATATGTGGCAGAACAGGAAGTGGGAAGTCCTCCTTTTCCTTGGCATTCTTCCGCATGGTGGATGCGTTTCAGGGTAAATGTGAATGTCTTCATTAGTGCATAGGACAAGAAGGCTGAGCACGTGCTTAGAGGCAGGTATATAGGTATCTTTTATATAGTTATATATCATATGCGTGTTTATTTAATATGATTATTTACATAGTTAGAGAACACTATTTATTATACAGATAAATATGTTTATATACAGATAAACTGTGGATATTTTTCTCCTGTGTCTATGAATAGCATTTTATCATTGTGTTTACTAACAGGGCAAATAATCATTGATGGGATCGATATTGCCAAGCTTCCGCTCCAAACCCTGCGATCGCGGTTCTCCATAATTCTCCAGGATCCCATCCTATTCAGTGGAACCATCAGGTAAGCAGCCCCCCCTTAATAAAATGGAGTGGCCCTACTCCACGCTTATGGCCCTGTCCAAAGATTTGGAACCCTGAAAATGTCTCATAACCTTTACCTTATTTCACAACATAGAACAAAAATAATAATTATGTAGAGGTGTTTTTCAATAATATAATGAATGAATGCAAATCGTTCTTTAGACGAGCAGTAATCTTTCTTGCCATTGACAGTATAAGTACATCTGATTAAATGTTTTTTTATGTTTTTAATATGGCAAACATCTTTCCCTTTTGTAAGCGGTTTACAGTGTCTTCCTGTAATTTTTCAAAGCATATTTGCTTGGAATTCTTCCCCCATGTTAAAACATACTTTGAATTTCCTCTATGCGAACTACAAACAGAGTTCCTGGTACCATTTTTCCGGAAGCCGTGTGAGTTTGCTGAGTTTTGCTTCATTTCTGCTGGTGCGCAGGTTCAACCTGGACCCAGACAAGAAAGCCACGGACAGCATGCTTTGGGAGGCGCTGGAGATCGCCCAGCTCAAGCCCGTGGTGAAGTCACTGCCTGGGGGCCTCGGTAAGCCTCATCAGCCTCGGCGTCTCCACCCATCCCGCACCGTGTCTGAACTTGAGATAACCTTCGTCGGTCTCTAAAATAACAGTAGAAGAGCTGCCGGCAGTGCCATGAACAATTCATACTCTCGTTACTGGCAGACGAGAAGTGGCTGCATTTAGAGAAGCCGGTTATTGAATCCACTGATGGACGAGTGGGAATATCTCCTGTGGGATGTTATTTCAATTGGTCCTTGCCCTTGCAGAGAAGGTCAAGCTAGGCTTATCTGTTTGTTTCTCCCAGCCACATTTACAGATTAATGCTTTTGCAATTGCATAAATGGGAGTGACGCTGTTCAAATCCCCCGCTGAACAGAACTTGCTGGAATCTGAGATTTCTCCCAGTTCTGCTACAGTACCTTGCAGCTAACAAAATGACGACCAGATGTGGACATTTCAGGTGCAGAAAGTAAAAATCCAGACCAGGATTTTGTTTCAACCAACCAGTTCAGCATAAAGAGTCACAGTTACAGAGTACTCAGCTGGTTAGTTGAAAAAAAATCCTGGTTTGGATTTTTACTTTCTGGACCTGAAATCTCCACCTCTGATGACGACCAGCGAATGTCGGCCAATGAGCTGGAAGAAACATTATGGCAACATTCCTAAAACAATAAATGAGGGATGTCTCCATAACATTCCCCAATATTCCCAGAATGCCCTGCGATATCCTGCCTGAGGGTTAGGACAAAGGCTGCTGGGAGTGAGATGGCCGCATGGTGCATCCCGGTGAGGTGGGGGAAGCTTCAGCCACCAACCTGTGTGCTGTGTTGACAGATGCCATAGTGACAGAGGGAGGGGAGAACTTCAGCCAGGGCCAGCGTCAACTCTTCTGCTTAGCTCGGGCCTTCGTCAGGAAGAGCAGCATCCTTATCATGGACGAGGCCACGGCCTCCATCGACATGGCAACGGTGAGCAGCCTCAGGACCACTGGGGGCACTGAGGATAGCGGCTGGGGGGTGCAGAGGTACCCGCTGTCATGACTAATTGCACATCAGGGACACCCCATCTTAATCACCAGGGATATCAGTGACCTTCCTCCCCAACACTGTCTTCACCCAACAGAAAAAAACATGAATGAATGAACGCAGACATTTGACGTGTAAACTGTCATGGAATCCATGAACAGTGGTTTTTATACTACAGAATTAATATGTTTCAGACGCATTCAAACACCTAGGGTTGGTCTATACACACACACACACACACACATATATATATATAATCAATATGCTGCATAAATTCATCTGGCTACTTATGCAGTACAGGATCACGGGGGGGGGGCTGGAGCTGCTCTCAGGCGGCGTAGGACACATGGCTGCGAGATCAGCCTGAATGGGATGCCCGTCATTTGCAGAACAGGCCCTCACACACTACAGACAATTTAAAGACACCAGATCACCTAACTGCATGGAGTACCTGGAGGAAACCTACTTCATAAAGGTAGAACATGCAAACTCCACATTCATGGGAGTTTTACTTAAGCAAAAATGTTCTGAGGGTAGAAGGGAAGATGATTGGTTCAAAGAGATAACCAATCAGATTGTAGAGGATGTGGGTTCAAGCGACCAGTGGAGGCGGGACTAAGACATCTCATTGGTTGGTCCTGCCTCCTCTAATTGATAGGACCCTCCCACCTCCTCTACAATCCGATTGATTATCTCTCTGAACCAATCATTTTTCCTTCTGTCCTCAGTAAAAACTCCCACGAGCAACCTTCACACGCATAAAGCAGGAATGAAACTCCACTTTGGAGGTGTGAGGCAACACTACTAACACTACAATAGTTACTGTGCCACCCTTTGTGTATATTTGAGATTTATTTCAACGCTGTATTATTACTGTTTTTTTTTTAATCAGGAGAGCATCCTACAAAAAGTCGTAATGACGGCGTTTGCAGATCGCACCGTGGTCATTATAGCTGTAAGTGTCACGTGACTCTCCTGGTTAATCGTCTCTTATATCCCAGCCTGTGAGCATTCGCAAATGTACCAGACGTGCCTGGTTTATACAAGGAAACAGAATGGCTGAGGTCTTACAGAATTATTTTTTATTTAGTTATTAAATGTTCCCAGGACCCAAAAGGAAATGGAAGCAACGATAAAAACTCCTTTTATGTCCTACTAGACTGTAGTCCTAAAAAAAACCACTCAGGTATCAAATGAAGAACCATTCGACCTTGAACAGAGATAGAAAAAAAATCCATAGTCATTATGGCTTTCCAAATCAAGCGTACTTTTCCCCCCTGAGGTGCCATTTTCAGCAAATGAAAAAACTGCTCCTGAATTCAAAATGGGTTTTCGAATCACACTGCGTCATATTTGTTAGAGCTATTCTCTGAATCAAAAAGTGCCAATAGATGTGGCTTTCTCCGGCGAGTATGTAAGAAATATGAGCTTAATTGTGCCTGTGCTTGTGGAAGAAGTATGCGCATCCTGCTCGATGTCCCTTTTCGGTTTACAGCACCGCGTCCACACGATCCTGAACGCCGATCTTGTCATCGTCATGAAGCGCGGCATCATCCTGGAGCACGACAAGCCGGGCGTGCTGTTGGACCGAGAGGACAGCGTCTTCGCATCCTTCGTCCGTGCAGACAAATGAGGGACTCAGAAGGATCTTATAAGTGCAATTGTACAACGGATCATTATTTTTTAATCATGTATGATATTTGTAAATATTTTAATTCTTTAATAAAAGCACATTCTCTGTCAATGTACTGTGTTTTACTTTAAGAAATCGCAAATTCTTTTTCTTTTAGACCCACATTTTTCCACGGCCGTGGGGGCGAAGTTCGAACGATCACGCAGTAATATTTTAAGATAAATATTTTTTCTTGCACTGCCAAATAAACGCAGTAAATATTGAATTATATGTTGCGCGCTCTTTTCTGCAGTGTGCAAAACGAGGCCCCATTGTATATCTCGTGCATGCTAGTTACAGGCACCTGCAAGATGCAGCTGAAGCCAAAAATACAAAATTGTTCTGTTATCAAACATCATCGTTCATCAGTTTAACCACATTTTCCAATAACAAATCAAATGAATCGTATTCTGAAAGATGTTTACTATACATAGGTCTAGTCGAATATATTCTCTAAAACAAAAGCCATTTACTGGTTGTGAAAGGTACGTTTAAAATGATTACTATAATATTTAGCATACTGAAAAGTCACTCCTATACTCTCATACAGGGCCTATGGATTTACATCTATAAAGAAAGAAATCCCAACTTGTGCATTATAAGAAAGGTGTACAAAAATCACGAGAACTTTAGCAGTATGAATTGTTCATTTTCCATTTTTCTTGAAATTAAAATGACTGTTCTTTATAATGAACATGTCCGGCGATATTTCTTCAATATATTTATTACTTTGGTTATACCAGTCTGATGCTAAAAGTTACTATACAGCACCACAATAGATGTACTCAAAGAAAATTTTAAACTATAAAAACAGCAGCGGTAGTAAAACATTATAGAACACATCAATATATAAGGAAACGTGTTTATAATTGCATTTAGGTAACCATACCAGCTCCCAACGCTGTGCCAGATAAAAATAATGTTTTGATGACCAAAATCTATTTTCATTCTGCATTAGGTGCCTTGATGCATGGTGTGTTATATATGAAAGACGGTCATATCCATAATAAATACTATGTCTAATTCATGACTATAATTAATATGCCAACCCTAAAAACCGTAACCTAGTAACGAACAGTTATGGGGGGACTCCCTGTGGTAATGACCCAAGATAAGCTGCAGTAAAGTCGAACACATTTCTAAGGCTTGATAGCTATGCTTAAAATAAACCTAAGAAACATGCAAAGGCAATGAACGAACCATCTATATGAAAACGAACATCTAGACTATACTTTGAAGACAGTAAAATCGCTCATAACTGATCGAATAATCGAGTGACCTAATGCAGTCTAGCATTATGAGGGAAATATGTGATACCAATTTAATAAAGCATTATTAATGCGTATTTTAATATTAATTTATTACAAAGAAAATAACATCTTATTCAATAATAGATATAAAACCAAGCGACTCCACGGTTTTTGCTGGTGGATGCAGAATTTGCCAGTGTGTCACTGGGTTTATTTTCTGCTTTCGTTTTACCGGCTCCCCCCCGCTTTCTCACGTTTGCGGGCGTCCCGCTGCCGGGCGCTGTGATCTCTGCGCGCACCGCATACCTTGGACGCCCCTTTCGCGACTTGGCCCCACCGCTTTAACTGGGCCGGATCCAGACCACGTCAAACGATCGGATTGCACGGTGACTGGCACTAGCGGCTGGTGTCATGAAAGCGGAGTCCCCTCTCGGGAATCCAGCGACTGCAGAGCTCCTGATCCGGCAATTTTAGCCACATGCTTATAGAAAACAGATGACAACACTCCTTCTAGGTCATCTTGGACAAACAGTCGTTGGACGAGCCATCCAGGTGTCTCCTTTTTGTACGCAGGGGGTCCTCGTCAAACGGAAACAAATCGGTCTTTCACGGATCGGGGTCTAACGAGTATGGGAGCGCTATGTTGTCCAGAAAGGGACTTATTCCTGAAGATTATGTGCTAACGCGGCTGGCGGAGGATGTATTGCAACCCAAATATAAGACGAGACAAAGGAAGGCTCGGTTCGTGGCCAAGAACGGAACCTGCAATGTGGCCCACACGAACATCCGAGAGCAGGGGCGCTTCCTACAAGACGTTTTCACCACACTCGTGGATCTGAAATGGCTCCACACGCTTATCATATTTACTATGTCTTTTCTATGCAGCTGGTTGCTCTTTGGGATGGTCTGGTGGCTCATAGCGTTCGCGCACGGGGACCTACACGAGAAAGGGGATGATTTCGTCCCCTGTGTCACCTCCATTCACTCGTTTTCGTCGGCGTTTTTGTTCTCTATAGAAGTGCAGGTTACGATCGGTTTCGGGGGCAGAATGATCACGGAGGAGTGCGTCTCGGCGGTCATCACACTCATCCTCCAGAACATCGTCGGCTTGGTGATCAACGCCATCATGTTAGGCTGCATCTTCATGAAGACAGCTCAGGCTCACCGTCGAGCCGAGACGCTGATCTTCAGCAAGCACGCCGTGATCGCCCTCCGAAACGACAAGCTTTGTTTCATGATTAGGATCGGCGATCTGCGGAAAAGTATGATCATCAGTGCCGCGGTGCGAATGCAGGTCGTGCGCCGGAGCACGACACGTGAGGGGGAGATCATCCCCCTTGACCAAATAGACATTCAGATGGACAACCCTATTGGGACTAACGGCATCTTTCTGGTGTCCCCCCTGATCATAAGTCACATAATTGAAAAAAACAGTCCCCTGTACGACCTGTCAGCAGCCGAGCTGCAGCATGAGGACATTGAAGTCATCGCAGTGCTGGAAGGCGTTGTTGAGACGACAGGCATTACGACGCAGGCTCGGACGTCCTATTTGTCGGAGGAGATCCTCTGGGGACATCGATTTGTCCCCACCGTCTCCGAAGATGATGGAATGTACGCTGTGGACTATTCGAAATTCGGGAACACGGTCAAAGTGCCAACCCCTACATGCAGCGCTAAGCAGCTGGAAGAGGCAGGCGCTTTGCCACGGTACAGACTCGGCGAGTCCTTGGAGAAGGAATCGGTGAGAAAACGGCAGCAGGCTGTCCCGGCCGCGGAGCTCGGGAGCACCGAGTAGTTATTTATGAGAGGCAGTGGTGATCTTAAAAATGAAATATATATATATAAAAAAAACCATGCACATACTTTACGGTTGTTTTGTCTACGGAAACGCTTCCGGTTATATGCAAGTGCATTTTTTAAATATATGGGTGCCAATTCTATTTTCTTTTCTTAAACAAGATTTAAAACATTTTTATATTTATGCACTTTTATATAACTCTTGTACTTTGTTACCAACAGCAAAAAACATAATGATTTGTGACACAGTGAGCCTATGGTGGAGAAGCAATCATAGATGATGATGAATGTAACCTTTAAGAGGAATACTCAATAGCGTTGAATGAACTGCACACATTTTATCCCAATGAATGATTTTGTATGGTATATGATCTTGTTGCACATGAAAATGCACCAGAAAGCATCAACTGCTCCTATAGGAGGAAAAAAAATTAGGTCTGCCAGGTAAAGTTCATTTGCACAATTTGCATGAATTTCCCCAAAAGTTGGGAATTGCGGTCTGGGAAGGCTTTTCAGTCAGTGTGAGAGGGGCCGGTTTGCTTGTTATTGTCAAATGTGACTGTCTGATACCAGCAATAAACTGGAAATCAATTTTTGCAACTCATCTTTGTGTGTGTGTGTGTGGTTGTGAATTCCATGCACCTGTGAGTGATTAATGGGAAACCAAGCAGCTGCTAAGGTAAAAGTCACTTGCTGCAATTTCATTTCAAATATGTATATCGAGTCTGTCCATCAGCGGGACATTGGTGGGAATGTGGACAAGTCCAGGAGAGACCGTAGGTTCTCAATGACCGTGAGTCCAGAATGTCAGGTAAGGTGTTATTTTGACTTAGAGCTTCACCACTGTAGCTGTGTGTAACAGTTACAAAGGGAGGACAGGCTACGCCACAATTATGTACACTGATGTCCCTGCGGTCAGCAAACCTTTGGCTGTACAGCAGTGAGATGTCCACCATACCTTTGAAATAGTTTCCTGGGGACATAAACTCAAAAAAGCAAGCTACAAATCTTTCCTTAAATGCCTTTTTAACTGCTGCTCCACAAAATATACATAAACTGAGACTGCTGTTAAAAATACTGCATCATAGTTGTGGTAAAAGCTTTATTATATAAAGCATATATATAGTATTATTCAATCCTATAAACATTCACCTCGAAGCATTATTTCTCAGTGTTTCTCAGTGTCTGGTCAGACCGACACTGTTTTGGATCATGCTGTCATGGATATATTCAGGTATGTTTATTCAAATCTATGTATGTATTTCTTTAATAAGGCGTAATAAGTCTATGGTGTCCTTTGGTTCTCCTAATGCAACCTTGTTTCGTCCTAGCGCTCTGCTTGCCTGCTTGGTTATACGCAACTCCATTCAGAAACATTAAAGGCCTCGTAGTTTTTGTAAAGTTTCCTTTAGTTTGTTTAACCTTTCACGTTTATTAATCGAACTACACTCTGTGGCAAAACGGAAGACGCACCAGGGTCACGTAGACAAAGGAATCTCCCACAAATAACGACGACAAACAAAGGACACCAAGTTTGTAAATAATGGATTTACACCCATCTACCAGTACCTGCGATGGCCTACGTCTGCAGCCAGTAACACGACCTAGCTGCTCAGAGCCTAACCTGCGCCCTCGACTAATCTTTCCTGCATTCGGTATTCCTGGCGAATTTCCTTCCTGAACGGTTTCTACTACAAAGCGGCAACAATTCGTCTAATACGCACCACCTTCCAAAAACCCTGGCTGTCTCTCTTTGCAGACACTCATTTCTGTGAAATTCTCTCATGAGGAACAAAGAACTATTATCGTCCCAGTTTTAAAGCCAGATTTCAATGGTGTTGAGTATCAGTATTAAACAAAAAGTTATTTTATCTTTAGTGAGAATATACATGAAAACCTATTATTGGGCATCGGTGTTAAATAACATCATAGTACAGCAGATATTTGATACATAAAAATTTCCTGCCAATTTGATCTTTTAAAGTACTATTCATTTTTAAATTGTTTCGGCAGATTCCTAAAATATTGCTTTTTAAGACAGTTTATGGTGTTCAGCTGCATGTGAATTAACAGTATATGGTATAACGCTGCCACCTAGTGGAAATGTGGTGTCACTATCTTTGTTCAGTGACCGTACCGCCTTGTAGTAAGTGTCGGAGAATGGAGACTTCGACGCCCGATGCGAATCACCGGCTTCTTTCTTTTAATTCATTAATTTGCTTTTATTCGTTTTGGCCGAGTCAGAACAGGTTACAGCACCTTCCACTGCTTTCACACAGTTAAGGTCTAGACTCTAGAGGAATCGACTTCTTCCGCGTTGAATAAAGGCTACTCTAACATTTCAATCGGACTGTTCACACAAGTTACCTTGACTAGGGCGCAACTTCCCTATTTTAAAATAGAGAATATAAAAGTTAAGGAATAAAACAGACGTATGGCATTTCCACCTTTTATTAGGTTATAATTCACAAAGCATAAAATATTAAATTGCTTTTAATTTATATAATTAAAATACATAAAATGAAAGCAAGAACTGAAGAACCCTGAAAACATCCAAGAAAAAAAAAATAAATAAAATGACTAAATCTCACCGGCAGAGGGCAGCCCAACAGAAACCATTATCCATTTGTACTTTCAGTGACTCTCTTTACTTCACACTCATTCATTCACCTGATGGGGTTAGCCGTCTCAAAATGTTAGCCAGTTGTGTGCATTTACTACACTCGTCTCCATTGCTTCCATTAAAGTTTTGTTCTCTACAGTCCTTTACAGTGACATCTTTGCAGAAAATAAAACGACCGGCACATCTTTATGCCTTAACAGCAGAGGTTTTGGTGATGTTCTGTCTATCTCCTCCGTAAGCCACATGGTTATGCTTTTCTCCAAGCAGACTGGCATGTGCTTGGGCATGGGGGGGGGCTTAGGGCCTCCCGTATCTTGGTACTTGCAGACATTCTCCTTGCCTGTGTCTTCAAAGTGTCTGGTCTGGGCATGTGGACCTCCGATGCTCCACCTCTAGACCAGCGTTTCCCAGCCTGGTCTTTGGGGTCCCCCAGACAGTCCACGCTTTTGCTCCGGGAGCTGGGAGGGAGCAAGAACGTGGACTGTCT
Organism: Mormyrops boulengeri; assembly: GCA_026781065.1. Classification (NCBI taxonomy): domain Eukaryota; kingdom Metazoa; phylum Chordata; class Actinopteri; order Osteoglossiformes; family Mormyridae; genus Mormyrops; species Mormyrops boulengeri. Next base: position 5,136,161 of record JAODLD010000021.1, read on the forward strand.
GGGGTCCCCGAGGATCCGGTTGGGAACCACTGCTCTGGACCATTAACCCATGGGGACTGGCTTTCTGCCGCAGTCCCCCTCTCTCCCCCAGGGAGAGAAGAGATCTTAACCCTGTTTCCTTTCAAAGCTCACCCCAACCCACCTTCACTAGCCCTGTAAGTCCCTCCTGAAAACCCAGACAACAGTTTCTGGTAAAATGAGGGTAAAACGCGTCATCAGGCTAGAGGACGGTGGCGAAGATGCTGATGCGACGCAGCAGTAGCACAGAAAGCTTGGCTCCGATTGAGCAGCAAACCCGCCCTCCCAAGGTCCTGCATGGGAAGTGCTCCAATTATTCCAGATACAAACCCATTTAAAACAAAATTCAATGAGCAGAAACGCAAACATCACTCCGGGCAGGAAACTTGCAAAAAGGACGGGACAGTCACCATTTCACCCACTGCTCCCCTCCCCACCCCCCACCCCCACCCATAGCTGAGAGGGCGGCAAAAGTCACTGTGATCAGAGTGCCACTGCAGAATTTCTTATAATAATGTCATACAACGGTACGTTAGGAGCGCCACCTGGTGTTAGAAAAAGGAAGAGAAAGTGATCAGAGACCCATGAAAACAATAACAGAAAAAGAAATAAAACCAAGACATTTTATTCCTAGTGATAAAAAGGGCAGGTGGAGCAGGCCAGCTCCGCCCCCTGGGGGCTGCCCACAGCACTGGCTGCCAGCTAAGCAGACCCTTGCTGGTGGGGTCCTAATGGTGGCGACATTCAGGGTACAGAATGTCTGTAAGTCCTGTCGACACACTAGCCGGCTCTGTCCTCTCCTTCCTGGGGGTTGTGCGGGGGGGGGGGGGGGGGGGGGGGGGGGGGGGGGGGGGGGGGGGGGGGGGGGGGGGGGGGGGGGGGGGGGG
>JAODLD010000021.1:5138702-5148791 GCA_026781065.1 Mormyrops boulengeri
GCGAGCAAAGGGCACCACTGCCCTATGATTGGGTTGCAGCTCAAAGGGCCACCCACTGGGTCAGAACAGGGCTGTGATGATTAGAGGGCAAGGCAAACAGAACAGATCCTCTGCAGAACATTTCTGCATATAACCCTATCATTGACTCCTCTGACACAGGAACGACACGCCCCATTACCAGCCTGTTTGCTTTTCTCCTCTTCCCCTTAGTCAGCTGATTTACGAACAGAACGGTTTTGAAATTTGCCAAGTGGCCGGTTTTTCCAGGACTTGTAAACCTCGTATGAACTCTCACATCGTTAAAAGTCTGTCGGCTCTGAAAGGAGTAGATACGTATACGCCCATTTCTGGTGAAAATTCCATTCAAAAGTAAGGGGACATGTCCCGTACGGTCCCATGACATCATCTAAGTCTTGGACAAAGATGGACATTTTGGTCTAATCCAGCTGGTCACTGGGCCAGCATGCTGCCCAGCTGGCATTGAGTGGTGTGGGGTCTCCTCATACCCCGCCCATGCCCTGTTCAGTGCCATCGCCTTGATGCTTGTGCCAGCAGAAATAGGCTTAGGCTCCAAGCTTACCTGGTGACAAAACAGAGGGGGGCAAGGGGGGATAAAAGGCCTAAAAGAGCCTCTTAAAAACAGACTACGGAGTCTGTTTGATCTCTGTGTGCAGCCTCCGCTGCCTCAGCAAGCGCCTCGTCACTGCCACCTAGCGGGCAACTCTGTACCAAACAAGCACACAAGTCGAACAACGACCCTGTTCCTTGGTGAGAAACAGGCCCGAAGGCTCTGGGCACACATAGGGGGCCCAGTCACTGTGTGTGTTCCGACAGCACTTACGTGTTGCAGGCCGTCATGGCTTGGCAGGTCTCCCCGGTGCAGAACTCTGAGATTGTGCTGTACTGCAGGTTGATGAGATTGAAGAAGGTCGTCGCTGCAGGGCAGTGAGATGGAGTGAGTGAGACAATGCACAGGACTAATAATTACAAGCTGCCACCAGTCTGGATTTCTGTGGCTCCAATTCAGGAAGGTTTTGGGGTGTGTGTCAGAGACAGGAATGGTGGCTTTGGCGAGTAACAGAGCATGAACTGAACCGAAAGCAAAAAAGCAGTAAGCCTCTGTACTCGAAAACAATGGGGCTGGGTATGGATCAGGCAGGCTCCTCCAAACAGGAGCTATGCACAGGCAGTCAGTGTCTGACGAATGTCTGACATTACACACTCAGGGAAGTTTTAATTAAAAAGCAGTTACCAAGACTCTACATTTCCTGTTTGGAAGGGCTTGAAGGTTTTAATTCAATTAAGCAACATGTTCGTACAAGGACTGTCTGAGTTTGTTTTCATAGAATTTGTAACAAATACAGCTGAAAAACTTTTTTCAAAACACACCCATGCTTAAAGATTTTCGAAATCACGCCCAGAAAGATTCAGCGATAGTCTAAAATGCTCAGTTTAAAAAAAATGCCGGAATTGAGCACGGGGGCCGGCGGAGGGCGACTCACTGCTGCTGGCGAGCCATTCGTTGAGGTCGATCTCACGCGGCAGAACCACCAGCTCCTTCAGGTCGAAGTCCACGACCCGCACTTTGGTGTACTCCGCTTCCAGATAATGCTTTTTCTCCTCGGTGGGTGGCTTCTTCCCATTGGGCTTCGTCTTTGACTTCCTGCGGGAAGCACAGGGAATGGCAGCAGGGCGTTAAATCCGGGGCAGAGATGAGTGGCGGACGTAGAGCCGATAGCTATTGGCGACACGGCACTACTAGCGCGCTGTCTTCAGGCAGCAGGCAGGAGGGACATGCCGCAGCCTGTCATTTAGAGTAGACCCCCGCTGCTGATTGTACTCCGTTGGCCCCTAAAGCTGTACCAGCCACCCACCCCGGTAAACCACCCCACGGCAGCTTGGGTGGTCTGCGTTCTCTGCAAGCTAACCGGATTCTAATGTTGGATGTTAACATGGAGGACCACAAGAGAAAAAATAAATTCCACCAACTGCATTCCTTATCATCAATATTAAATATGAAATGACGGTAAAGGAAAACGAAGAGCATTAGCCTCTTAACCCTTGTTTATAGTATGACTGTAAAATCTCAGGTCACGGCCCCCCCTGTACCCCCGAGGGCCATAACAGGCCTCTGTCCTGCCCCGCAAGCCAGCGCTTCACGGCTGCTCTGCAGATTCCTGTCTGCAAGGCACGTAGCACATGTCAGAGGTGTACGCGCTAATGAAAGACTCTTTCACTCAGCAGGAAGCGGGGCCTGTCTCCCCCCCAACTTGGCCGCCATATGAGCGAATGCCCAGCTTTCCCAGCAACATCCCATCCAACAATAACAAGGGCTGGGAGGGCCGCTGCCAGCGCAGCGGGACAGAACCACATTACCGCTGTACCCTGCAGCCAACACCCCCGAGCACCTTGGCCAACAACTCTGGCCTGTCCTTTCACACAGATGCCCAGCTTGTGTTTCCACGCCCCCACAGGCTCCCGCCATGTACGCTGCCAAGACCAAGCCCCCGAACCCCAAAAAACTACATATGCCAGCACAACCAACAAGGGGCCTTCAGATATCCTCCAATCAGCTGCCGTTCATTTGTCCAAACAGGGCCGTTTTGGGACTCAGAGTCGCTCTTCACCAAGACTTGTTACAGAGCTTCCGCCCCCCCCCCCCCAGCTTTCTTTTTAAATAAGGACGATTATTAATTTTCACCACTTTTATTTGCTTCTCAGGTAAGCAGTTTGTGAGATGGATTGACTTTGTTCTGCAAAAAGAATCACCAGCACGCAGACTCGACAGAGTGAGGAAGATGCACCACAAGGTATGATCCACTACAGTCCACAAGGCCAGATCAAAACACCCCTTTACTGTTTATGCGTGAACTGCTCAACTGTGTTCTTACTTGAAATGATTCCCCCTCGTCTTTCCCTGACCCCGCTACCGCTACCGTGTGTGAGTTTGAGGGCAAAATAATACGCATTAAAGAATTCCAGGACACTCCCCAGATTAAATTTATAGTGCACTGACTGACCCTACTATCCAGACTCCACCTTCACTCAGTGTAAACACAATACCCCCCCCCCCCACTCCCCCATGTGTTCTTGGCAGTCTCTTGCAACTTCCTGTTCGCTCCACCGGTTCCCAATTCCTGGAAACCGACAGCGCTGAAACCAGGAAGACAGCCGACTTTTGGAGGCACGCATAGCCCCAGCACTGAGCCAAGGAGCTGTATCAATGCACCCCCCCTGCCCAAAGAATACAGACAGCTGCAGGAGAGTCAAAGGGACGAGGAACGACCATTTGAGGCAAGACGGTTTAATAGAAAAGCTCTACTGCTGGACCAAACTTGGCGAACTGTAATTTAACGTCCTCCTCAAAATGTCCCCAATCCTTGTGCTGCTGCGATCATAAACAAAAGCGTGATTTGTCGAGAAGCTCTTAAGCTGAGACTGGAGACAATGAAGAGGCACGCAGGGCAGCTGCGGACACCACCTGGTGGGTGAGTGAAAGGGGGACTGGCAGCTGCTGCCTCACGCGGTCGCGGGAACAGAGAGCAGAGTCCCGTCATCCATGAAGCAGCTCCGAGAAGCCAGCACAACTCAGCCAAGGGGGGAAAGAAAAAGCACAACACATTAACAAGAAAGCTCCAGCCAAGAGGAAAAACTAAACTCATGAACACAGATCAAACTAAATGAACCAGGGTGAGAATTTCTGTGATTTCATGTTGTTATCTGGGTCTGGACCAGTTAGATCCATGACACAGAGTAGATTATCTAGAAAAGGACAAAATATTCCAAAATAAACAGTTCAAAACAGTTGACGATGCTGAGGAATCAGCCTGTATCACCAGTTTGGCTCACTGGGAGGGGACTGAAGATCTGACCCCGGCTCTGGTCTTCGTAAACAGCGAAGAGACCGGCGCAAAACACACGCGCATGCAAACACGCACGCTGCCTACATTCCAGCAGGATTAGGGTAGGATTGCACAGCGTGTCCCGGCCTGCTGGCTCAGTGGCGGAGCAGCAGAGTTCGCCCTGCGCTTCCCGGTCACTCACGTACACCCAGCAACACGTTCGTGGCAGAACTCCGGTGAGCAGAGTGGAGGAGAGTCATTCCTCCACACTGAACACAAAAGCTGTGAGTTTGTCATAAGCCCATGACGGCCCAGTCCTGCTTTTGGCAAAACCTCCATGAAAATAGAGAAGCAGTAAGTTTTAATTTCCACTCAAGTACTGAGTGATTTATACACAGTAGGAGGAGAATCCACTGGGTGAGTCTTGGCATCCTGTGCCCAGTAAGCCCTTTCCAAGAATTACCCAGAGGAGCACTGAGCTCTGGCCTGTGCTGAAATCACTCGCGTCGGGAGTGGATGCAGGCAATGCCTTTTAAGGCCAAAGCGTCTTAGAAAACATCACCAGGTTGTCAGGAGATGGAGCCCCACCGCTTCTGGCCGAGTAGGAGTGGCTCTTTTCCCAAAATAAACCAATAGCTCAAGAATTTGCCATGTACCACACAATTTCGGAAAGGTGGAGCTTTCTGGGAATGAGAAATTACACACAGGAGTGGGAAATTACTTTGCAAAACTGAATAATTCGGCAAACCAGCCAAAAAAGGCAGAAGATGACATAAACTATTTCCTTCGCTGGTCTTCTGTGGGATCTTTCTTGTGCTCTTAATTGGAAGTGGAAAAGACAGATGTAATAAGAAGTGTTTCTGACGCAGAAAAAAGTGTCAAATTACGGACTGGAGAAGGCGCCCAACAAAACGCATGGACTTCACAGAAGGGAAATGAACTTGAAATCACTTGCGTGGCATTATCAAGCTCCGAAAGACTTGGAGATACGTCCTCCTACACTGCCAACATTTGTAACATGGCCAAAGAGGACCTTCATGCACAGCGTCACAACATAGTGAGTTCTAGTAGTTTAAGCCGGGACACTGGTGCCAGTTCAGATTTCTATTCTGGAAAACTAGGTTTTGACCCAAATTTTCTCACACACACAGCCATAAGATCTGCTAAATCCACTGTAGGCTGCAAGAGCCCTTCTCAGTTTTGAGCAAACCGAACTAAAGCCTCACAACATGGACGCAAAGTAATTGTGCCAAGAAACAAAATCAGAATCGACTGAACATACATTAACTTAGCTTTTTAAAATTAATCTGGTTCTATTTGCAGTCCTTAATACCAAATCCCATAAAAACTGGACTTCCGAGAGATTTGAGGTCTGTTTTTAATTGCGTTACCACACTGAAAATCCTGTCTGTCAACAGCTTGATCTCAATCAGAAAGCTCACACTGAGAATCGATGTAACCACACAAGTGACCCAATGAAAATCTGTCTGCTCAATACAGCAACATTTAGTGGCAAACAACTACACCATGAGCCAACCGTTAGCCAATCCCCAACCTAGTATTTCCCAATCCAGTATCTGGGGACCTGCAGACAGTCCATGTTTTTCGGATGCTGGGAGGGAGCAAAAAGCTGCTCTAACCTACCTCAGCCTGATAGTCGCATTCTTACAAGCACGCTGAAGCACTTTCCTCAGCCCTTTTTTCTGCAAACCTGCATTCCAAATTTTATTACCATATTATGCAATCAATCACATCGTTATTTTATGTTTTGTTTGAATATTTCTGACCAATAGCTCAAACAGTCTATGTTCCCAGATAGTTATGGAGTTTGATCCATGACAGTCATGGAAAGAACTAAATTCCAGCTGAGTGAGGAGCCATCTCTGCACCATTATGCCAGAAACTACCCAGGGCTGGACACCACATAAAACCAGTTCAGGTTATATTACACAACCCGCAGTCTTGTTTGGTCACTTTAAAAATGTGAATCTGTATTGTCATTTCACTCACAAAGCTTAAGAACGACTAGCACTTAAAATGGCTTTGTTTCATCTGTACTAGTCATGGAGGGAGGCAGAAAGCAAAATGTGACCAAGTCTATGGTAATGGAATCACAATGGAATCTGCCTGCAGTTTTGAAAGAATTCACTTGCTTTGCCTGAAATACCATGTTTTATCGCAGTTCATTAATGTGTGAAGTACTCTGTCAGGATTTGGGCAGGTGTCCAAAAAAAACAAAATCACCTGACAGCCTAGTTTTGTACACAAGAAGGTCATGGATATAGATTCATGGTTGGGCCGGTGGTGCTTTTTATCACATGAAACAAAGACACAGGAAGGCCAGAGTGGACATTAGCCACTCGAATCCAAGAGGGTGTCACTGAGCTGCTTCGCCCAATAGGAGGAGGAATACTGAAACCATCACTGTAACCCGATAACATGTCAGATCCAGCATGCCGTATTTTCCTCGAACTCCTTCACAGGTCATATTTAATAACATCCCCCCCAACCCCCAGCCATGAACATTGACACCTGTGTGTCAGACACGAACGTCACGCTGCGTTTCCGTAATAAACACCCTCAGCCGTGAACATCGTGGCTCAATTCGCTTCCCTGGGGCCTGGAAACTCCTGAAAAGCCTCAGCTCAGGCTGATCAAATTTATGGGCAGAGTGAGCCTCTAACATACAGTGAAATTAAACACTGGAGGAGTGTGCAGGCTGTGGGTGTTGATTCCAGAATGTGCGTGCATATGAGGGGAACAAACAAAAACTAATAGATTTACACTGTTCAGGCTTCACATTCAGCGGCACTAAGGAGAGAGAGGTGTGTTACATTTCAAACTTTTTTTTTTTTTTTTTTTAAATAAAATGTCAATTGAACACTCAACGGTATATGTGCATGAGGCTGGTGTGGCTGGAACAGCACAAAAGCACATTTAGTAAATTTCTTGTAAAGGCTGAGCCATTATAAACAGGAGGCAACAGTTCTGATGCATTATGCATGATCTAGCTACTACACACCTCAGTCAGAACCACAACAGAGCAAAATCATAGAAATCTTAAGTACGGCACTGTTATGACACATTCCAAACATCACCACAAAGACCAGGCCTTGTGCATCTGAATGGCTCGACTAACAGGTCTAGCTACTCTTTTTTCTTTTAAATCTTAAGACAGGTGTGTGTCTTCACGCTAAAACTGCTATTTCAGAAACCGGAGTACATTCCACTAGATATTTGATATCAAGGGTTTAGAATGGATGTTACCAGATATTAAATCACTTAAAAACCACAGGTTAACAGCTTCGCTAACTCTAGAATATTGCTTTAAGTGTTATCTATAGTAGCATTTATGATCATAAACGATATTCGTAATAAGGAAACAGATCGGTAAGACCGTTTTATCGCTCCCCCACCCCCGCTTAGTTTGTTCCCCATATTATTACAGTAGTAAAAACAAAATGGAAACCTTCTACACAGGACAAAGCACATCACTATGGTCCCATTATACAGAATCATAAATCATAAGCTACTTGAGAATGAGGGTTTTTAAAAGACCATAATAATCATGAATGTAATTGTTTGTAGCTGCACTTAATACTGTAACAGGTTAAAGTATATTCCACACAAACCCCAAATCAGAAAATAGAAAAGCATCCTCAAATGTAGTTATATATGAATTCTTATACAAGAGAGAATACATAGTGCAGCTCAACCGTTGCCGGTATTGAAGTGCAGTGGGGATACTGTCCAAAAGTACCAAACAATGAGATTGCTGAGATACATATAACCGACGTCTGCACGCACGTGCATAAGCACAGCGTGTTAAACAAAAAAATAGTGTTATTAAATCAAATGCATATCGGGAAATCTACAGGAATTACTACAGCAAACGTCAATCTCGTTTCTTTTTTCTCTTTGATATTCCGCAGTTAATATCGTGTTACTTTGTAACCGTCCCGTCCCACTCCCGAAGGAAAAAAAAGTTAAACAAAACAGAAAGAAATTAGTAAAAAAAAGTATCGTGCGGTTCACCTCAACACTTTCCCGACAGCCTGCAGGACCATTTTACAGCTTAATCCGCTCTTGGTGGCTCTTTTGGGAAGCTGTACGGCGCTGTCTCCTCCGAAGGTGCAGTGGTCTCCGACCATGGTAAACGCCAGCACGAGCGCGCGCTATGAACGCCAGCATTTCACTTCTCCTCCTTTTACTCCCCCGGGGCCGAGCGGAGGACCTCGGCAATGGGGGAGGGGCTTCGGGAGGCGGAGGCGGGGAGACAGCCGCGTTCCGTTCGCTGATTGGAGGATACGCGATGTGACCATGCGGGCTCGTGCGGTTTGGGTCCGGAACAAGCCGCGCGCATTCGAATTCGGGTCGTGTTTGTATACAAACTGCAGACAATAAAAGCGGGACGATGAGTAACGCGGGTGGTGAATTACAGATAAGACAAAAGGCAGTTCGTCACACAAATATCACGTACTGTACTGTGAATGTAACAATGGAATAACTGTACAGTACTGTACAGTAGTTACAATGGAAAGAAACGGTTCGTCTTAAGTGTGGCAAGAGGCGAACAGCACTCGGACATCGCACGAATTATAATTATCGAGACATTTAATACACACAAAATATATGCCAAGGGGGCTTTAAATAATGAACAGTCAGTTTTACCGTGTCCCTGTTAACTGAATGAATGATTTCTACAGGGGCATAGTCTTTTCAGTTTCTTAATGCTCCACCTGCTAAATCCGTAAGCTCCCACCTGTACTGCTTAGTCAATAAACCCTGAAGCAACCGCATCCTCCAGCACTTGTGTTCATCTGACATTACTACACTTTATAACACCCCTGGTTTCAGTTTCAAACCCTTCTATGTGACTCACCGATGCAGTGTGACAATGTGAAAATGGCTGCTTCGTGTCAGTCCAAGTAAGAGACACCTGAAACAAATTTGACATGGCATAATCCATGGTTTAAACCCTAAACGAGCAGCCAGATAGCAGGAGACAGCAAAAGGTGCTGGTTTCAGTAAACCCATATTGAAGAGTGAGAAGGTAGCATGGTCTGGCATGCCAAGTCTCAGTCATGTCATGCAGGTGATGACAACGACTGAAAACACCTTTCCACACCCTGACATTCTCCGCCAGTGGAAGTGGGTGGAGGGGTTGGGGGGGGCACACCATTGTTAAGATGTTGACTTGACCTTTAGGACTCCGTCTAAACATTCTGCATATGGGTTATGGTGGGGGGAGCTGGTAATAAATCTGAGGCCAGGTCTTTAAGGCATCAGCCAGCAGCTGGGATTCGGCTGCTGCATAACAAGCAGCTCTTTGTGACGGAGATGGTCATGGTCAGCTGAGTCACAAGGAAGTGTGAGCAGCAGTGCCAAGAGACACAGAGCACCACACATGGGATGTAGGCCCCCACGGTGACATTTTGTCACTCTGAAGAGCTATGTGCATGTCATCTCTGACCTAACCCTCTTCGTCCCCTCCCTCCAAGCTGGACTATCTCTGGAAGAGCAGGGCACTTTGTCACTTGCTCCCACCCCCACCTGACTCGGACGTCCCGTTAACAGAAAGTGGGGCTTGTGGGTGGACTGTCATTTTCGCAATTTACATGATACCAGAACTTGGGGCCACAGGCGGCAGCTCGAATGCTGTGACCAGGACCAGGTCAGGCCCCCTCTTGTCTACTGAAGAGTCTATGGCAGGCAGAACAGATGGGGCAGGGGCTGTCTGTTCATCCCCCTGACATCTCAAAACTGCAGATACCTTTCATGCGACGCTACCGTGGCAATCCTTCAGCGTGCAAAAATAGCATATCGGCACATGAAATCTTACAGAGTATATGTATAAAAAAAACGGGGGCAGAATAACAAGCTCTTCCTTGTGACGTCCAAGGATTCCATCGTGAACGTCATGACAGTGGTCCTCCAAGGTCATTTCATTCTTATATGGGCTGAATTCTGGAAACCCCCCCCCACTTTCCGCTCTCCCTTCATTCCAATCATGACTCCTTGTTACTGCATTCTGTCTTTTGTCCAGTTATACACGGAGGTTACATCTGAACAGTAATAATATTCACATGGTGTCATAACTATATATTTTTGCAGTTTTTCTCTCTGCACCATATGTGGTGCAAAAAAAAAAAAAAAAAAAAAAAAAAGGTGAAGGAAAGGGCCAGGGGAAAAAAAGAAAGAGAAAAAAAGGAGGGCAGAAAAGTTCCCAGAAATTACTTAACACAAC
>JAODLD010000021.1:5148801-5167775 GCA_026781065.1 Mormyrops boulengeri
TTGAGAGTGTTTAATAATTTTATCTTTTTTTTGTTTTCCTCTCGCCCCCTTTTGTTTTAAAAAAAAAAAAAAAAAAAAAAAAAAAAAGCTACATGAAAGTGCCATGGACTACAAAGACAGAGCAAAACCTGATCTCAGAACAGTTCCCAGAAATTACTTCACTCATCCACAAGAATAATGTGCTGTGTTACTCAGTTTCCAGGGAACACAGGCTTTCCAACAGAGTTACACTAGCGTAACACATAATGTAAAATTATCCAACACCTTAAACAAAAGAGAAAACTCAGTTTCAGTTTGATGATGTGGTAACAAGTAATGAATCAAGGTTTGGGCTTTCGATCATTTACTGAGTTTAAAAGAAAACAACATCTTGTGACCTCAATTTCCAGCTGTCTAGCCAAACAGGTTGGGCCTGAAAAATCAGCTCTCATTCCGGAGTCAAGACAGCAGACAAAACTCCCACCTCCACACCAAAACATTATTCACTGGTCCTGTTGCATCAGCACTGAAAACTATCGTGAACCAGAAATACCCCCCTCTACCTCGAGGACAGGACGATGAGCACTGAGCTTCGGGGAGGTAATTCGTGGGTAATTAGGTTAGTAACTTGAGTGATTTAGTGGTGACCCTCCAGCTGTATGGCACATTGGTGCATTGGGGGCTGCATAACTGCAGTCCAAAGGCTGCCATGGATACAGCCCACAACACAGAAAAGCCCTGGGCACGGGGATATTGGGCTCTTGGGCCACGCTTTACAGAATTCCCAGCATTCCCAACATGTGCTGGGGCCGTGGGCTGTTTTGGTCACTGTGCTACTTTTTAAGCATAAAACAAAACAACATTTCTTTCCTCACAAAATATCACTCCCCAACCTGTTTCAAAACAGCACCTGGAAGAATCCCAGGGAGATAATACACTCCCCGCCTGGCCCGCATTCCTCTCCCAGCTGGGTTCAGAGCAGACGCTGTCTCCCCACACCTGGCATCCTACAGTCACGCTAGGGATTGAGAGAGCCTAAACAAGAGGCTGTCCGGGAGAGAAATAACAACCATCCAGAATGGGAAATTAAGAATACAACCAACAATAGCAGGGCTTTCAAAGAAGTGCTTCCGTGATTGGGGACATGGGGGGGGTTACATGAAACTGAAGTCACGAGAATCTGAAAAAGAATTCTTTAGACCTATCAAGACCTCCCTCCCCAGTGAGAGGCACACCCAGAATCGAGCCTGCATCTCTCCTGCTGAGGGCCATCGCTGCAAGGCCAAGAAGGGCAAGTGGCGAGTGCTATGCGGGAAGTAGACCCGCCAGTACCACGAGTTTTTATAGGTAAAAAAGTGTGTATTTTAAATGAAATTTCCTTTGATAGCCAGAAATATATTTTATACTTTAAATTACAGCCAAATAATACGCCAAAATTTTTACAAATTTTCTTCATCTGTCGATACTGATAATCACTGCAATGTAAAAACGAAAGATTTTTACTTAAAGGCTCCATTTTTTGTTTACGGTGTTTGTGACAAAACGGTTACATTCTGTAGGTTCTAGTCAACGGCGATGCTTTAGGTGGTGAAATTAATATTTGCAGTTTTAGTAGACACAAGTTTACTTTACAATACGCAGAACCAGTCTGTTTCGACTCATACTTTGGCCGTTTAAAAGTACCGCCATACCGCCAATGACATTTCACCTCGTTTGTCCATATCTCGTTAAAAAAAAAAATTAAAAAAAAACCGGTTGGCTGATGGCTGCTGCTTTCTTCAATGGACATTTAGTTTCCTCTGAGGGAGAGCCTCTCTCTTCCATGACTCATGTGTATCACTCGTGTGTTGTGTGGATGGTTTCATTTGATCTGAAGGTCTCATTTTGAGAATCAGTCCTCAGTGGTATTGCTCATGAAGAGAGTGTGTTACCGAAGCATGCGGCATGTGCTACCAACACAAGCAACCTTGCGGTGCGTTCCTTGGGCACAGATTGTCTGTTCTTAAACTACATTATGATTAGTTGGAATTGTGTTCATTTTTGTGTTGTACGTTATCAAGCAATATTCTTTATCAACATTTTGATCAAAGCTTCTCATTTTCTTTTCATTTGAATTTAAGATGACGATAAGCGTATATCATTTACATCACCCAGCCCTACTCGAAATAAACTCATACTAGCATTTGGTGTTCCTATTAAAATATTCAGCATTCTTTCACAGATCAAGTCAGTAGAACAGTAATCCACTGCACGGGACAAACGGTCCTGAAGCTACGGTGAGTACAAGAGTAAGAACCAGGGTCCACTGGGCATCAGACCAGCTTTCCACAAGGAAGCACCATGCACCAGGTTAACAGGGTGAGTCTCAAAACCACAGGAATTCTGCAAGCAAGCCTGAGATGATCCAACAATGATTCAGCCACAGAACCATCTTCTTACAGACAGCATTGAAATGCTGAGACAGGGGTGAATTTCATTAGTTTATCTGCAGACCTGCCGCATACATTGACACCAAAATGCAATGGTGAGTTCCTGTACCAGACAGTATGCATGACTGGGCTCAAATCCAGAGACACAAAGCAATGCTTTACTATATATTTTACATACCATAACCACTGCTATTGCTTCTGAAATCTTATTTTAAAAAATACTATTTACACACATACACTACCCATTGCACAACTTGTACTGAAACTTTTATTAGGCAAGAACTAAACTGTACTTTATCACAACAGCACCCCCAAGAGGTCAAGGCGTACAAACGGCACTGCACTTGGACTGCACCCCCTTACGATTCTTACAGCAAACAAGAAAGGTGGGAGGTGCTAAAATAAGTGCGAAAATTTAAAGTGACTGTCAGACAGCACGCTTAAATCCCATCAGGTGACGAGGACCATGTGACTGAAGCAAACCATAGGTTAGGCTAAATGTAGAAGTTGGTAAAAGACCGGACCTTAAACCAGATGGGTTATTTTAACTGCATTCAAGTTTGACAAGCTACACATACTTCTGTTAAACTCTATTAAAAGTAAGGCTGCTAAGTACCAAAAAGAGTACAACCTCAGCCCAACAGAGGACTCCATTTTAACGGTAAAAGGATCACAACAGTCGGACCCACCCGCCAGCGGTCGAAGCACATGGTTGGGCCAGGGCTACTGGACAACAGAGGACCTTTCACACTGGTACTGGACTGGTGTGGAGGTATGGGGTGTGGGTCATAGTAAAAATGTACCAGAAATAAAAACTGGGGCTGCTAATGAATGCCACAGACCATTTCCTAGCTGCCAAATCCAGGGAATGAACAGTCCACCGCCAGCCAACCACGCCTCTGAACTTTACACTAAGCTCTGCGCTGCTCCCCTCTGGTGCCCACAAGCAGTACTGCAGGGGACCAGGGACCCCTCCACCTCTCATTTCCTCTGTGGAGGGAACAGAAAGAGGTGAAGCATCCTACTGCACGCCCATATGACCTGATGTGTGCTGGATCTTCCATTATTTCTCCACAAGGGCATACAGATGGTCACCACAGGGTAAGAGGCTGGAGGAATGGCAGCGGGTCTAAGGGAAGAGTCCAAAATTTTTTTGCACGGCATGTTCCTCCAAAACAAACATAACGAGCGAACATTCAGTTCTTAAACTGAGGCAAATGACCAAATCCAGAGAACATATCCACCATTCTTGCACTGAAATGTTTAGAAATGTTTTAACAGTGTTATGCAGACAAACTATTGCATATAATGCATACATGCAATTTTGTGGCATGTAAAACAGAATAATAATAATCAGAAAACAAAAATCATAGTATCTATGCCAACAAAACACCAAAATTATTTTTTTTGCTTCTCAAAGGAAAAGGTCAGTTTACCCACAAAACTTTGGGCCATGCGGACATTTTGACCATCTATAACCAGACGACACTTCTGGTCGACAAGATTCTTGTCATGTAGATCAAACCCTAAAGCTTCAAGTCGATCATTGGAGCAGCATCATTTTAATCCCCTGAAATAACCTGACATTCTCATGAGAGTGTAAAGCAGAGGTCAGGATCAAACAAGCTCAACAGCATTCGCCTTGAGCTGCCTCACAACAGATGACAGAACTGGGAATGCTTCAGAACCCCCTCCCGCCAATCGAATACCTGTGGAAGAGCGCCATCAGCAGCGTGCGTGGGGACTCGCGTGACCCCAGCCCCCCTGCAGCATCTGTCCCTTCCGCCATGTACCGACACACTGCACAAGTTGGTTCTTCTTTCTTTTCACATCCAAATGTACAAAAGGGTCTGACTGATACTATGGCGATACTCTAAAAGACCCCCCACCCCCTGCCGATATCTTGGCAGTTACACCTGGCTGATGGGCCAAAAGAGAAACTTGCTCAACTTTCCCTAGTCCTGTAGTAAGACCAACACCCATCTGGAGATGCAGATAAGGAGGCCTCAGGAGGTGGCGGTGTGCTGCCCAAGATTATGAGGCCGTCCCAGATGCGTGGCAGGCAGCCTCGAGAAGGCACTCCACACCCACAACCAGCAAGGCATCGCGGGCCAAGCCCGGGGCAGCTGGTGTAATCCCGCCAACAGCTCCTAATCACACCCCCGTAGAATTCAGGAGACAGCATTCATGAACACGTCGATAAGAGTAATGAGGTTGGACTATTCTATGAAGTCTTCACTCTGTCTTTCACACACTTACCCACTTAACTTTGGCCTTTGTTATTCTGTTAGAAAAGACATTCTTTGAGAAATCTTGCTGCAGAAGCATTAATATGGCAGAAGCCATAGAACACAACCCCAACCCCACTCCTGAATTGAGGCAGTTTATCAATACTTACAGTATATAATGCATCTGAGCTCCTATGAACCTGTAGACACAACCAAAATATCTCATCTGCTGAAGCACCTGCAAATATCACTACAAAGTAACAGTGAACTGGAACCCAAAACTTAACAGGAGCTTTAGCTAAAAACACCAAAGGACACATGAAATTCTGTCCAAGAGACATGACTGAAACAACCGTTGAGTGCTGGTTCACAAGAGCTTATAAAATAGTGGGTTTTAAGTTGTCCGCAAATTGAAATCAAAAAGGGATTTTGTGTGTTAAGTTCTAGGCGGTCAGTATTCTGGACCAGGGGGGTTTTAAGGTCAGTGCCTGGGAAACAAACAAACTTTCTCTCTGTCTTAATGGTCCTGGAGAGAATAGCAGGAACCGGCTCCAATACAGGGTCCCATTCTGAACTGCGCTTCCTCTCTGGGATGTTTTTTCGGATACACAGCAGGTCCTTCCTGTATTTATGGACCTCGTCGATAAGCAACAGGCCAGTACACCTGCATACTGGGGGTCTAGCCACCCTCACGCTGTTAGTGGATAAGCCACCGTCCCAAACATCAGGCTTCAAAGAGACAAAAAGAAAAAAAAAAAAAAAGAAAAAAAAAAAAACAGTATCTACAAAGAAAAAAGTGTGGCTTCTGCTAGCTATTTGAAACTAAAAAGCATTTTAAAAATGCCATGGCATTGCATCTGGACTAGCAGTGAACATGCTAGACTCACAAGACTCCTTGGTAGGGAGATATTGTCCAGATATTTCATCACTGGGGGGGGTCAAAGCACCTCATTTATAGCTTTCCTCATTGTGATGACGTACTATGGATAATGGGGAAAATATAGCCACCAGCACCGAAACCCCATTTAGAAGTGTATTGTCACCAGAGGGATGGTACAAGATAGGGTGGTCGCCGAGCAGACAGTGTCGGCTTTAATGGCAGTCAGACCAACGTCATGCTTTCCAGCGGCCCAGGATTCCAACGGCATGGGTCAAAACCAAAATTTTTAAAAAAACTCACAAAAATGGTATCAGAGATGAATGTGCTTTCAGGTGCCCAAGGCATCGCAGGCTGAAGTGGACAGCCAGCGCAACATGCAGGAGTACAGCAGTAAGGTAAAACGCGTTTCCGTCATGCGGCAAAGTAACGAATCAAAGCAAAAAGATGATGTAATTTTTAATGGAAAGTTCCACTTCGGACCCACTTAGTGAGAGATGACTGGCATGTAAAGCAGCCAGACCTAAATTAGCTTTCTAAATGATTCTGCCTGATAAAATATAATGAAGTATATCGTGCATATATTTAAATGGAGTTGGGGATTTTTTTTGGTTGGACCCTCCATGGCCCAGAGAGACTCCGCTCTCCCCATCCCCCAGTGTGTGATGCCATCACAGCCAGGGGCAGCACACGGAAGGCAAACGACAGGTGGGGGCAGAGACACTGCATTGTTCCATTGTTCTCCCCATCCTTTTCTCGCTCTCGCCAAATCTCTCTCTCCAGGGCTGTGCCAGTTCACAGCTACTGCGCCGTTTGATGCGTAGGCAAAAACAGCAGCTTTTATGCGAGCGCTAAGTGAGAGACTGGAAAAACCCCTTATCGTATACTGGGATTAACCGCTATGTAATCAGCAGACCAAATCCTAGAACCATCCCAATAGGATCTTTCTGAACTTCGGTCTGTTAAGCTCCAAGCATGCAGCACTTGGTACGTCTGCGACAGACAAGCCTGCGGAAGAGGACCCTCCAGTCTACGCAAGGGGTCTGGGTTTCATCATACCAAGTTTCTCCCTTTTATCCTCTGGAACGGCTGACTGAGAAGTCAGACAGAAATGCAGTCCCACACTAAGATGCAATTAGCAAGAAAAGAGGAGGGGCAAAAGGAAGGAAGAGTGAAATATGCAGACTTTCCAAATAAAGGGGGATTACTGTGCAAGTCCCACATCAGGAAGTGAGGGGAGTATTGTTAAATAAAAAGTCTGAAATGCTACATTTCCCACTTTTTAAATCATGGGGGGGATTTAGTCCTTAGGCCCCCTCAGTCATGATGCTTTCACTAGAGCGGTCCAACCCACAAGCCCGGTAGGCTTTAAAAAAAATAAAATAAAAAAATACATTTTTAATTACTTTCCAGCTGATGCATAAAATACCAGATGAGTCTAATTACCATCCAAGCAATTAGCTCAATAAGGCAGCCAGAACCAAAAGTTGATGGAACACAAGCCGCTCTTGGGAACAACACAGACAACCCACCCCCCTACTTTGAGACACCATTTCGAGATTAACTCATACATGATGGCTTAACAGGCGTGTCAAACTTGGGGTGTCGAAACCTAGACGTTCACTTTACCATCAATGGAACTCACCCAGCCCAAATCCAAATCTGTTCACTTTTACTTCTATAGTAGGAGCATTATCTAAAACTTTCACCAGTGTGACTCATGTTGTACAGAAAGACACTTTTCACTTCACAGTGCTGTACCTCCACCTTACACAAACACTCAGGCCCTACTCATCACAAAAATGGAATGCTGAAATACACCAAAGTGACCAACCGCTTACCCGTCCGCTTGAGTTATGACGTTTTAATTACGTGACAATACTATTTCCGGAGCCAGCCCGGATACATGCCAATATTCTGCAGTGTTGGGTGACTCAGCGTTTTAAAATCGATCTGAAACAAACAATAAACAACAACAAAAACACAAATTATCCATGTACCGCGAGCAAACATAAGGAAAGTGGCTGTGCAAACTAAACAACCATTTTTTCTCGTGTTTCGTATTAGGCGTTTCACAGTTCACAAAATTCACAGTTCAGTAGCCAGTTCAGTTTACAGCAGAGAATTTTTTTTTCCTGAGATTAGTGTTATTAAAAACTGCAAACAATTAGGAAAAGTTACAAACCAAAGGCAATGTGTCCGTAGACATGTCTGAATGATGTGTTATTTGCATATTGTAAATTTTTATTTATATATATATATATATATATATATATTTTTTTTTATTTATTTATTATACACATACATACCAAAAATATAACATCATAAATCATATGATAAAATGGTCACCTATTTGTAGCCGTATTTGCTTAAATGCCATGGAGACTTAACAGTTTCCGCTCCGGTTGTTCACATACTAGGAAGTCTCAAACTAGTCATAATGCGAGATGCGTTTTTCAGCAACACACTCAAGTTTGGTATAACAGAGCTGATGGAGAGTCTTCTTTTTATCAGCCACTCTCTCCCCAGTGTTGATGTAACTTATTGGGAAGCCAAAACTTTCCCAAGCCTCTAACTATGACTGGATGTAACCAGATTAGCTGCGATGAACTCATGGCCACAATTAACAAGGTTTTCCACACTGAACATCTACTTGTGAATTTAGGTTCTGCCTGCATCAAGAAATGTTTTCATTTGTCTCTTTGCGAGCACCGAACCAAAATTAATGTGCCTAGCCAGTACCCATGTACCAATAATTTCCCCAGGGAGGACAGCTACACTCACTTTGCTTGAATTAAAAGAATTTAGCCTCCTCTTCACACTTTACAATGACTTGCCGGAGAAAGAAGTTATGATGAATGTTAAAGATTTGTGTCATGCGTTACGTCCAACTTAAGTGGACTGGGGCAACATCTAGAACTTGATGCATCACTGAAGCTCACTGGGAACAGAAGCCAAGGCAGCAAAAAGCTACACTTGGCAATAGCTTAGCAATCTATTCATATTGCCTGGTGCCCACATGGTTCAAGGACAATGGCACACTTATAAGGGTCTTTCCCTCAGAACACAGACAGTGTATGTAAAGGAGGCTGTGTCAACTATCAGGCGGCCAGGGGTGTTTATTCAGTATGTGTACTGGACCGTTCTTGCGTTCTTGCATGCCCATTTGATGCCAATCTTCCATTACCGAAGTACAGAGGACGTTAAAAACCCCCAGATGTGGTTCCTCCCAGGCCCCAAATATCAGTGATGAATCAGTTGCATCTTTGCCAACAAGATCAATCCTGCGATTCACTGCGTCCCAAATTTGTTCCTGGGAGGCAAGCTAGCAAGTACGCTCCTGCCAAGAACACAAGTGCGATCTTGGTGTTGATAAACAACCCAAGTACAGAAGGATACCTGATTAGGGAATTTAAGACAGCATTGATCAAAGACCTCCCCAGCATGGAAAATCCCAAGTCAAAGCCCAAAACATGCAATTATCAGGCAGGGAACGGTCACTTGGGAAGAATGCAGACAAGGAGGAGCCAGCTGCTTATAGGAAGCACTCCAACCAATACAAACTGGCCGGCCGACCAACCATTACACTACCGAGTCTGGATCTGAGGTGACCTCCGGTTCAAATTACACAGAATTTCAGGAAATGTAATGCTATAAAAAAAAAACACACAAAATTCAAGGGAAAAGAAAATTAAGTGACAGCCAGACGAATTAAGTCGTCAAAGGTTGCTCTCCATGAGCTATCACTTCGTAATCCGCTTCCAACACACGTTCTTAAGGTCCTCCTTAAAACCAATCCCAACCGCGTCAGCCAACCATTCAGTGAAACTCCCCAAATACTTTCGGCAGACAGACATTTAACTCGGATGCTTCAGTATAACCACACTACTCCTCACCTGTCAGCATCTCCATCCCCCTGCTCCCCACGACTGGCGGACCAAAAAATGGATTGGTGTTTGCATAGATACCAGAGCGAAGCATCAAAATGCGACCTTCACACTAGCAATACTGCTCCCCCACCCCACACAACCCAATACAACACAACCCAACCCAACTCACAGACGCACGGCTCCATCATCCACAGCTCACCCCAATCGAATCCCTCCCCCGTGCTGGATCAACCCAGGTGCAGACTGCAGGCACAGGACCATGAGCAATGCCCAACACCCCCCCCGCAGAGAAAGCCCACAGACACAGAAAACACTGCCTTTTGTTGGACCGGGGACACTCGTGGTTCTGTGCAGAGTGCTGCACTCATAAGAGACGAAAGCAAAAAAGCTCGCTTTCAAGCTCCGACACCAGCAGATGAATGCGAACGAGCTCCGGCTACAAAAGGCTGCCTGTCTCACACCCCCACCCCCCCCACAGAAAAAGTGGGAAGCAGGCAGGCGTGAAAAGAGCAGCGTGGATCCTGCAACTTCAGCAGCCTGATCCAATGCAGCTGCGAGCCGCAGTTTGGCCGGGATGGACCCAAACATGCATTTTGAAATACAAATACATCTACGACTATGTGCCTAAGAACATAACACACACACAGATCCTGCTAATATTTGTCGTCTTCTAACCCAATCATCACAGGACAGCATTGAAACCCTCCACCTCTGAGAAGCCTTTACAGTTTGGCAGGTTTGCAGAGTAGCCTTCTACTGCCAACCCCCATGCATGTCTTACGTCACCACGAATTCACTCATTTCATGGTCCGCAGGCTGATGTGTCAGTGTGCAAATCAAAAAAAAAAAAAAAAAAAAGTTTCCCCAGTGCAACCCAAAACAGAAAGGAGGGGAACATTCTGTTTAATGGCTGGACGCCATTCTCAAAACCACCGTGTGGTGCCTTCCTCCTGAGCGGGACAGCATGCACCACATTGCAGCCTTGAAATCCTCCCCAAAGCAGATAACTGCAGAAACATCCACAGCAGTCGTTCAAATGCGGAAAAAAAATGCCTCATCTGGGACAAAAAAGCCAGCAAATCAGCTTCATCATTAAAAACAGGCATTGAAGAAAACAGCACATCGGTACCTGTAGAAGAAGCAGTCACAGCAAACCAGAACCCCCATGCAGATGATCGTTTGGGCAGCAGGGGGCAGAATCTCACATACACCCCCTGCCTCCCCCCCTCCGTTCCTCTTCTTCTTGTTTAGTCTCCAGCGGCGGGTCATGCGGCAAGCTCAGAGCTGTAGGGCCCCGTCTCCCAAGGAAGCCTTTCTTTGGTGGGATTCAGGTCGATCCAGCAGGCAGGACACGCGGCAGCGTGGCCCTTGGTGTGAGTAAGGGGCGAGTCGCGGTGGACGACAGCAACAGGCAATTGGGAGGCAGTGGCGTCGGGGAGGGAGCAAGCGCACAATGACTGCCTGTTTGTGAGTCTGCAGCTTTTTCTTCCTCCTGCCCTCTCTCTCTCTCTCTCTCTCTCTCACGAAGTTCTCTCTCTGTCTCTCTCGAACCTCCCTCCTGCCGTTGGCTCCCACCGGGGACGAAGATTAGGCTGGCAAACGAACGAGCAAAAACTACTGACGAGGCTGGGCTCGGGTGAGAGTGCAGGAAGCGCATGAAATGAACTCAGCAAGCTTCCCGCAGCTTGAAAGAGAAACATCCCTCCCCCTGGAGAAAAGGAGCACATCCCTTCTTCCCTCCTCCGGGGGCCCCTTACCCCAAAAAAACCTTAAGTTAAATTAAGAGAAGTGGGCCAGAAATCTCCGATCCCAATACTACGCCTTCAAGAAACTAGGAGACTTGGGATGAAGCTAATGAGGACAGTCAATTATGGCTACTGGCCTTGTTGGATGTATTACTTGCAAAATCTCCTCCTTGAGCATTTTTAGCACAGGAACAGAATTTCCTATATAAAAAGGCAAAGGGACAGAACTTGGGGAGGCATTAATTTTAGGACCGAAAACATCACCACATGGTGAGACTGGTGACCGAGCAGCATCTGAGCCAATAACCAGAGGTGGACAGTTCAGGTCCAGGAGTAGAAATACAACCCGAGATTTTGTTTCAACCAACCAGTCAAGTAAAAGTGTCAATCACAGAGAACTAGTTGGTTGAACCAAAATGGGCTGGATTTGTACCTTCTGGATCTGAAATCTCCACCTCTGCCAATAGCTGCACCATCACAGCAACAAGGATCACCAGAACCCTTCAGCAAGGTGAAGGGAAGAAAGGAAAAGAAAAAAAAAAAAAAGTTACCCAGGGACAGCCTCCTCCGTGCCAGACTTCTGGTGTGAGAGGCCATGAGACATGGGGCCAGTACTAATAAACGACACCCCAGCAGCGCAATAAGAATTACAGACCTCACAGTCAGACTCAACACTACATGATCTCACAGCATCAGTCCACAAAGTTGCCTTTAGGAAAGACAAAGTGCATGGGGAGCCAGTTAGCAAGCCGCAAATCCAGTGGTGTGTAAATGCTTTTTCAGGCTCCCTTTCTTGGCTGTTGTGTTCCAATACCTGTGGGCAAAACGTGTCACATTCATCCTCGCAGCTGTGCACCAAGTGTATGTGTGTAAGAGAACCTATACCAGACAGAGGCTCAGAATCCATTATGAGCTCTGGAACAGGACATTTCATATCCTGGAAGAACAAAGCCACTGAAAAGCAAACAGATGATCACGTAACATTTTAGCCTTCGGTGGTGAGATCTCAATGCTCTATGAGAGACGGGGATGCACGTAGCAGGTACACAAGAAGGTATTCACCTTTAAAAGCGATACGTGCAACAACAGCGCAAATGTATACTTATTTTATGTGCATTTGCACTGATATGACAAGAAAACACCGTGCATTTCAACCTCCATATGTTAATTCGCTGTTCTTCTGCAGTATAAAAGGTTAAAATGCACGGTAATTTATCATATCAGCGGAAATGCGCATATAACACGCATGCATTTGCGCTGTTACAATCGCACTCATCGGATCGGCAAATGCGGTAGAAACCAAAACTGGTTCAGAAAGATTGCTGTTGATCTACATCACTTAACCTCCTGGGGTGTGAAACGGCAAACTTTTCGTAGCAAGAACCACCTGTTGCCCCATTGACACACTGCAACAAAGAGCTGGATCAGTTATTTTTTAATATACTGATGGAGGGACTTTATACTACCGAACGGCTTCAAGTGTATGCGAGCCGAATAAGAATGACCCAGGCACTGTGACCGGACTGGGCGGCGGAGTCTCTCCTTGAAGATGCTTCCTCCAATTACCATCTTGGTAAAGCTGGTAACAAAAGACTGCAGCCTCGGCCGGATCTACAGGTTTTTTCTCTCTTAAATCCCCAAAACAAGATAAACAAGTAGTTTACCTCCCATTTACCCAACCCAAGCGGGCAATATATTAAATAATGCAAAGCAGTACTTGGATCGACGGGCAAACGACTGTAACTTTTGCCCAAATTTGTTGCAGTTCGAGGAGACCGTCCTTGGCGCTTGGCGCATGGTGCGAACTTTTAACGGGGGCGGTCAGAAATCCAAAGTTAGAGTCAAAACAATAATAAAAAAAGACGCATCGAGATTATTTAAAAACATTTTGCACCCCGCATTCGCCTCTCAATCACGAACTGAGCTGTGATTTTAGTTACCGATGCAAAGGGGGGGGGGAGCGAAAAAAGCCAGCAAGCCCCCGCTCGTCCAAACGTTCCGAGATGCGGCGAAGGTGGTAAGATTGCGTGAGAGAAGCATAAATACGCATCGACACGTTTTCAGTACGTAAATCAGCCCTGATAAATGTTTATACCGTTTAGCCAAACAAAAAGGCCAGGCGGGAACCCCCCCGTCACCCAACATTGCACACGATAATCTCTCCATCAGAATAGCAGCAACCCATGGGAGATCTTACCTATTTAACGTATAGGACCCGTTCCTCTTGAACCTCATCCCGGAAGATAGGAATCGGACGATGCAATCCAGAATTCTTTAAAAGGGGGTTTCGCTCCTGTTGCACGGAGAAAATTACTTTTAATAAACAACGAGTGCAGGAACGATTTAAAAAAGGGACCGGCTTCCTATGACGAGTATTTGCCGTCCCCAGAAGGCAGCCCAAGCCTAACGCGAGCTTCCGCAGCGCTGGATTTAAATGATCCGGGGGCCGGTAGTAGGTGTTGGATAGCGCCCCCCCCCATTTATCCCTACAGTGGGTGTTAAGCCCCCCTCCCTTCAGGTTGTACCGGTTTAACCTCCGTGAAAGTGAGCGCGGCGACCTGCTGCTTTCAACACATCCTGTTATTCCCGCAGGGAAGATTAATAATCATTATCATATAATGACCCGGAAAATAGCTGAGCTTAAGCCATTTGCAAGTTGGATATTATGGCAGTAAAAAAAACGTTACGACCGAACACGACGCGTCCGCTAGACGCTGCAGCCCAACAACAAAAGCAGACCTAAAATACACAAATGCATCCGATTAATGTTAAAGACAGAACCACCGCCTTTCGCGTTAAACATGTCGGTTCTCCGGAGCTTCAAAGGGGGACAGATTTCTTCATGGGGGGTTTTGCTGTTTATCGATGAGAATTTTAATGTTCATTTTAAAAAATCATTTTAACAACTAGTGATCGGGATGCGTGTTACTGTGTGGCAATCTATCATGCCGTTGTCGTTATGAAATAAGCCCAAGTCACTTTATTCAAGGTCCGGGTGTTTTTTAGAATGATGTATCTCTTAGTTCCAGATCATTACCGACATATTTAAGTTTCACTCGGAATTGAAAACGGACGTAAATCACATTAATTATACAGAAAGCGGTTTGCTAATTTGTGCAGTAATTTTTCAACTACCCTGAACGCGGAATACCTCGTCACTATGTGCATTACAAATATTTATATTATCATATTATAGTTCACGGGTGTCAAACTGCAGTCCTGGAGGGTCGGAGCCCTGCACATTTTGGGGTTTCCCCTCATTTAACACACCTGATTCAACTAACTGTGCTAATTACCACACACCTCTTGAACTGAATCATTTGTGGTAGAACAGGGAAACAGCTAAGCTACACAGGGCTCCGCCCCCCCAGGACTGCAGTTTGACACCCCTGGTCTAGTTAATATGATTCTTGCTGAATCTTTACATTTTATTCTGCTCATTTTGGATTTTTTTGTGATATAGCACCTATCGGTGAAGATGTAGCAGAAGCAATATCACTTCTGGATCAAAAAAGTTTTTTCTGCTTCTGGTTCCGATTCTCCTTACAGTTGAATGAGCACCGGAAGCAACTCAAACGTTTCAAATAATCGAGTTTAACATGGTGTGTCGTTTGAATGGGGGCACGAAAAGGTGGACAAAAGCCCCCCCCCCCCGTAAAGCAGGTCCCTCCTTCACTATGGACCACCTGTAGGGTGGACACTGATCAGGTTAATAGGCACAAATTAAGTTCAGCCTGATTCAAGCCAGGTTCCTATCAATTTTAACTATGTGAATTTACAACGATCTAAATGAATGTATACTTTGTTTAAATTATTCAGTCATTCTTTAATTCTATCTTGCATCCTGCTTTTCCAGCATTTTCAATTAATCGGTTTTGCTTTAATTTAATTCTACCGCAGAAGTTTGATAGAGCAGCACAAATGATTACTCTTAATGATACAAACATGGTATTTATGAGGACCGGACTGTCTGAACAACAGAATTGCATTATACCGACAGTCATATTTCAGCGTCATGCGTATTTTCCGCCCATTATCATGATTGATCCACTTACAGTTTTGTTCTTATCGCCGGAGACCCACA
Organism: Mormyrops boulengeri; assembly: GCA_026781065.1. Taxonomy (NCBI): domain Eukaryota; kingdom Metazoa; phylum Chordata; class Actinopteri; order Osteoglossiformes; family Mormyridae; genus Mormyrops; species Mormyrops boulengeri. Next base: position 5,164,034 of record JAODLD010000021.1, read on the forward strand.
CTGCCGTTCTGATTCGCCAGAGAAGGAATGCCCACCTCAGTCGGTCCAATGTCCACCCTTCTCACAAAGCATGAGAGGTGTGGTTGACTCCACCCAGCCTTTGCCTTGTATAAAAGCAGAAAGCTGCAAAATTTAGCATGCTAAGACCAGAGCCAAGAAGCGGTCACGGGCCTTATTTGGGCATTTCTCTTCGGCTTGGCTACTCAGAGTACATTTCATCCACCCTTCAACAGTAACTCCAACTGCTCCATCTCCTGCTGTCCCTCTTGGCTTGCCATCTTGTTTACAGGCACATACATTTATGTGGATACTTCACAAAATCATCAAATCAGATAACACTGGTATGACAACAGTTCTGATCAGAATGACTCACAAACGGCATAAACTACACTTGTAGACAAGACTTCAGCGACGGGGCTGATAACGAGTGTCCCGCCTGCACCAACTTCGTGCTTATAGTACTGTGCTTATAGTACACCTGCCATTTGCTGAGGTGGGACGTCTTTCTGTGCACTATGCCCAACGCCCATTTGTCAAAGACCCTGAGGTTGTACAGTGTGGCCCGATATCGCAGCAGAGTCTCTGTGTGCCACAGACGTGTGAAGAGGGACCAACTCACTCCTGGATGCATCCTGGGCACGCAGCCATGCTGTCTGGGAGGAATGTTAGGGAGGGTGGGTCAATAATGAACCGGACAATCTGCCCCAGGCACCCACATGGGCTCCAGCAGCACAAAACAATTGATCGCATTTTCACAAGTGACTGGAACTGCAGCACTGCAGGTAAAGATGGCCACTTTTTACCGCACTGCCTGCTCTGACTCCAGTTTTTGTTTCCAGTGAAAAACTTGTGACTGGGCACTTCAACAACCGAATAAAGCAGTTAAGATAAATGTGTCGTCCTCCCCAAAGAGCTCAAGGACAGAATTTCTGGACTGGGCCTTTTAATTAAATTATCAAGTGAAGCATGAGGTGGGGAGGCATCGGAGCCGCCTTGCATTTCATAACTCCTGACCTACTCCTTCCTCGAGACCAACAGAGGCTCCATCACACAACGACGCCTGGCAGGCCCTGAACACATTAAGGACAAGGGGGAGGGCAAAGAGGCAGCCTGTGAGAGATACAAAGCAGAATTATGCTTGACAGACCATTGAATCTAACGAGGTAGTATGTTCAGCCTGTGACTGGCTGGGTCATCCAGGGAGTGAACTGGGGGGGCTCAGCAGCTAAAGAGGAGGATATATTTATTACTGCCCCCAGTCAGACTCCTCCACAGCACTTGCTCTCTTGCCAGGAGGCTTAGAAGGACAGAAATTCTCCCCTCCAACAACCCCCGAAAGAAAAAAATAATATTTTTTCTCTGTAGGCTACTGACATAAATAGGCAAGAATGACTGTTAATTATAACTCATTGTGACTATGTAATGCTTAGTCCCTGTCCTGGGTTGGACAAAACAGTAAATGTGCGGTAAATGCCCCCCCGGATGGGTGCATTTGCTCCTTCTCTTCTGGAACTCCTCGTTCTCCTGCACGCGCCTTCAGGATGTGTAGCATGAGAACGATGTTCCCACCTCGCCTCTGCCACTTCCTGTCTACTGACCTGCCTTGTCCAGTCAGGCCCACTGGTTTGGGCCTGGGGCGCTCAGTGTAAACAATTCAAAATCAACTGATAGTCAACAATAACACACTAATTACCCAGACTGGCTTTTCCTGTTACACAGCCCAAAACCACCCTCTCCATGGGCATAGTGGAAAAACACATTAGGGACTATTTTTAGGTCCGGGGACACACCCTCCACACTGATCTCATTTACCCAGCATTCCCTGCAGCGACTAACTGCTTCACCGCTACCCCGCCAGCAGTACACAATTTGAACCCCCGCCACGAGAGCACATTCTTGCAGTCCCCCCCCACCCCCCAAACAATTTCCTCACTAATGAGTTGGGAAGCCTGATTAAGGCCACACACAGGGTTTCCATACACAGGCTTACACTCTGCTCTGGATGTAAGTGAGGCCTGGATCGCTTCACTTTTGTGGAGTCCCTGATCTGGAGCTGGTAGTTAGTCTAACATTCATTCCCCTGGAATAACCATCCCTTACGCCCCCATTTTATTGCTTAACCTTCAGGCCAGTTTCCGTTTGCTCACCAACACAGCATTTTTAGCACTCTATAAAGCTGACCCCACCCCACTCCCCCCCCAGACAGACTCCTAGAACATCACACGACACGTCTCAGCATGTCCGGGGCGGCTGTGATGCGTCTGTTCAGCCTCCATGCTGCTCCGGCACACTCCACCAGCATCTGCGGGTGCATTTCTGTCCCAGCGACATGCACGGCAGCGATACCAGCATAAGGAAGAAAACAATCCTTATTTTTTTCCAGTCTTTTCAGACTCTTGTGCTGTCTTTAATCGACTGGGAGCTTATTATGCAAAGATAACGGGTAGGTATTCATAACAAGCTAGGATAGTGTGGTTTTATGTTGAGACGTACTGATGTTGAGTTGATATTGAGCATGAAGTCATCACAGCAAACAGTTTTGAATAGAAAAGACTATAGAGTGTTATGGAATCTTGCAAGAATGGTAAAGAGGCCGCTACTGCAGTGGTTTCCTTTAACATGAGAACATGTTAATACTAAAAATATTAATCCTTTCATCTTCTCGGATGAAGATTAGAAATACCGATGATGATAAAAATAAACACAAAATGTTTTGAATCCATCTAGTTAGTGGCATTTTCCTTCACTGAAAAGTTATAATTCATACGTTTAGTCTGCTGATAGGACACTGGAATTCCAGTGTTGTTCAAGGAAAATCAAATATCTGACCCCACCTGGTGGCCATGTACGATATGTCATACAGAGAGACGGGTCCGGCTGCACTCGCCGCTCCAGTGCTCAGGCGAACCATAAATTAATACGTAGAGAATATCCCCGCCCATACAAGAAACGACCCTCACCGAACATGGCAATGTGATCTCACAATCAGCTCTCTCTCTCTCTCTCTCTCTCTCTCTCTCGACAGGAAAATGAGACCAAGCATCACCAAGGGGCCCAGCTCTACCATTCCTAACTAGTCCTTTAAAAGGGCATCTCCTTGTTTCTATTCTCATCCCTGCACACTCAAATTCAAAATGACACAGAAAGAGTTTAGTAAAGCAAGACGCACGTAATGAGCAGGCGCAAGATGCCTATGAAAATGAGACACTGCTTCCCCCTTGTGGTTATATTAAGAATCAACAACAAACCATTTCTACACTGGGAAACAAATCAGCCAGTGATGACTGAAAACAAAACACCCAGGTAATATAACTAAAGAGTGGGAATCATAGCTAACTAATGGTTAGTGACTAATGAATATATAGACAAAAAAGACCGCTGGGTATGTGTTAAAAACAGTGTAAAAGGGGTAATCCGCACTCAGGAGCCAGCCAGCTCTGGAACCATCAGGGCCTGTGGGGCCAGGGTTCAGCTCTTGGGCTGGTATATTTTTCCCCTTAATTTACTACTACTGGCAAGTTTGTTGAATCACACCAGCTCCTGCACCAAACTTGGGAACTAGGGGAAGACGTGCGAGTCGTCACCAGACTACCAGGTCATTGGAAAGAGGCGGTTTGCGGTGATGAGTTGTTCACTTGGGGGGGGTAGTGTTGTAAATTTGAAATGTTGTAACCCAAGGACCCCTTGTAAATTCAATTTTCTTGAATAATAGGACAAACATTAAATTGCAGATGAAAACATC
>JAODLD010000021.1:5167875-5188819 GCA_026781065.1 Mormyrops boulengeri
CCCCCCCCCCCCCCCCCCCCCCCCCCCCCCCCCCCCCCCCCCCCCCCCCCCCCCCCCCCCCCCCCCCCCGCGCGTGCCTACCTCTGGTTCCCTTAAACCAGTAGTTTTCACAATAATGGATAATTTGTCCGTACTTGTAATTGTAAGGCTTCTCATTGGAATATTGGTGATAATATACATCACCCATGGTCCAGACACTAGAGCACACTGCAGTGTTAGCATTACCAGTGCCTGTCCACCCCCTGGCAGGATCCGTTAAAGCTGATGGTCTCAGTAAACTTGTGTAACTGACACACAAACACCTGGCACCAAAATGTACAAAATGTCACATCCATTTGGACACACAACTCCCTTGGGTACCTCCACTGCTCACTTGAAAAACGTCAGCGGTGCATTGAGCCCCTGGGGCAGTGACATCACTGCTTCATGGCGCCCTGCTCTGCATCAATCCCACTCTCTCACCAGGGGGCGCCCATCAGACAAATGTGGCTGAAGATGTTCAAAAAGCATTTTGTCATTTGCATCGTCATTTTATAAACATAGCGTACCCCTGCCAGCCAACCAACAGCAGGCTAACCAGGAGGGAGTCGCAAACTCAACCTGGGGGACTGGAGCAGTCAGTTCGTACGTGGGCTGAGGGGCGGCCAAGCGCCGCTCATGAGAGCGGAGTCTGACTGAGGTAAGGGAACCTGGTGCTTGACCCAGTATGAACACCTGCTCGGTCACCCAAGGCTTAAAAAAGAAAGAAAAAGGCAAACATCCTTGCTTCACTTATTGTTTCTGTTTGAACATCATGGCCGCCGTTTTGTTTTCAGGTTCAGACCTTGCAGGGAAGTTTAGTTCAGCGTGAGGGGTGTCACAGACATGAACGTCTTCCTGTGTTCTCCCCCTTCCTCATGGGACACGAATAAATTCGTGAGCAAGACATCCTTGTTCCTCCAGATGCCAGTGTAAGAACAATAGGGAGGAAGGCTCTGGGGCCTGAGGGGGGGCACAGCCATCCCACAAAGCACCCTGGACCTGTGCACAGCTTTACACTGTACCCAAGAGTCACATGCAAGACAAAGCGGGCACGCAGACACGTGAATAAATTTAAAAAATAACCTCTTTGTGCATCTCTTGACTCTCTCTCTCTCTCTCTCTCTCTCTCTCTCTCTCTCTCACACACACACACACTCCCTCAGGAAGTAACCAGGATTAGTCAGCTTCTGTTCTGAGCTGTTCTCTTCTAACCTGACCCAGCAGAAGAGAAAGAGAGGAAGAGAGAGACAACGAGCAAGACCACAACCCCCACCGCAACAGCAAAAAAAAGATCTGAAACCTCCATCCGATCTTCACAGGCAGCGGCACTCGACCGATTCTACATTTCTCACGCAAGCCCTTCTAAAGCAGGCATAACAAGTAACCAGTCGCACCTTAAGATCCGATTCTCAGCTCACAGAACAATACTGAGACCTTCTGTCCAGACACCTTCACCATCCATGTGGGATTCGTGACTATTTACAACAGGCTGAGGAAACTCAACCCTAACACAGGCCTGACTTCATTAGCAGCTACAAGTCCGGATAAATAATAGATCCAAATCTTGCGAGGCCTCCCCCAAACAGACAGACATTGGGAGAACCCCCATCATACGCTGCAGCCTGTCTGCTGTCCTCAGACACAGAGCTCAGCGCATCTCTGTTAGCATCCCAGATATTAGCCGAGTGCATGCGATGCTACAGCCTGGTATGTTACCACTTCTGAGTTTAGCATCCACTCATTGTTTCCCCATTTTCCCAGGACAAGAGACATCATTTCATTCAGCCAGGAGATTCAGATTCAGAACTTCTGCAGCTTATAAATTTAGCGAATGAAAACTGATGCAGGTATAAAGGCTATTTACTGACCTAATTCGAATTCCGAGCCTCACAGGTGCTCATTTTTGTGCTTCCTACACCAGGGACATAAAGCTTTATCTGTCTGTTAGTCTCTTTTTATGGACAACAGATGGAAAAATATTAAAAATTTCCAAAATCAGCATTTACTTCCTGGTCAGACGGGGCTCTGTTGTCGGCTTCTCTGGAGAGAGGTGTCTGCAGTTTTGGCTCCTGTAGTGTCAGACCATCAGCACTGCTCATGACCCCATCCTCACTTACAGCCACAGGGTTACAGGCGAACTGCGTACCTGAGGGGACAGCCAAGTGTGAGCCTTAGCTCACTCCCGAGTGCTGGCCGGAGGGAGGCGAAGTGTCAGTGTTTTGCCCGAGGCCAGGGTTCTCCCAGAGAACAGGGTAACCCTGCGTCAGCCAATTGTGGGCTGTAAATGGTGACCTAACGGGCCAGGAATCTCACCTCACCCCTTAAGAATCGGTCTCCATTGAGAGGAAGTCTGCTCTTCCCCTGACAGAGAGCTCTTCCTGTCTCCGGAACATTTGGTACAACAGGCTCAAGTGAAAAAAACAAAAAAACAAGCAGCACAGTCGATGTGAAAACACCTTCATCTAAAAGGCCCATGTCCACAGTCTTTGAAGTCGGTTTTAACCTACAGATGTCATTTAACTAAAATATTTTGCCAACCTTGATCAGTGTTTCCCAATCCGTTCCTCGGTGACCCACAGTCGGTCCACATTTTTGCCCCCTAGGGAGCTGGCAGGGAGCAAAAACCTGGACATCTGTGGGTCCCTGAGGACCGGATTGGGAAACACAGACCTAAATGAATAACCGAGATGCTTCAGAGCCTCTGTGTAGCGCCAACAAACTTTCACTACTGTGAATGTCCACCTTCACATTGACCCTGCCCACCCACAAAAAGGCTTTGACAGTGTGAAACGCCTTGATGAACTGGTGGGGAGGGGAGCAGCCTCAAACAACCCTCCTACAAAGCACAGGAATGCTAACAAGCCTGCCCTTCACCCAGCAAGCTGTGCTGACCCCATAAACACTCCCTCCTTTGGTCACTCTACATGAGCTTTCTGAAGCTGCTCGATATCCCTAAATTCACAAAATCATAGGGAAGAGGGACAAAATTCTATAATCTTATTTACTAATTTTTGCTGGTTTCGTTACACCAGGAGTAGGTTAACTATCTCTGCTGAAGACGTATCGTTCCACTGCAGGTTTCTACCCAAACCAACTAACCAACCAACCAAGTTAAACTGAGAGGTTTCTGATCAGTGCAGATATACTTCATCTACATTGCGTGAAAGAAAACTAATGCAGAAATTCTGGTTTGTTATAAACTTGATTTGAGGTGCTGGACAGGGTCACCAGGACAAACAATAGTTTTTGACCCAAACTCTAACCCCTAACCTATATCAACCAGTTTTTGACCTATTTTCTATTAATTAGAAACCCTATGGACTGAATTCCAAAAGCAGAACAGACCAGAGTCATTCCCTGGTACCACACAGAGGACACTGCTCAATCACAAGTCTCAAACCCAGCTTCTCGCAGGCCAGTGTGGCTGCTGCTCTGCACAGGTGCCTTAAACAGATGGAAAAACCACAGTCTTTAGACATCACTTTGCCCTAAAACAAAAGCCCTGAAAACATTAGCAGTACTGGCTCCCCACTGAGGCAGTCGCAGCCATTTACATGTTTCATTTTCAGATAAATGGTCTCAAGTCTGAGCTCGGTGCATAACAGACAAGGGGATGACGCATCTAGCTTCTGACTCTGCACCATCTTGAGTCAAGCTAAGCTTGAGTCAACCAGATCGAGGAATTTTCTCAAGTGGAGTCATTAGTATCCATCTCCTTGACTGTAGTTTATCGGTGTTTGACCAGCAGTTTCCTGTGGTGATATCCAGACACAGGGCTGGTACTCCAGCAAGGGGCTCTGGTATGGCCTCTGCGACGAGGAGAAAGGTCTATCCAGAAATCCTCACCAATCCTCCCACGTTACAGTGTACTCAAACTCCAGCAGCCTGACCGAGTCGACATTAGCTGCAGGCAGTGCAAAAACACTGGAGGTTAAAGGGGGCAAATAGCTGATGTTTAAATACCCCCATCTTCACTCCCAACTTCTGTGTCGACAGTTTACTGACTCCCACAATGACAAACACCCTCATTCCATGTGTCCAGCTGAATCTCACCACAAAACCAAGAAAAAGGATTGATGCCTCATGTGCCGACTTAAAGATTATGAATCACCCCAGACACATTTATGGACAAATAAAAACTATTCATCTCTCTCTCCATCTTCCAATCATTGTTCCTGGTCTGGGTCACGCAAAAATTCAGCAGAGGGGTAGTCATTGGGGTCAAGGGTCACAGAAATTGGGTAAGAGGCAGAAGCCCCCCTCGCCCCCAACAAACAGGACTGATATGCACTAATTCAATCCCAGGAAGAAATTCAGTGTTTGGTCAGCAAAGACACTTTTGCCTGGAAAGGTCTGATTTGCAGGCATTCCGAGCTGCCTGTTCAAAGACAGACCCCACAGTTATACCTTAAAGACTTGCCAATCACTTAGGTTAAGAAATAGCCAAGTATATTACAATATGAATGGGAAATATGTCCTCTACACATATCCTTGTAAAGCGTTGGCTAAGCTACTTTCTTTAGTGTTGGGCATTAAAGTTTAATGACGCGATGGTGGATTTCTGGATCAGGAGGAAGCAGAAGTTCTCCCAGAGAACCTCTGCAGGTCAATCTCAGGACAGGCCACGCCCAATCACCCACAGCTGCAGGGACACATGTTCCAGAGCTTTCCCATCTTTTAAAACGGAAAAAAACAACGATTTAAAAATCCCCTTAGCCCAACAGAAGTTCCAGCCTTTCCATTGACATCAGGAGACTCGACGTTCTCCCTAACAGCTACACGAGAACCCCACACCAATTGCCCCTAACTGATCCTTCAGAAGTACAAACGAGAGATGCAGACTTAAAAGGCAGCTCCAGCAACACAAGCTGGTAGGCTTGTGGGCTCCACTGGATGTATCCATGACAATACAGCTGACAGCCCTTTCCACTGGGTTGGGAAAAAACGAAGTCACTCCTCTCTAAGCCAGTTCCACGAGTTAAAGTGTGAGGAATTCGTCTGTGACACGTAATACTTCACATGAAATTTGTTCCTAAATGCCAGACAGGAGCAAATTTGTTGGAAACGGGGAAGCTCTTTAGGTTGGGAATCAGAAGGTTTCTGGTTCAAATCCCATAGTTGTCATAGTGATCCCACCATTGGGCCCATGAGCAAGGCCCTTAATCCCAACTGTTGAAGGGACTGGCTGACCCTACTGTCTCCCCTACACCAGTTTCATGAAGTGGCCTCCTGGGATTCCACCTGTCCTGAAGGAGGTCCCACATATATTCTGAGCTCTCATTGTCTGCTTTTCATTCACTCTCTGATCAGACTCCTCCAAAACCATTTCTAGTGTGTTTATGTCAGGTGGCCAGGTCACGTAATCCAACATGATCAGTCTCCTTCGTATGTGGCTTGGTGTGTCCGAACTTTTGACTGCTACTATATACAAAAGCCATAAGATCTCAGGTCCACACCACAGAGCAACAGATGGAATGTAACGGCATCAGGGGCCCAGACACAGACGTGTACGTGCTGAAGGAAAACCAGCCCCTGCTTGTCAGGACCCAGTGATGAAGCACAGAAGCTGTCAGATCACAGTGTGTCTATGGTATGAGCTTCCTGCCACTTTCCAAAACACCCCCCCCCCCCCCAAAGCAAAGTCGGCATCTTCATTTACATAGCAGCAAGATCTAGAGATCAAAAAAAACTAAAGGACTGGGTCGCCCAATCTTGTAGCAAGGGGTGACTCTGCAACACGGTTCCCAAATTCAGTTCATCCCAGGTAAAGCACCCAATTTACAGTCCCTGGGTGAAGCAGTAATAGGTGCCTCGGCCAGGGGGAACCCCCACACTCCCCACTAGGGCGGCGGTGCGATAATTAGGCCCGCTCTCAGCACCGACTTTACAGCATGCTAATCACGAGGCAGTGCTCAAAACGGCCCTCGACGTGCAAATCGTCGACGGGAGTTTTCCACCAGCCAGGAGACAAACCAGACAGTGCAGGCGGCATCGGAAAAAAAAAACATCACTCACATGCTTCATAATCACAGGGCTTGAAATCACACTGGTGCAGGTTTGGGGCTGCATCCACACCCGTTATCACGTTTCATATCTCCTTACACAGACACCAATCGAACCCGTCCAAACTGTTGCATAAGAGGAACATTAAGTAGAAGTTCTTTGATAAATTGTCTCGGCTGGTTGGTATTAAGTGTTTCCAGCTTTGAATTAGTTAGCATACTGACACAATGTACAATGCTGAAATCTAAGGGTAAATAGGATATCCTTTTAATGTCGCTTGCGGGACACTGTAGCCAAAAAGAAGGGTTGGGCTGCCACTTAGTAAAATTTGCTGAATTATTTTGATATTTCCATATGATTTTTGTATATTGCTACTTAAGAGGAAAACAAACACCATTAGCCTGAAAGTTTGTGGCCTGAACTCTGCTATTAAGCACCTGGGGACCTAGAATTTTCTCACCAAAAACATATCTATGGCCCAGATTCAAGAGATCCGTCTGACTGTGAGAAATTCACACCAGTTCCGAAACACTTAAACCTGCAACCTGCAGTCATGTGTCAAATAAAATGAATTATGTATCAAGACTTGCAGAAAGAAAACTAGTTTTTGGCTCTTGAGAAATGCAGTGATAAAGCATGTGATGTGTGTGTAGCTCAGTAGTCATTATTTGAAAATTCTAACCATCTGAATCTATGAACGATAGTTTTTTTGATTATCATAAGTATGATCTTATTTTGTTACCCGACACTCTCATTACATGTCATAGTCTTCTCAGAATTAAACAGGAGGACATGATTCAACTTGTCCTTCAAGTTTCTCCAAGATCCTCTATAGAGGGCCTGAAGTTACTGGATTTACGGTGCATTTGCAAATAAAAGTAAAAAGCTACTTTTTTCATGTTCTGTGAGCTCTTGTTTAATAAACCATGTACAGACGCTCATCTACTTATGAACTTTCAACTTACGAATTTTCAGACATACGAACAAAGAGGACTGTAAGTTCAAATTGTGTTCACTGGGCTCCTGTTTCCTGTACGCGACATCAATTTTTTTTTTTTCTGCGCACCGATTCCACCTAATACGACTTCTAGTCGCTACTCCCGCCATGCCACAGCATAGCGTGCGTACTCCCAGCATCCTAGTTCTTTGTACTTGCGTATACCCGTAAAATGATGTTGAATAACGACTTACGAACATTTCAAGTTGTGAACGGCTGTTCGGAACATATGTCGTTCATAAGTAGAGGAGCGTCTGTACTTCATTTTGACACGCTCCCTGATTAAATTTCAGACCATGTGTTTTGTACTGATGACCCATCCATTCCTAGATGAAGACTCTTAATTCAGTGCAGGTTATCTTTGAAAGATGAAAAAATATGACGACGTCATGGAATTCATATAAAACCTCTATGTTGTGACAGAATTACTGGTACTGGCCTTCTAGTTAAAGTCTGAGCAAAGCAACCTGTTAAATGAAACTAAAATGAGACAGTGAGGATGGAAAGAGAACTGAAAGAAGTATTTTCTGAAGCCAACTCTGATGCCCTAACAGCTCTGAGGGGAAAATACATCAGCTTATCCATAAATAAGACTGGGTGCATTCTACACAGGACCAGACAGAAATATTACGAGGGTATCCAGCGAAGCAGGCTACAAGCTCTGCAAAATGAAGCAAAACCACTGTATCAAGGGTGTGGTCAACGCTACTCATACAAATGATGGAGAAGTTTTAACTGACCCCAGTGTGATTAATGACGTGTACAAAGGTTTTCACAGTAATAGGTCTCCGCATCACAATGCTCTGTAGATACATATGGAGTTCAGCATCAAGTTTAGCCATACTAACATTAGACCATTTAGCTTGGAATTAGAACATCTCATATCTCCAGAAAAGCTTCATATAGAGGTCAAATCTACCCAGAAAGGCCAGGTGGCTGGCTTGGATGGTCTGCATTCTGAATTCTTTTTAGCATTTTGGACCCACTGATAGCAGGTTGGACCCACTGATATTAGGTTCCTTAAAAACTTTGCTATTAAACAAGGGTAATTTCATAGGAACAAAGAAATGCACTCTTCGCAGATTTACTGAAGAAAGTTAACGATCCACTTGAATGTCTGAGATTGTTAATTAGCGTTAATAAGCTGTTAATAAGCTGGATTTCAAGGTACTGAGAGTCAGTCACAAGGAAACTTCCGATGCAACAGGACTCAAGAAGGGAGAGTAGATTGGCATGATGTCAGAGGGCTCCTATACGTGCTGATATCGCCCCACACCTTACCAGATGACTGTGCGGAGCTCTCTCTCAATGCTGAGGGTAACTGATAGGAGAGTGGACTTATCTACAGCTGGTCCTAAAATGATTTGGATTTTCAATTTCTAATTTCATCTCTCCCTTCCAATAAGCAGAGGGACAAGGCTCTTAATCATCTATTTTTCCCCCTTAAAGTTGCTGGCTCAGGCCATTGGGGAGAGGAGCATTATCTCCTACAACGTCCAGGCATTACCCCTAAAATCATATTTGGATCACCGCCTTCTGTTTCTCTCTAATATTCAAAAGTCATGACCTCACATCCTGTCACTTGTAAATCTGTCCAGAACAGACTCTACAGACTCCTACTGGTGCTTCTTACCACACCATGAAAGCAATCTTAAAACTCTGGTTCCACCATACTCCTTCCTAAAATCAACTGGAAAAGATGCTACCAATAAACTACCTTTCTCCAAAACAGCAGTGCCAGACTCGAGTCTACAGCGGATGCGGCGCAGGAGTGATCGAGCATCACGTCATTCATTCAGTCTGTCTCAGCAGAAAGGCTCCTATTCACATGAAAGCTACAGATTCATACATATGTGCTACTGCACTTGTCTACTCTCCCTCCTTCCCATCCTGTTTTCTGTCATGTCCTCCTTTTTTACCTGGAATATATAAAGAATACATACGGAAAAGACCATTAATTGGATCCAGCACCGACTTTGACGTGGCTCGTTGCATATTTATACAGACACACAGATTCCTCTCTCATTTGCAATTATTACTAATTGCATTAGTAAAGTTATTAATACTAATGTTGTTGTGTGTTTTTTTTGTTACTGGGGTTATTTTTGGGTATTATTCTGCCATTTCTAGTGACTATACATTAAAATGCTGATCACTAAAAAATTTTAATCAACAAGCATGGCAGTTGAAGGAAATTTCTTTCCTGACTTGCTTTTTTTTCCAGAAATACCACATATTTATGAACATCTTCAGCGGAAACATGACTAGCAGTGGAACCAAATCATGAAAGGGGACCAGACAAGGACAGACTAACACGCTACGACAACATATACAACATGGAAATGTTCTGGCCATCCTTTAACACCTTCATCCAATCAAAATAGGCAAATTGTGCCACTTGGATACGGCTCAGAAACAGTTTCTAAAATTGGATGAGCAAACAGCATATGATGCTGGTTTAATTTGCCAATTACCAATATATTAATTTCAGTCTATAATGGTATGTAAAATATTTGCGTCTTGGTGGCAAGGCGGCTCGATGAGCATCATGGGCGCCTCACACCTCAGGCTTCACAGCTCAAATCCCACCTCTCCTTTCCTGCTGGATTTTTTCTTTCTATCCACAGTCTGATGACAGGCGGTTAGGCTGAACTGTCCGTGGTGTGCGAGTTTACAGGGCATGAACTGGCATCCCATCCAAGGTGTATCCCCGTCTTGTGCCGTGCGTCATTCAGAACAGGATCCAGGATCGCACCCACAATCAAGATAAGCACCCAGAAGATGGATGGACATACATTCATTGGCCATTTTATTAGGTAAACGTCCTCGTTAACACAAACAGACTGCTCCTCCAAACGTCGAATCATGTTGCTACATCACGACTGAGTACTGTTTGACTAAGCACTCGAACGGGCAAGATGTGACAAAAGCGATTCTGAATGTGGTGCGATTGTCGGTGCAATATATGCCGGTTCCCACATCTCAGAAACAGCCACCTTCCTGGGATTTTCACACACTTTAGTGTCTAGAGTTTACAGTCTTTACACCTACTAGTAAAACTGCATAATACTTGATTGGGGTGACAGGGACGAACAAGCCAATCAGCACAGTGGGAGAAAACGAGAGTAAGAAGGCCTGCAAGTGGGAGCACTTTGTTGAGATTGTAGACGGAGAGAGTACAGCAGCTGCAAGGGGTAAATGATAGTCACTTCTTTGAAAAATAGTTTAAAAAAGTTTTGTGTATAATTTTTTAACAGTTAGATTAGATTAGGAGGGGACGTTTTTGTTGAGATCCTCCCTGTTTGGGCCATAAACTCGCACGCAAGGGGCAACGCAACACAGTGACGCCTGCAATCCTCTCGAATCCCATCCTGCTTTCCGTTTCATTATGATGTCTGGTAGTCTGGTAGACGTGGGGCATTTAAAAAAGAAAGAAAGAAAAAATAAAAACTCCTTTAAAACCCGTTTACCTCCTGTGTTTCTACTGAAGGGCCAGAGGAAGTGAAGGCCTGGTCTGGCTGCTTCCAGCTTGGGGGCAGCTTCCGCTCGCCTCTCCCCTGCTTTTCCAGGCTGTGAGACCCAAACTGCAGAAGCAGGAGCTCCAGGGCCAAGGACACACAGCAGAGCCCGGAAGGACGCCTGCTCTCCCGCTCAAATTCTCTGCCTACACTCTAGGCTGAGGGTGTAATGAAGCACCTACAGGTCAGCAGATCCTTTACATGTATAGGGCTCTAAAATCTGAGAACCAGCCACTTCTCACCTCACAGGACCACCTCCCACTAGGTAAGGAGCATGCACCGAGTACAGCGCATAACTCTGGCCGGGAGACGGTCTGGAAAGTGTGGCATTTTGGGAAATCGTGTGCCACATTAAACGCGACAAACAGCTTCAGGGGCTGAACTGAATGGCGCAGCCAAACAAACGGGAACACGACCCACGTGAGAATCTCACTTCGGCTCAGGACGAGCCCAGGGAATGCAGATGGGACCGGCGGACCACCGTGCAGGTGCTGTGAAATGCGCTTGAACGAAAGCAGGCGAAGCGGCGCACAGCTGCCCATGGCACCTAATCGCTCTATTAATGCTGATGCCAAGAAGAAACCAAACGCCTTCCAGTTCCCCCCTACAGCGCCGAGTGAGTTCAGGTCCCATCCGGTTTCTGGTCTGTGTGCTACAGCCTTTGGTCTCTGTCTACTTCACACTCTTATTGTAACAGTACTACTAGAGCTAAACCACCATCATCTCAGGAATGGCCGAGATAGAAAAAGACGAGAAGGTCAGAGAACCAAAGTTCTGAGAAGTGGAGTTATGGGCAGCTGGTTCCCACTACCAGAGGTAGCCAAACCATGACTGACAGAGGCCTGAAAGACCAGGCACAGGTTCCGCAACACTGGCGACATTCCTCAGAGCCCCGCAAAGGAGACGTCCCTCATATCACAACCGATGGCGGCTAACAATGTTGTCAGTTCACATTCCTCCGAGGATTCTGCTCTCCCTTCCTCGCTTCAGTTAGGCCAAGGCAGACAACACAGCTCCTTGGCGTGACGAAGTATTATCTAAGCAAACACACACGCGGAAATACTTTGGGCTCGCCACAATGCTGGGGAGCGCGACAGGTGTAATACGTCACAGTAACAATGTCTGCAGTGCGGACACCAATTAAAGGGCACTAGAAACTATCCTGACACACCCTGAGGGCCACATAAAGCGTCCACCAGGCATTCCAAAGAGCAGGGAAATGAGTCATTGTTTTATATAGTCATGCAAAAAAGAAAGTACACCCTCTTACAGTTCTATGGTTTTACATATCAGGACATTAAAAAAAAAAAAAAAAAAAAACAGGTTCTAAAAAAATTTAAATCTAATGTCACATGTAAAAAGTAAAAAAAAAAAAAAATTTATAAACAAAATAAATAAATAAACACCCACACCCACACACACAAAACAGATCCCACTGTGTCATTATTTATTTAACAAAAATGAAGCTAAAATGGAGTAGCCATGTGTGACAAACTAAGCACACCCCGTGATTCAATAGCCTGTAGAACCACCTTTAGCAGCAATAACTTGAAGTAATTATTTTCTGCATGACTATCAGTCAACTATGGTTGTGGAGGAATCTGTGCTTCAGTTCACTGAGGTTTGCAGGCATTTATTTATGCACAGATCTCTTAAGGTCCCGCCGTAGCATGTCAAACGACTTGAGGCCTGGACTTCAACTGGGCCATGGTAACACCTTGATTCTTTCTTTTCCAGCCATTCTGTTGTAGATTCGCCGGTGTGCTTGGGATCATTGTCCTGTCGCGCGACTCAGTTTCAGCCAAGCTTTAGCTGTCGGACAGATGGCCTCACATTTGACTCTAAAATACTTTGCTGTACAGTGGAGTTCATGGTCGACTCAAATCACTGCAAGGTGCCCAGGTCCTGTGGCTGCAGAACAAGCCCAAATCATCACCCCTCCACCACCGTGCTTGACAGTTGGTATGAAGTGTTTGTGCCGATTTGCCGTTTAGTTTTAGCCAAACGTAGCGCTGTGCATTACGGCCAAACATCTGCACTTTGGCCTCCTCTGTCCAGAGGACATTTTTCCAAAAGACTTATGGGTTTCCTTCAGATGCAACTTTGCAAACCTAAGCAGAGATGCAGTGATCTTTTTAGAGAGAAAGGAGTTTCTGCTGGAGACCCTTCTAAACAGGCCATACTTGTTGAATCCCTGTCTAATTGTACTGTCATGAACATGCCAACTGAGGCCTGTAGAGTCTGAGATGTAGCTCTTGGGTGTTTGCGATTTCTCTGAGCATTGCATGGACCTTGGGGAGAATTTGCTAGGATATCCATCCCTGGGAAGATCGGCAACTGTGAATAATCATTCTCACTGTAGAATGATGCACTTCAAATTGTTTGGAAATGTCCTTATAACCCTTCCTGTATTGATGGGCTACAACAATTGCGTCTCTAAGATCGTTGCCAAGGTCTTTCCTCCTTGGCATTGTGTTAACACGAACATGAATGCTCCAGACCAACAAGCAGCCAAAACTTCTGCTTTTTTAGAGGAGTCACACTTGCTGACGATCAGTTAATCAAGTGCATTTGATTAGCAGCACCTGGCTGTTACTTACCCTCTTCATTCCTGTGGAAGCAGTAAGGGTGTACTTAATTTGTCACGCACTGCTTCTGTATTTTGGCTTAGTCTTGGTTAAATAAATAATGACAGGATGTAATGGGTCATGTGTTCTTGTTCATCACTTTAATTTAGGACCAGAAGACCAGCTGATTTTTTTATGTCCCAATGCGTGAAACCTCAGAATTGAAAGAGGGTGTACTTTCTTTTTCACATGGTGGTATATAAACAACCAAATTCAATTCCCTCAGTGAAAAGCAGGGATTAAATATCTGCCATCCAAGCCTGTACCTGCATAAAGGAGATTCCTCTGGCGTAATGACGGCCACGGGGTCTCCAGTGGCTGTTCCGAACCCACCCCCCACCGCATCAGCTGACATTTCCCGCCCCCCAACCTCGTGCTATGATCCATATTGATGGTTATCTGCAATAGCCGATGTCATGGACGTTTGTTTAGTTACTTTATACTTTATCTCCTTTTAAAGCTATGGCGTATTTGTTCAATGGCACAACAGCACAGGCAGGAATAAACCACAATAACAAGAAACGTCTTTTCTGTGGGGCCAATAATAGGGACACGTTTCTCTTTATTTTGCTGGGTGCACTTTTGCAAATCAGTTTCTTCTTCATTCAACATTGTAACCGGCATTCAGAGGGATTACACGACATGTTCGGCCCGTCACCTTGGCCTCGCTCGGGTGTGGAAGGTCTCAGCCCAGCTATGCACCCGAAAGGGCCGACGCACGAACCCCAGAGGCTGATTGGAAATGGGCCAGGAAGTCAAAAGCTGGCAGACAATTAAATATGGGGGGGGGGGGGCATCTATAGGGGGCTCGACACATTTAAATGTAAATTTGCTGCATGTTTACCAACGCATGCATGTATGAAAATAAAAGGCTGATTCAAAAACAAAAGACGCAATGCAGATGTTAGTGTCAGGGCAAGTCGAATTCAAATCTTTGTTTTATTTAAAAAAAATAATTATGGAAACCTCTCTCTCCATGGAAATAAGATGCAAATAATTTTTAAACCAAATTCTAACTAATTTCCATTTTATTTTGAGAAAATGGATGTTCCTCAATTTAGAGGGAATTCGGCTCGTACTCGTATCTTCAGTGCTGATTTCTCCAACAAGTTGTCTGCTACCAAAAGGAGGAATCATTCCGAACGTCACCGGAGAGTCACACATGAAAGGGGTAACCAGACTCCCAGGGCTTGTCGTTCCACACCAAAATCAGGTAGCTATGTAGGTTACGAATGGGACCTCGCGCTTACCGTCTTGCTAAGATGTGGATGTGAGCCCTGCCTGAATGACAGAGTGAGGCCGCTCTCCTCCCTATTAAAAATTATTCCTGTTCTTTTGTGGAGCCCAGTCCATGTCATACGACCCTGCTAAAAATAGCAATACTTTTTCTTTACTGAAAAGAGCACAAGTGAAGGACAAAATACCCAGATTAAATATCATTCTGTCCCTAAAAGAAAGATGAAGCATTATGGTTTTATTTCACCACCCAGTTGTCTTGAGGTTTATATCGCGATAGCAGCTACATTGTATGATACTACGTATCATTTTCATTTATTAATACCCAAATATGGGACTTAAATAAACCGTGCAGAGGAAACCTAAGAACACTGCAAGAGGGGCATAAATAAAGGAGTTAAAACAGAAGGTTTTCAGGAAGTTCCTGGGTGCATCTGCTCAGGTTTCACACCTGAGACTTCAGTTGCACATGCACTCTAGTAGTGGGAGCAGTGACTGTACTTCAGGGTACAAATCAGTCGGTCCTAAATGTCAGGCAGAAAGCTGACTGCAGCTGCTATCCTCAGCTCCCGTCTCAGACACTCAGCAGTGCGGACCTGTCATCTCCACCACGTCGGTGCATAATGAACAGGTGGGCGGGAAAAGGAGAGTGAGCAAGCCGATCTGTAAACAGGGAATTCTAGCAGACCGATGACTTGCAAACAGCCCCTTTAAATGATTCAAAATAGAAAATGAAGTCTGAAAATGGAAACCTCTCACTTTGTGCATCTGAATACGGAAGTGAAATGAAGCTAAAAAAAAATCAAGCGGAAATTTCATACAGCAACGAGCTCTGACAAACTTATAGAGATCCCACACTCTGCTCGTGACCTGATAGCGGGTTTTAAAAAAATGAGCAATGGAAGGGAGAGTCACGTTTACAGAACTAAACATTTAAAATCCAGCATCACAACAGCTTTAAGAACATAAGAAATTTACAAACGAGAGGAGGCCATTTGCCTATCAAGCTTGTTTGGGGAGAACTTAACTAATAGCTCAGAGTTGTTAAAATCTTGTCTACCTCTGATTTAAAGGAAACCAAGGTTTTAGCTCGCGCTACACTAGCAGGAAGACTATTCCATACTCTAACTACATGCTGCGTAAAGAAGAGTTTTCTCAAATTCAGTTTAAAATGTTCTCCCGAATGACTTTAAGTGACTGCATATTTTCTTCATATACTTCATGAGTGAAAGCCTAATCCCCGATTACTGTTGGGTTGCATTTGGCATTGAGAGAGCCACTCTACAGGTTCTAAGTTTACATCATTTACTGCACAATTTGTCCAGGACACTATCTGTATATCTGTACAGCCATAACCATGTACTGCAGATAAACACAGAAAGACCAGGTCATTCCAGTACACAGAGCTGGAGAATTTGCCTGTTGCATATGAAATGAAGATCCCATCAGCTCATTTTTAATAACCTCTTGTCCAGTCACGGTTGGCTTGATTCACAGCGCATCCCAGGATGCACAGGGCCTCTTCCTGGGGAATAATGTGTCGGATGCAGATAAATAAAACATGTGTCCCAGGCAACAAGGAAGGATTTGCAGCCAATCGCAAAACACTCAATCACAGACACTGGGAGCAGTTGGGAGTGAACAGCACCTGAAGCTGGATATCCGAGGGATTATGGGTGGAATCGGGGTGTCACACAAACACACACAAACACAGCGAGAACATACACACGCTACACACTAAGCACATGAGAGGCTGCAGTACTAACTGCCAATCCCTCAAGACTAACATGCAATGCCATGCATTTACTGTCCAAACTTCTAAATCCTAAGAGAAATCTGTGAAGGAGTTCTCTCGGCTGATTCAGGTAGGGCTGATACTAGCTGGAGTCCGTTCTCACGAATGCCATAAACCACTACACCAAAGAACTCTCCCACCTAAATAAAATTCAACTGAGCCATTGACGCCCAGACCACTACTTCCATGCCACTGAAGAGAGATCATTGTAAAACGACTGAAAGCAAAGCAATCAAGGAGACAGAGCAGCTGTGCAAACATGCCACAATGCTGATCTCTTTATTGTTCTACAGTTTTTCGCCTTATACCTGAACAAAGACTTACCCATCCTATGCACCCCTTCAACATCACTTATGGGCAGTGAGCAGAAGCATATTTGTGCCACTAGGAGACTGGACAGGGGCACCAATTCAGCATGGTACTGGTGGTATTCACCCCCATTTAAATGACGTAACACAAGGCAAGACCTTTCCAACCATCAAAATGAACTTCAATAAACATCTTCAAATCTCATGGAGAAGCTGAGATCTCTAAGGTACAGCAGAAAGATACATCAGAGCTAAATTCATCAAGAGGAGTCATGAAACCACTAAGACATGGGTTTACTTAAATATGTTAAGTATGTAGAAGAAGAATAGCAAATAATGCCAATTATAGCTGACTTAATTGTTAACTAGTGAATGGGCAAAAAGCTCAGGAGTCAGAACAAACTGCACCCCACAACAGCAGTATTATTAAATTATTATTTCACATAATTAGTATAAACATGGGAGGTGCAGATATACTCATAAGCGGCTTGAAATAGTTTCGATGTATTAAGTCGTTCGTGACTCGCTGCTGAGGTCTTGAGCAAAAATCAAAAATAACTTGACAGGTCAGCAGCGCGTCTCTAAAGCGGACGCCGCACATCGCCGCAGCCAAAAATAAACGGCGCTGGAAATAACATTATCTCCGTCCTCAGCACCAGTACCCATATGTGCGCCAGTACAAGAACAAAATGCTTTTATCGGTTTGATGGAGAAACTTTTTTTTAACACTAGAAAAGTTACAAACGTGCCTTTTGGCCGGATAGTCATAAACACGCCGGAACATCTCGCAGTGGGACGCACCGTGCAAAGGCCGGCACACAAGAAAGTACACGGCATCACAGGCACCCTGCTTAGTATGTACTATAAATAACCCAGACGCACAGACTGTACAGATTTATACATACAGTATATATATACACACACATACATACATACATGCATGCATGCATGCATGCATGCTAAACTCACACAAGCACGCATGGTGCGCGTTCGTGTATTTACGCACGCACTTTTGCAATCGCAATCAGGTCACTGTCTTCGTGCAGCAAGCAATGTGGGTTTTCAAAGTAGTGGATGGCATGATGATCGGGAGTAGGACGATGACAATAAATAAAGCGACGAAGTCTAGACGCCGCTCCTGCCTCGGCTGTCAGGACGCCGATACCGCGGACATTTATTACGGCAGAGTGACATTCAAGTAGCTTCTGCGGGGGAAGCCGTTTACTCACCCCATTAACCAGTCCATGGCTGCTGGGAGGATAAATGCACCTAAAACTGGAGATGCACCCCCCTCCCCAGCGGTCCTCCTCGTCCGGGATTTAAGGTGCCGATCTTCCGATTTCAGCGCCGCGCCGCCAGCCTAACAGCACCGCAGCCCGTAGGAGCCGGACCGGCGGCGCTGCTCTTGGGGCGGGCGGAGGAAGCGCTGCATTGACTTTGAGGTTAAGGCGACTGTCTCAGCGCTGGTCCGGCGGCCTTAATCTGCGAGCCGGCCGATGAGCTGTAGCTCACTCCTCCAATGCACGGATCGCAAGGCCGGAAAGAGCGAGTCCCGAGTCACCGCCCGTTCGCCCTCGGTCATGAACCCTCGCATCGGCTCCAGAGCCGCTCGCCTTACCACTCCTGCGCTCCAGCTCTGCCACATATAGGAAGTAAACACAGAGCCGACCCTCCCTCTCCGGGATGTGCACCGTCCCACGCAGGGCGACCTGAGTAGAGAAGCACGCAGGGATTTGTAGTTCGCACTCCGACTTGTAGTCGCTTTCCTAATTACTCTAAGATAAATATTCTAACCATAGTGTTTGACACGTTAGTGCTTCCTTGCAGCAGCAACTTTTGGACTAACGCACACGCACTCCCATAAAGCATTCGTTTTGACTTCTAATCAATGGCGAGATATGAAAGTTTATTTCTGGTATATTCCATTATCGTAATTAGGTTGTATATGCTGGGACGTAGTAGTTGTATTGAATTATTATACCATTTGTTCGTTATGTTGTGCTATATTACTTTATCGAAACTCGAAACACTAGATGATAATGTAATTAGTAAAAAAAATATATTGCCCATTTTTAAGTGAAGGATTTAATAAGGGCCATAGATTGAAAATAGATTAAAATTGATTAAAGGGAATTAAACAGGAAAATGTAAAGTGGAGCAAAAATGAAGATACAGGTTTATAATTTTCAAGTAGATAACAGGCCTACAGAGGCATTTATCCCAATCTATCACTCTGACAGCCTATTAGCGTGTCGAGAATGACCATCATCATTTAGCCCCAGGGCAGGTGTCACACTCAGTCCTGTCCTTCCCTTTCGGTAGAAAATAATTGCTGTTTCACGCACAAATATTTTCCAATATGGCTGGGTGTGAAATTTTCAATGGCCATTGCAAGATCTGTGTAGGTATGTTTAAGTCCCCAGGATTCTACAAATAACACCGACGGTTATATGTAGAACATGATAAGAATAGAAGCCTTACTCATACTGATTGTGACGCGTGAATGTGTCATTGCCGTTCATCTATATATGGTCCAATCAGATTTAGCGAGACAGAGCTATGAGCTACCATAGCACAATATTAATTTCTGCTCGGACAGTGTCATGCATTTTTAGTACACAAGGCGGCACTGTCTACCATTAAGTAGTCCAAATACACAATTCTATAACTTGCTCCTGAAGAATTATTATTGGGACCCTGGGTAGGGTCACAGGGCACATGCACATGCTATAGGAAATTTTGAGTCACCAATTAACATTTTTTTGAACAAACAGGATGAATCCCACACGACACAGGCAAAACATGCAAAGTCCATACACACTAAATGCACGGCCCAATTTTGCCAAGGTCGGTATGCAGGTCATACAAGGCAGAGATGGGATTCAAAGTCCTAAAACTACCAGGTGTGAACCAGGAGTGCTGCCTAATGAACCACACCACCACCCAGTGACAGCTGCCTCACTTAATAACCTGTGCCATAAGTCATGCACGCTAATAATGGTTATGATAATGGCTTAATGGTTATGGACGTGCACTTGTGATCAAAAGATTGCAGGTTCGAATCCCCAACCAGCAAGGCACCACTAAGGTAACGCCCCCAATCACTGCTCCCTGGGCACTGAATTAGCCGCCCCCTGCTATGTCACATATGGGTTAAATGCAGAGAATGCATTTTGTTGTTGTGCACTGTGTGTCAACAATGACAATTAATCACGAAATTCTAACATAATGTTGGAAGTGTGTTTTTTTGTTCACCTAGAAATCGAGAAGGTTGCCTGTTCAAGTCCTGAACCAGGTGTTAAACTAATATATTTCCAAAAATGGATCTCAAACAAAGGGACAATAGTCAGTCAAACAACTAAACATTGGTGGGAATGTAGGAGAAGGTTTATTTAAATCAGAGGATTTTAAAATTAACCAAATCATTTCTTGCACCTAGATTCATCTGTGTAAAGACTCTGTCGAGTCCCTGCTGGACACTGATGCAAGCTGAGGTGACCTCAGTGGTTAAACCCTTAAGGACCAATACCGCCATAAGATCAGGTGACTCAAGTGCACTATAAGTGCCGCAGTAACGTTTCCTGCCATGGCGTGAGTGTCTGCTCACCATGATATCCTCTTGCCAACATATTCCAACATTAAACTCCACCCATTCAAAGTACAAACATCCTATTTAAACATCCGTCATCATCATTTACGATGAAATGTACATCAGTCAATTATGGAGCCGAAAGAGCATGTCAACCATCTGTGATGATGTACAATAAATAATGATAACCGATGTAAACTGGACTGCCCACACGTTTATAGGCAGGGAAACACTGGCCTGCTATGATCTCCTGGGGGGAGACGTTGGGGGGGGGGAATGTAACTGGGGCCAGCAAGGTCATTTCCTGAAACGTATCCTGCTATTGATCTGTAGCGTCTCACTGATATGACTGTATCTGCCCAGCAGGACAGAAAGCCCAGATCAGCTAATTCCGACTGGTGACCTTATTGCAGAGGTGACTCAGTTTCCTCCGGCAGTGTCCCGTTGCGATCCACACATCCGGCCGCCCTCTGCATCAGCGTTTAAAATCCGTTCTCTTCCTCCTCTAAATCCAGCTGCCAGAATAATGCTTGTTTTGGAGCATGGGAAAGAAGGAGTCTCCGTGCCTGTTCTTCCCCTGTTAAGCAGCATATTTAGTATTTTGCCGCAGCCTGTTGTTTCACCCTAAAACCCCAAATTAGGGTTAGGGTTAGGCTAGGGTTAGGGTTAGAAAAACCATGGCATATCCAGGCATCAAAATGTGTTCTTATGATTGATCTGGGGCCATATCGGATAGGAAATCACAGTTTATCTGGCTTTAGTAGCATATTTACTATTTTGCCGCAGCCTGTTGTTTCACCCTAAGGCCCCAAATTAGGGTTAGGGTTAGGCTAGGGTTAGGGTTAGAAAA
>JAODLD010000021.1:5188919-5205095 GCA_026781065.1 Mormyrops boulengeri
CAGCCTGTTGTTCCACCCTAAGGCCCCAAATTAGGGTTAGCGTTAGGCTAGGGTTAGGGCCAGAAAAACCGTGGCATTTCCAGGATTCAAAATGTGTTTTTTTGATTGATCTGGGGCCGAATATGATGGGAAATCACACTTTAGCTGGCTTAAGTAGCATATTTACTATTTTGCCGCAGCCTGTTGTTTCACCATAAGGCCCCAAATTAGGTTTAGGCTAGGATTTGCGTTGGAAAAATTATGGCGTTTCCAGGATTCGAAATGTGTTTTTTTGACTGATTTGGGGCCGAATATGATGGGAAATCACACTTTATCTGGCTTTAGTAGCATATTTACTATTTTGCAACAGCCCATTGATTCACCCTAAGGCCCCAAATTAGGGTTAGGCTAGGGTTAGGGTTGGAAAAACTATGGCGTTTTCAGGATTCAAAATGTGTTTTTTTGATTGATCTGGGGCCGGATATTATGGGAAATATCACTTTAGCTGGCTTAAGTAGCATATTTACTATTTTGCCGCAGCCTGTCGTTTCACCCTAAGGCCCCAAATTAGGGTTAGGGTTAGGTTAGGGTTAGAAAAACCATGGCATATCCAGGCATCAAAATGTGTTTTTATGATTGATCTGGGGCCATATCGGATAGGAAATCACACTTTAGCTGGCTTAAGTAGCATGTGCATGTATATTACGAAATGCAGAGATGAAAAATATTACTCCGAGATGCTATGAGTCATAAAAACACGTTTGGCGGGGTTCAACAGATAATAATTCTAAACGTTGGCCTTAAAAAGAGACCACCAGTGTCATTCGTCATGAAGGTTGATGTCATTCTGATCTATGAGTCTCCATCATTCGTTATTCATTACAGCCTTCAAACCCAGAAAAATAAGATCACTAAGGAATATCTGCATGCCCTATTAGGTTTCTCTGAATTTTTCCGAATCGCCAAGGATGCAATGCTGTGTTAGCTTTCTGATTTCAATGTCCTACTCCTAAAAGAACATGCTTTGATTGCTAGTTAATTTGACCTTTCTATTGATGGTGTACCAGCTCCGCATGCGGCTCTTGGGAAGATTTTAAACTGCATCTTTAGGCATTAAGAGCTCTATCAGGTATAGCCTGGCCTCATCAGGTATACAGCAGCACAGATGGGGGGGGGGCTTCTTGTGAGCTATCTGTTACTTGCAAGCCACTACCCTTCTTGTTCTGGATGTTTATTTGACTGGTCTTCCACAAACCCTCCTAAATTTCCGTTTTTTTTGTATAACAAATAACCGCAATGGGGGTTTCTTCACGCAGCATTCCCATTAGTATTCTTCTAACCAGTACTGTTCTGTCAGACTTGCATATATATTTTATGAAGTAGCCATAATGCATATAAAACCACACTATTTTCCAGGATTCATACCTACCTGGATGAGGTCAGGAAATACTGGAACAACCTTTTACTATTTATTAATGCTTTTCCCCAGATGTCTGTGCATAATCTCTGAGGTGATTTGTCATAAAAATCCATTAATTCATATTCTTAAATCACTCCTCCAATGCAGAAGCCTTTCCCAAGAAAAGTCAAGGTAGGATATACAGTGGGCCCAGAAATAAAGTCATGTCTTAAGTTATAAAAGACCCCGCCCCCCCCCCCGAAGGGGAGCCAAGGTGACATTTTGTCAGGGGGCCCAGAATTTCTAGCTATGCCCTTGGATAGAATGGTACATTCATGTCCACACTGCAAACAAGGTTTTAGAGATACATATTCACTAAAACCACATGATTTTTGGTCATGTGAGGAAACCAGTGCACCCAGTGAAAAGCACACTGGGAGTCATGGGACAGGATCAGCAGCCATGTTCTGTGAGGCTCCCGTGCTAAACTATATTACAGCATTTGTGTGAATCTAAGAACTTTTGCTCACGTACTTTTTGGCCTCTTTGTTCATGGAGAACATGTAGATATATTTTATGTAGAAAAATAACATAATTCATTTGGTGACAGTGGCTCTGAAATATGTCATACTCTTTCAGTTCAAATTTTGCAGGTATTTTATTACATGCGCGGGATAAAAGCATTTGGATCCAAGTCCATATGCTTGTGCAATATTCTGTAAATCGACTTAGTGATTACGGCATAGGAAGCTGTCAGTGTGAGGAATCTGCCTTAGCACAACTCACATCATTTATTCATAGACACTGGCTGCTTTTCATAAAAAACCATTAAAGAACATTAAAACGGAGACATCGCCCATTAATCACATGAATAATGAATGCAAGGTTGTGGTAGCCTTCCATTTTTGCTTTCGTTTTAAAAAAGAAATGGTAAAAAACAGCAGACACAGAAAAATCAATCCAATCCTAGTATGACTCTGAGTCTCGGTGGCACCGGGGAGCTGAGGGAGCCCAGGTTAAAGGGGGGACATGATGACTGGTCATGAAGAAGGAGGCAAAGCCTGCTTTCGGATAAGCGGAGTGAAGTGCCTTTTCTTCACAGGCAACGGCTTCACTGGTGGGCCAACTTTTTCCAGCAAGAAGCTACTGAAATGCCAAATTCAGAAACGGGTGTCCATTTGTAGGTGTGCCTAGTATCATTTGGGCACCGGCGGATGGACAACAAAACTCAAAAAAAACATTTGCAGGGGTCGCTATAATAGAAGCGATGGATGAATTTAAGGTATAATTATGTTTATGAACAACAGCCTTTGTGGAATATTTCAGCTCTATAATATTTGCAAATGAGAAAACTTTATGAATTGCCGTAACTTGTAACAGCCTCGGGTAAGTTTGCATATTACTAATGGAAAAAGCCCAGGTTCGGTCCAGTGTGTGTATGTGTATGACGTACACTGGGACCGTAGAAGCTACATCAACTCATCCACCAATGAAAGAGGAAATTATACAGCGGCATCTGCAGCCCTGCAAGGTCATTGGCTTGTGGTTTGCAGGGGGCATTTGCGCTCAAAAAATACTCTGCATTTATATGCTATTAAAGTTAGACGGGGGGCCCAGCTAGACCGTAAGGTTTTCTTGGCTTTGTTGCAATTCTGCAGCACCGTTTTCTTGGAGTAAACGTTAGCACATTAGCGGTCACGGTAGCCCCCCCACCCGACCCAGGAAGCCAGAGTCGCTCACGTGCAGTAAATGCTGCAGACCTGGGGGTTATTGGATCTGCGCTAATAGCCGTCCTGTTGAAGTAATGCAGCCTCCTAGCCTGGTCCCGACTCAGAGCGTCAGAGAACCGGGCGTCAGCAGGCCAGCCGCTGGCGTCGGCACTCCATCCTCATCCATCCAGACGTCCCCCAGGGCGCGCTGATGGACCGAGTGCTGACCTTAGCTCTGCAGACGTGGCCTTCGTGCTACGCAGGGAGGGTATACGCGAGCGACCCGCTTCTTAAAAATCACACGTGTTTGGGGAAATTACTCCTAAACCAGAGTTCAAATATAAAACTTTCAGTCGTGCTCACAAGTCAGTGATCAGATTTCAAGACTTAATGGAGAGAGACTAAATAAAATAAAACAGTACTGTGTGAGGCTGAATTAAATGCATACACTTTTGTAAAGCTAACAATAGGTGGCAGTATTAAATTGCTCATGTCAATACCCTGCAGTCCAGCCATGCATCTGAGATTTCATTCAGATTGAGCCATTGATTTTCATAATCAGTTGTTAATGCAGTTCATAATAATGTCATTCATTATCCACAAATAAACACATAAAAGCTGCACAAATCCAAGCCGTGCTTGCCAAAACAAGCTTATAATCTGCTTCCCAAATATTACGAGGTTAACTTAGGACCGGGCTGTCACTACTTCTTCTCTGCTTCAGAAGATTCGCCTTCTGGGCTTCGCTCGAATCCCCCATTGGCTGATTTCCCATTGGCTGATTTCCCATTGGTTGAGGCTCATCTGGTTGAATCCTCACCTTGAAGCCTTATTACTCCAAGGTGATAAATGAGGGTGAACAAAATTAGTTGCATGATCTTAGTGGTCTCATGGTTCAGAGTTAATGATTAGTAATTAGCAATGAACTAGGAAGATGAGCGTGGTTATGTGTGATGGGACTTTGAAGGAAGGGGAGGCGCATAATGCCGCATAGGACAAATTCATGCATGCAGGACAATAGATGATGACTGTCTTGGCCAGGACTTTTACACCTTGAGATAAATTTGGTTGCACAAAATGTCTTTATGCATAAATCTTAGCCTTCTTGTTTGCCCTTAAGACATACTTCCTTCATGAGATCTGACATGGCCACACACAGACCATGACGGTGCAATTTTGTTTTCACTGTTACCGACAGCTACAGATTGCTTGTTTAAGGGAAAATCCGGCAATTCCAATCCAGTCAGCAGTTGTGTGGCTGAAGTAAAAGCATCTGTCTTGCCCGAAAGCAGACATGAACTCTACCTGTCCAGGAAGTTTCCCCATGTGCCAGTGTGTGGAAGAAATTAAAAGCACCAGTTTACATCAGTACAAAAGGAGCATCACTGTAGGGGGAAAAAGAGTTTAGCCTGGAAGGAGTGTTTGTTACTTATGCTAGCTTGTGGTGGCCTAATGTTAGGATGTACACTTGCAATTGAAAGATTGTGGGTTTGAATCCCTGACCAGCAAAGTACCTCTGTAGTGCTCTAAGGTACCAAACCCTGCTTCCTAGGTGCTGAATTAGCTGCCCCGTGCTGTGACATATGGGTTAAATACCAAGGAAGTCTTTTGTCATTGTGCTATGGTATGACAACTAATCACTTCCCCTTCCCTAGTGAGGAACATAATGCTGATATTGCACCATAACTTCTCTACGTAAGGTCTCTCTTTGGACGCCATCAGTCCTGTTAAAAAGCCACTGCCATCATCAGCTTGCTCCTGCACACAGACTTGGGATACTTCCACTCCGTAACCATCACTGTCGCATCCTTACTTTCTAGTGCACAGGATGGTCTTGGGTTTCAGATGAAATGCTGGATTATACCGTCATGTCATTTCAGAATCACCAATATTGTGACGTGCATGGAACTATGGAGAACTTCGTAGTTATAGAAGACCCCCTGGGGTGATATTAAAACTACACTGAGCATTAAAAATCACCCGGTCCTGTTACATATTAAATAAATGGTTCACATTGAAGGTGCTATCAAACTTTCCCATTTTACCTTTTATCTTCCTTGGTGTATTTACAGACAATGACATGCTCTGAATACACGCCACTGGTCGAGCCGGTTTCCAGGCGTGCTTTACTGTTTTGCAGTTTTGCATTAACAGAAAAGAATTTCAATGGAGAAAGAAATCTGTTCTTTCATTTTCACATGTCCACATATATTCAGCATGGGGACAGAGTCTAGAGGGCAGGGTGCACCCTGGGTGGAATGCTAGTCCATCTCACAGCCTCGCACGCACACTCTCTCACACTTTGGTCTGTTCAAAAGTGATTTACCTAATAACATGCTTTTGGAAACCAGAGCCTGTGGATGAAACACATGAAAATACATTCAGAACTTGCAAACTCCACACTCTCAGAGTTGGGGATGGTGCTCATACGCTCAGCCCTGGAGACTCGATGCTACATTGTAAGCATTGACCCATTGTGATGCTTGGAAACATCGCAGTGGGTAAGTATTTAAGCTTTGTTTTTTGATAGGCACCCCATAATGATTCAGCTGAGACAAATAGTAGCATGTGTACAGAACAGAAGTTCATACGGTACATTTTAGTTTTGTCTCCTAATCAACTGTAATCCACTCCATCCTATCTTTAGAGAATGGATTTCCACACCTTCTCTGAGTCCAGTATAGTGCACACGTAACATTTGGTACCTTATACTCATGTATCACACACTTATACACTCTGATATTTTCACATTCTGACCTGCATAGTTTAGCTGACTTGCATATTTGGCCAGATGGATATCTTTACAAGTAAACGCCCAGAGTTGTGCCTGTCTTGGGATTTGAGCCAACAACATTCAAGCTACAAGCCCACGCTTTAACTGCTGCGCTCCCTGCATTTACAGCATATTTACAGCACACACTTACACAACTCTCCTTTCAAGGTTATGACGCACATTCCTGCTCCTCCAGTCTCCCGCTCTTATAAAGCACATCATCTCATTCTTACAATGAAGTTCCTGTTCATGAAGAGCAGGACATCCCTCACGTTAATGTTACCATAGCCAACCTACCCCAACACTGCTTTCTATGTTCAGCTGATACAAGAACTCAACCATAAACCACATTTATTAATACAGTGTGTCAACAGTCAATTGCGTTCACTGTCTGCTGATGTGAATAGTTGTCTTATTAAGTTCTTGCTTTGTTTGGCAGATGTTTTGTGGCTCTTGCACCAGTACTGCTTACACTTGTAATTGTGCATTCATAGGAAGCTCAGTCTAATTTCACTTTTGCTCGGTTGTGCTTCAGACAAGCATCTATTAAATAAAGTGAATGTAAAGCACTTAAAATATATTATAATATATATACATACCAGAGGACCTTCCTCAATTGCAGAGGTGTCAATTTCAGGTCCAGAAAGTAAAAATCCAGACCAGGATTTTGTTTCAACCAATCAGCTGAGCGTAAAGAGTCACAGTCAAATAGTACTCAACTGGTTGGTTGAAACAAAATCCTGGTCAGGATTTTTACTTTCTGGACCTGAAATTGACACCTCTGTTCAATTGTGAAGAAATGAAACTGATCAGTGCCATAGGCTGGAAATAAGCCATTGTTTTACTACATTTATAATAGTGGGAGAACACAGTGTTTTCCAGTACATGACATCATGCCAGAGAAATGAAGTTTGGCGGTGAATTTGCTCATGAGAAGCAAATACTCATGAGAAACAGCCCCTTGACCACAGGGGATTAAGGAAGTGTTACATAAGGGGGGCGTTGCTGTTGGCTCTATCTGAAGTGCTTCTGGAAGGACTTCTCCCACCGTAGCAGGAGGCCCTCATTGACCCATCTCCCAGCAAGTTTATGGAGTAGAGGGAGAAAAACTGGGGAAACAGAAGAAATGTAATTAAATTAAATTAAGTAATTAAAATGGCATAGCTAGAGTTTTGGCTACCCTGACACATCTGTAAAGGTATGACCTCCTTTTACATGGTGTGATATTTATAGCAGCCCTTTGCCATCCCCTCACCTCGCCTCTCTTTTATAAGGCCAGACAATAGCAGTGGGAGACAAAGACAGGCAATGGTAAGAGAAGATGATTGTCCTCATTGGTTCTGAAGTTCCAAATTTCTTGTACCGATCATCATTTATTTTGTACCAAAGGAAATGAATGGCACCAAGTAGCCAAGTTTTAGACATTAAAATTCAGTGGAGGCTGTGAGTATTGACTGTTATAAGTTCCTTAAAATAACATTTTCTACCAAAACAGGGAGTGAGTTCTCTCCTGCCTCCAGAAACTCATTGTCGCTCATTGTTTACCACCTCCTGGGGAAAGCAATGAAGTCCCAGCAAAGACAGAAGGCTGTGCACCAATACCCTTCAGTCTCTAGCTGTTTCCTGGTCAATCCACCCACACAGACATGGATTACAGCCATGGCAGACTGGGAGTGAGTCCAGGGTGAGGGGGAACTGGTGTTTTTGTGTCACAGATTTAGTGTGATGTCATATTACTCTTTTGAGGATTTAAAGAGAGGTTAGACTGCGGCTCACTGGGCTAAGCCTCCCTTCCTGTGATCAGAAGGTTGCAGGTTAAAGTCTAAAACCAGCATGCCTGTGGGCCCCTGAGCAACGAATAAACAGATGAGTTAAGTGCTGCCTTTCCCACAAAAGACTGCAAAATGATGAAGGCATGGTCACTCTAGTGCAAAAAAATAATCAGTTTCATTCCTGCTGCTTGACTCAGCAAGCAGAACATTTGCTTCTGGGAAAGCAGCAAACTCACAGGGTGTTTCTGATCAGAGATTATGAACTTTGACCTGCAAATCTGCTGCGCCATGGGCCCCCCAAATTCACAGAAGTGCAAAGAAGGAAGATGCATATTTTATTTGCATTGTTATGACAAGAAAGTTTTTAATAAACTGGAATAACGCATATGGGCTGTTAAGAAATTTCCGCCACATTTAACACTTGATACCGCTAATGTGTACATGCGTACCAGTTATGTCAATTGATGTTTATGATATGCCACTAGCTAGCATGCTTCTCACATATTTTGCCATATGGTATTTTCAAAAGCACCATAATTCATGAGCTTACTGAAAATACCCCATTGCATCATATTATTCAGTCACTCCCATTTTTCCACAGTAATGTGACCATACCATAAGAGTTTATAATCTGAGGTGAACACACATTGGCCTAGAATTTATGGTATTTTATTATTTTTATGCTTTTATTTATTCATACGGCAATACTCTTTCATGGCGTGGCCAGTCTGAGCCGTGTTGTTTGGTGTGAGCTGCTGCAATCCAAATTCATTAGTGTAGTGAAAAAGTGAGATAGATTCTCTAAACCTCATAACTATTTTTGGATGCAGTTTCACACTTGTGAAAATACAGAAAGTAAATTCAGGAAGAGACTTAAAATTCCAGAGTTTTGTAACAAGCAGATGCAGGACTGTGTTACGCTGGTTCAACAACGCATCTAGTGTGGAGACGAAAAGTGTTTCTGCAGCATTTAAAGATTAAAAACACAACAAACGTTTGTCTTTTCTGTTTGTATTTTTGTTTCATTTTCACAAAACAGGTACAACGGGAGGAAAAAAAAGCCTTTCAATAGAACCTGAGGTATTTTTGCGTCAAGCAGCCTAAGGTATGTGAATATTCTCTTAGAAAGTTTCCTAAATTCATTCATTTGTAGATATGTTGCTATTTACAACAAGATCATAATAATAAACATCAATGATAACAAATGTAATAACCAGGACTGCCTGCATCTTGTCATAATGTACGTTTTAAATAATAATAATAATAATTTTTAAAAATAAAGAAGAAGAAAGAAAAAATATCTCACACATGGAAAAAACAAAACAGTCTATCCAGGTCTGAACTTACAGCAGCACAAGGAGAAGGTCTAATGTCAGTACTCAGAATTGTGATCTGAAACCCCATCAAAACAAAAATAATTAAAGAAAGAACTCACTGGAAGGAGAGAAAAATCTTCTGCTTTTGTACTATAAAACTTTCCCTCAAGTCTTTACCTTTGGACTGACTGAAAAGAGGAAATAAAGGCAGAGAGAGAAAACCAGACAGTAAAAGAGATTGAGAAACATCATGCTAAAATACCCAGAATACCCAGGGGCAGGCTTGGCTGTGAGAAAATCTCATTGAAACACAGGTGCCAGTAGCTTTTTTGTTTGGGTGACATACTAGAATGTCCAGACCAGGAAATATACTATGGCTCACCTACCCACCTTCAGCTAAATTAAATCACTTTGGATTGTGGGAGAGAAGTCAGTGCAGGTGGGATTATCCCTGCAGACAAATTTGCCAGCTTGTGTGCCATCTAAAAACAGGTTGAGCGTCCAGGTCGAGCTCCATTCTCTCTTTCTCAAAATTTTTCACTCTCTCATATTTTAAATAAATACTATCCATAAATACAATGCAGAACAAAGGAGTACAAAGTAATTTTATATTCTCTCCATCATCTATTGGTGATTTTCTGTAAACACAGCGCCCAAATGGTTTAACTGCATGTTACCATCTTTGACCTGAATACCAGGCTGTCAAGTTGATCTGTAGAACCTTCTAGGAGACCCTGGATTTTGGGGTTGAAATCTGAAGAAAAGAAAAAAAAAACAGGTGACCGCAGAGAGTCTGCTGCCAGTAGTACCACGGGGGGGGGGCGTCATGCCATCTTTGGAACTTCAGGATGCTGTGATTCCCCCCCCGCCCCATCTTCGCAAAAATCTTCCAACAAATCCCTAAGAACTCAGTCTCCCTCAGTGACAAGGAGGGAAAAAAGAGAACCTTGTATTGCTTGAAATTTCTGTCTGTGTGTGTGGTTATGTGTGTGCGAGCATGTGTGATTTTCATAAATACAACACAGTAAAATGTAAAGAAAAGTCCACAAACACTATAATTTCTCATTGCCAGAATGAACAGATACAATAAATAAAACATGAGGAAAATATTGCCCATTAAAACTGCAATAAAACTCTTTATGCTTAGTACTGTGTTTACATATCTTTCCTCCGTCAGTCACCGGCCGCTCTGAGCATGCTCAGTGTACACCTGGGTAGTTGCAGCTAAGAGGATCACGGAACAGTGGTGTGCTGCCCGGCTGAGTCACAGGGGGTGCAGCCTCCCAGCCGTGTCACTGACTGTTAACACTGTAGGGAGCAGGGAAGGATGTGGGGCTGTCGAGTGTCTTAACCACCCCTCCAACGGAGGCACATGGCACCGCGGCGCTTGGCACAGTTCAGCTGGCCACTCCTTCACACGCCGATCGGCAAAAATGTGCCACGAGGAGGCACTGCCCCCGTCGATCCTTCATTTCTACCTCAAAGAGCACCGACGCGAACATCGTCAAGAAGAGATTAGCCTGGAGGCTTTAACTGCCCCATGCTGCAGTCTGCCCCCTTGTGGTGTGTTTGTGCTAGGGATTTCAGCAGGCATGTCATCTGCAATCCTCACCCCACCCCCCAAAGGTCCAGGAGCACTGCAGGCTGGCTCTGCAGGATGTCTGCCTCGCAGAATCAGTCACAAACGCAAACCGACAAAAAATAGATCCATATTATAAATTAACCACCCAGTCCCCCAAAGTTCCCCAAAAAGTCCACAGCTTTGTGGTGGAGGGGCAGCCCCAGTGTGTAGACCTGAGGGTCAGGACACCTCGATGATCTCCATGCTGCCGGAGAAGCTGGACTGCTTGCCAATCTTGCCGAGCTCCTCGCGAGAACGTGTCTCAGCCATGCCCTCCTCGAACTCCATCTGACAGCTCCGCCGCTTGAACTGTTTGTCAGCAGAGGAGGGGCCGGTGGGTGGGGCCTCCTCGTGCCAGCTGCCCCGCCCATCCCGAGCCTCCGGGGGCTTCTCTCGCAGGCGCACTGCCTCGCAACCGGCCGCTAGTCCGCCACAGCCGAACGCCACGTACGACGGGGCTCCGCCAAAGCGCATGGCAGCAGAACCTCCTCCTGAGGTGTCCGCACCGAAGAACCAAGGTCCGTCACCTGTGGGCGTGTCAGGCGTGGTGGCCTGCGCTGGCTCTCTGTGCTTGGTCCACGCCGCGTTGGAGCCCGCAGCCGGCAGGCTGAGGAGTAGTGAGGCCTTCAGATTCTCGTCCAAGCTGGGGCTCTTGTGCGCGGCTGTGCCGCGGCTGAAGCCCAGGCTGAGCGTGCGGGCCGGCGAGCCACCACTGTTGGCCTTCCCCCTCCGCCGCTGCCTGGGCCGTGACTCACTGCCCACGGGCGACTCAGCCGAACCTGGGCTATCCCCAACCGGGGAGAACTGGCACACACCGTTGGTGGTCCCAGGGCTGTCCAGCTTGCATAGCTTAGGGACGTCCTCAGAGTCCACAGGAGTGACTGCAAGTGAGGGGGGGCGCTGGAGACCGGAGCTGGGAGCATACACGGACTTGATGTCCAAAGAGAAGGAGCGCTTAAGGCGATTCGTGTCCAGGATGCGCTCGGCCGACAGGTGGAGCCCATTGAAGCCCTGCTGGAGGGATGTGGGCGAGGCCACCTTGGACTCCTCGGGGGTCTCCACCTTCTTATCCAAATGTCCAGACTCAGGGCCTGGGAACGCGCAGTTAGCCTCCCCATTCTTAGACTCACGCTCCCCCTCTGGACTGTCAGCTAATGCCTTGCCAGGACCTGAAGAAAGAGCCTTCAGCAACTTCAAGCCCTTTTCAAACTCAAGCAGCTGACCCAGGAAGTTGAAGTTGGGTGAAATGGATGGTCTGCGGTCTTTCACAAACCTAGCAAGGCATACCGACACAGGCATAATCAGACTTCTGCATCATGTCACATGTGTGGACAACAAACATTAACATGCATGCGGAGCATTTCCGCTCATGGAAGTTCTGAGGCAGAACAACAAAAAAAATGATTGATTCAGAGAGATACCCAATCAGACTGTAGAGGAGGCGGGTCCAGGCATCTATAGCAGGCAGGACCAAGACATCTGATTCGTAGATCTTGCCTCCTCTAGTTTCTTGGACCCACCTCCTCTACAATCTGATTGATTATCTCTTTGAGCCAATCATTTTTCATTCTGCCCTCAGAACATTTTTGCACAAGTAAAACTCCCATGAGCAGCATTTCCTGTTCAAGATGGAATAGCAAGGAGCTCATTTATTTAGCAGTCTTTCATGTGTTGAATGTGTGGGCTTATCTTTCAAAAAAGGAAAACCATTAAAAGAACAGGAAAGGGCTTACCTGTAGGCATCATCTGACGACAGGCCCATTGTCTTCATGATGTACGCAATGGCGATGGTGGCTGACCTGGAGATCCCCGCAAGACAGTGGACGATGACTCGGCAGTTGGATACCTTGGCTTTGTCTACAAAGGGGAGGGAGCCAAAAATAAAGATTCAATGCAAAGCATAAGAAGATCCGGGCAGGAATTCTCCTCCCTCCTTCTCACTGAACTTGATATTCCCTGGGACACAGGTACAGCCATAAGAAAATCCACGAGAAGTTTGTTGGCACCCTCTTAGGCAAGAGCACACGCCTCTCTCACCAATAAAGTCGTTGGTTTTATCCAACCAGGGCAGCAGCTTCTCACAATAGTTGTCATTGACGGGGATGCGCATGAAGTGGCTCTCGGAGATGAAGTCTGGCTTGGGGCAGGTGTTGCTGGCATTCAGCACATACGTGATCCCATTCTGGGCCATCAGGTCCTGAGGTCAAACAGATAAAATCAAGTCTATTAGCACCTGTGTTCATGGGTCATAGGTGGCAATAAACTGTTTTGGAGAACCTCCCCCTTAAAACCTGAAATCATAGCCCTGAGGCGACCTTCTCCCTTGTGAGTAACACCAGCATAATGATGGTTGGTTCCTCCAGCAGGTTCAATGACAGGAACTAGGGGTAGGGGAAGCAATCAGATATGGTTTGGAAAGCAATCGGCATCACCTTGACATGACATGTCCTACCAAGCCAACCATGCTTAAAAGGAGATGTCTGCACGGTTCATTTGCATTCCAGAATGATGTCATGGAATTTTACAAATAAAAAGGGATCCTTGACACTCCGGCTGCCGAGATACATTTCACCGGCTGGCCTAAACACGGCATTATTTACAGTACGGATAAACAGCTTTAAATGTTGCTGCGGTTACAGCATTCGCCACGGCGAATTCCTGACAAAAGAAATCCAATTCCCTCCGACAGTCTGATGCAAAACAGACACAGGAAGAGCTGTCTGGGGAATACGCAGACACCCACACTGCCCTGTATCCCCGTGTCTTCGTTAAACCTTGCTGGGGGGCGGGGGGGGGCGTCAGTCTGATTTAGCAGTGCTAGTCAAGGCAGATCCAACATGTAATTAGCAACACGTCGTATGAAAGTTCAAAGGGGGGGATATAAAAACCTGGGGGGAAGCAGGGTGACTGGCTAGGACCCAGAGCCTGCTGGCTTGCACGCTGCCTGCACCATGGTGTTCTTTCCAGCTTTTATAGCATGCCCACCTACTAAACAACCCTGTCATATTTTCCACAATCACACCCACCGGGCAACTGATTATACCCTTTTGAAGAAGATATGCGGAGGAGAGCACTCACTGGGAGCCGTGAGCAGCCTGCTTCCAGATGCCCAGAGCTAACCCGCAATGCACACATAGAGAAGTGGTGTGCAGTCGGGTATGGCGTATCGCAAATCTGCCCCGTTACTTTAATTTTCCAAATGGGTGGCTATGCCAAAACTCCAGCGAGCTAAGGACCCCTGATTTGTGCCTGCTCACCTTGTTGAGGACGTCCTTCTGGGAGCCCAGGTAGAGGTGCGGAAGGATGCGAGTGGGACCCACGTTGGCCACCGGCAGGCAGGGTTGTGAGAGGCTCATGGGCAGGATGCCTGCTGGCTTTCCCTCGCAGAGGCCTGGGAAGCAGGAAGAGAAGGCTGCGAAACCCCCTGCGAAGAAACGACACACAAACAAGTGGCCTGTAAGTCAGGGCAGAGATTACATGTGCAGGAATGATGGCAGGATGATGCTCGGGGCTGGCGGCCAGCCAATCAGAGAGCTTCCACAACCATGTGTGCTACAGCGCTTGGGAAACCAAAGGAGCACATCATTGCTCCCAGACAGAAGGACAAACCCTGGGGAGGCTCAAACATACCGAAGAGAGGGACAGGGGGGAGCACACCCAGATCCAGCTGTCGCAACTTCCCAGCGACCCCTTCTTTGCAAACTAAAATCCTGCTTGCAAAACCTAAGGCAGTACAGACCGTCACGGAAGTCAATCTTTTCCACTTAGATGGCCTTTCACCTACGATTGACCCGCTCCCCCTGGTCTCCACACTTTCCAGCCTGCTCAGGGAGGTGGGGCCCTGCACTCCTCAGCCGTCAAGGCGCGGGCTGCCAGCCCTTTAATAACAAGCCGGATCCGGTTTCGGCGTCTGCCCCTCGCCGGCTCCCTTTCCCGCATGACCTCATCTCCTCTCCTTGACATTTGCATCAGAGCGAGGGAATGAGGCCGGCCACAGGTGTTACACCTCCCCCGGGTCCTCTCTGCCCAAAACATCGCCCCTCCCCACCGCCTCTCAGCAGGGTCAGCTGAAGCACCTTCACCTACTCAGCGATTATATTTATGTTGCTCTCAGCTTATCAGAAAACCTGCCAAGACCACGGACAACAGGAAAAGGAGTGAGAGAAAAAAGAGAAATCAGAAAATCTGTGGCCATAAGACATGTGTGTGTTCCCATGTGGATCAAACGGTGCACGGGATTGTGAAGCGGTCGTG
The DNA here is from genome assembly GCA_026781065.1 of Mormyrops boulengeri. Taxonomy (NCBI): domain Eukaryota; kingdom Metazoa; phylum Chordata; class Actinopteri; order Osteoglossiformes; family Mormyridae; genus Mormyrops; species Mormyrops boulengeri. Next base: position 5,203,743 of record JAODLD010000021.1, read on the forward strand.
TAATTCGGGAGAGTGCCAGGAGTGACCATGGCGAGGTAGGATCCCTTCAAGGGAAACTTTAGCAGAGGAGAGGGGAAGGATTTAAGGCCTAATTGCAAAGCGGCTTTTAAATCTGGGACTCATTAGCTCTCCTTCCAAGTAAGGCTGGCAACAGGGGCGATTACATCACCCCGGCTTACGCCTCGACCTTGGACGACGTGCGCCTTGTGAAAAAGACGGCGCGTCAACAGCTAGCTAGGCGACAGACGGACTGAATAGAGTCCGGACTTCTTGAACAAAGAGAGAAAAGGAAGAGCTGCAGATTAACAGGGGGAGGGGAAGCTAAGGACAGCAGAAAAGAGAAAGAGAATAAAACAGAGAGAAACTAAAGAAGTGGACCTTTTTCTATCAAGCCATTCCTGTGTTTTTTCTCCTTTCTTTTATGCCCCTTGGCCTCCCTGTTTGCCTCCAGCTGCACCGCCTGCTCTTATATCCGCTAACCAAGCCAGAGGCTGAACTCTGGCTGTACAGTCCATCCCAGCCCCCTTCCTCCTTCAGGCTCTGCCTGCCTCCGTCTGCTCCCCGCTGGGGCACGATCATCACCAGATGCCCAGGCCCCGGCCTACACTCACGGAGGTCACAGCAACTGTGGGCACTCAGCCGATGAATGTAGTAATTTTAACGATTATTTCTTACCTCTCCTAAAAAAAAAAAAACAGATAATTAAACATTTAAAGCCCTGCATCCACTGCTTCTTCACTCATAAATCCTGACCGATTTTGCAGAGTTTCCGCTGCTGATGTAGCCCTGTGATTTCAGGGCTCAAATTCTGTGACATATTCACCAAAATGTATGCCGTCGGGGCCTTGATGCCTACAGGGGCCAAAAGTGCTCTGCGTAACGCGTCAGTTGACACAGCAAGTGAGAGTCACGCCTGCTTCTGCCACTGGTTCTTCCTGTTTTTAATGTTGTTTTAAAGGGCGTCAGTGTTACAGCTAACCGTTCAGTACGATGACTTAATACTGTTTTGCTGACCCTGCATCTGCGGTCAGGCGTATTGTAAAGATCAGGGGCTGCTGACAGATTGGCAGCAGCTCGCTGAGCTGTACTGGCCACACAGAGCCAGTTCTTGCTCATTACACTGAGGCCTTCTGGTTATTTTGGGTATCTGGCCCTTTAAGTTCATGCGTGAAGGGCTGTCCGTTTCCAGCTATTAATGGCAACGGCTGAGCGGGATGACATCATCTCCTCCCCAGTCTAGGGGGAGAAGGCCTTTTCTGCCTGCTGAGTTGCTCCCTCCATTCAAAGTTTAGCCACTATACGTGGCCGCCGCGGCCCCCCCCCCCCCCCCCCCCCCCGCCCCCCCCCCCCCCC
>JAODLD010000021.1:5208994-5235880 GCA_026781065.1 Mormyrops boulengeri
AGCCCCAAAACTGTGCACACACACACACACACACACACACACACACACACACAGGCATCAGCAGCTCCCCAGACTGAAGAGGAAGACAGCAAAAACAGCATTAGCTGTGCCAGGCCAAACAGCGTGGTGGCTACAGTCATCTGGGGACACTGATGATGAAGCCACAGCATCTTGGTTATTTGCTGGAGAAATAATCTAATGCGCTGCATGGGAACAAACAAAGGCTACGCATTTTTTCCCAAACTGCATAAACCATGCACCCTGCCCCCATGTGGGCTCTTTTCAGATGTTCAGATAGAAGCCAGCCAATCAGGTCTCACCTGGAACGGCGCCGCTTGCTGGAGGTCTGATGGTACTGCACAATCCCATTCCGACCAACGATTGTGGTTTTTGGCTGCTTTCTGACTCAAAAGCATCTTTCGGAAGTGTCCAGGTGCTTCCATAATACCGTGAGTAACTCAGGGCTCACGTGAGCCTGGCCTGTGTTGCAGGGTCACATGATCAGTGCTCATTTGGGAGATAGCAGCTCCCTTAGGACACAGAAGAACCAAATAATACTCTGACTTAACCTTACAAAAATAAATAAGTGAGGGCTTCCAGTCAGGGTAGGGGGAATACAACACGGGAAACAGGGAACCAGAACCAGAACCAGAACCAGAACCAGAACCGCAACACAGCAGGAGGACTGAAACACAGGAGCAGATTCTTCCTCAGTTAATTCATACTGCAGACAGCAAGAGATCAAAGGTCTTAAATGAAACTCAGCTGCAGGCAGTGCTGAGGTGAGAAGGTGCAGTTTTAGATGGCTAGACCCAATATGCAGGGCCCCACCCTGGGTCCATCTCAGAGATAAATTTAGCTGCAGAAAGAGATGGAGAGTCATTGTGACACCTGCGCTCAGTGGATTGGGGGTGGGGTCGACACACCGAAAGGTCACACACAGCGCACGAAGACCGCGATTACACTTGGGCTCTAACCTGCAGTGGGTTGACCCCCTCAAAATAAATCAGGTCTGATCGTAAGGTCAGTCACAACTGAGGAAGCAGGGGCACGTCACGGTGGGGGGTGAGGAGAGGATGACATGACCATTGACCCGTGTACACATTAGTACCCCGTCATTCTGATTAGACCCCCCCTTGCCCTCTAAAGTGTGAGCTAATGAAGGGGCCAGGAGCAGATCCGGAAGGGCCGCGTCACCCCACACAGTTAAGTCTTCTGTCACAAGTATGTACAGATCAAAAGGAGTGAGAGCAGGGGTCCTCTGTGTTTGTAGCTCTTGTTGTCAAGGTATTGATAACAAGCAATTAGTATGTAATTATACCAACCGCAGCTGCCATACCGAGGGTGTGATGTAGTCACTTTGATGGCAGGGACATCTGATACCATCAGAATCATATCTGCTGCAACCGCACCCAGATGCCCCACCAGCAACAGCAACAAGGGGGCAGATACACAAAGCCTTTGACAGAGACGGGAGACCGCTGCTTCCAGTCTCCAGGGGGCAAGACGAAGGGCTCCAGATGACCGTCGTAAACCGGGACAGCTGCTTTTGAAAACCCACTACTTAGGTTCCATCATGGCAGTGGGCTGGACACAGGTTGAAGTTTACGATCCCTATCAAGGGTGAGAAATGAGATGACTGGCTCAGATAATCCACCGAGACGCATCAGCTGTGTCACCAGAAGCCGACCGTGTGACCAGGCTGGCTGTCACCGGCGCCCTGTCATTCTCTCATGGATCTCCCACGGCACTAACGAGCTGCGATGTGCCACTTGGCGTCACCGCAAAACTTCCGCTGCAGACCCTTCCCTCGCCAAGTCGCTGCCTGACACCTGGTTGGTTTGCACAGGTGGAGCAGAATGATTATTCAGCCTGTCTGAAGTTTACACTGCTTAATGACGGCCTTGAGCTCATACCTTGAGTAGAGTAGTGTTTTTTTTTTAATATGCACTCTATTGACCGACAGGTTGCCATTAATCATTTGCATCAATAACAGGACTGAAATTAGGGAGCGCAATTGGACTGACCATACCCCCCTCTCCGTAACAAGCTGTCTCCTAATAGGCTGCTACTTGCTGTGAAATTAAGATGGACCACCAGAGTGGTTGGGGAAGGGGGGGTGTGGGGGGGGAAATCAGAAGGCAGCCAGTTTGATCTGCCGTGTGGATTATCGCTACACTTCACAGTCATGTTATAGTCACATGCACTTGCAGTACTAGTCAAAAGATTGAACACTCCTGGGTTTAATGTATTTATCTCTCTTTTAGCTGTGTTATTCACCTTATACTAAAAGGCCTTAAGGCAATGAAATAATACATATCAAATATTACGACAACCAAGAGAATGTGTTCAACATCCCAAAATTTTCTCAAATTTTAGACCCTTCAAAATAGCCCCCTCCTGCTTTAATGACAGCATTGCAGACTCATCATTCTTTCAACCAGCTTCCAGACGTAGCCACCTGGAATGCTTCTCCGACACTCCAGAATGAGTTTCCACAAGTTCTGGGCACAAGTTGGCTCCCTTGGTCTTACTCTTCATTCCAACTCACCCCAAACCAGCTCTATAGGGTTTAGGTGGGGGGATTATGGGGGCCAGGTCATCTGTCACAGCACTCCATCTCTTTCCTTGTTCATGAGATAATACCTACTACAGAATCTCGAGGTGTGTTTAGAGTTGGTCGTTATCTTGTTGAAAAACAAATGACTTTCAGTAGGTGTGTCCATACTTTTGACTGGTACTGTACGTTAGCTGCCATAACTCATGCGAAATAACGAGTCCATTCGCTTGCATTAAACTAGTGTTTCTGTCATCGTGTGAATTTGGATTTCTGGCCCTCTTCATTTCGAACTGTCACTTTGGGGAAGGGTCCGACCCCAAGCCACACAGCACTTCAAACATTCTACAGACGCGTCACTTGAGAAAATTTCTCCGCTTGGAAACAAGGTGTTTTTCTCTGGGTCCCGTTTGACCTTCTTCAGCCTTTTGTAACACCCGGTCTAAGGCTGGAATCGGAGATGGTCCCGTCACGCCGGGTTCATTGTGAGACGGGCTCACTGAACGGGCCGTCCTGGCAACACCATGGTGTGCTTGTGTGCTTGTGCATGGATCAGAGGGTATGGGGCTGAGGGGAGAACCAGTGTCAAATACTTATATATCCATAAACATCATAAAATCAGTGAGGAGTCCAAACAAGACTCCAAAGAAAACCCATAAAGATGACAAAACAGTCAGAAAGCCTTGTTAAAATGCAAAGCTCCTCATAAACATCACTATCTGCGAGTAAGATCCCATTCCTTTCCACACGTTTCACACTGTTAAGTCGACAGGAAGTTAAATTACTGTCAGAACTCAGGAGTGCTGTCCTTCAGCATCAGGGCGAGATACATCAGGTTCACATCAAATCCCAGAAGCTTCATGAGATGCCCTGAGACCTTGGCGTCAAGAAGCTTTTAACATGTGCCGAGCCTGACACCTTGGAATAGCATCTACAGTAATGGGGGGCGGTTTCTTTGGAACCAATCAAAAAGGCCTCATCTCTAACAACAGAAAATTTGTCACCTTTCCAATCACATGGGAGCTGCAGCTGATGTTCCACAGTGGCACAGAGGCAGCGGGCAAACAGATGAGTTATAGCAAGGCTGGCCTAGCTGGGATCACGGACGCGGGAAAGGCCATGCCCAGCATCGAGCATGTCTCTTAGGCAAAACAGTGTCACTTCATTGCCTCCGTATCAATCACTCCTCAGGCAGCGTCAGAGGAATGCAAGGAAACAAGAGACTCACTGTGCTGCTCCATGAACGGCATCCATCAGGCCTGGTCGTCTGTCAACCGAAACCGCAGCCTCAGATCCAAAGCCTACTGTGCTGTTTGATAACCAGCCCTGGGCTCATAAATTACCACACATTGATAAAACGCAGAAAATGAAAATAAGGCGAGTGCAACTGAGCCCAGAGCTGTGTTCTGTCGGTGCTAAGGCTCCGTGGATACGTGCGTACGTCATGGTGACCAGGCGAGGGTGAACTACACATGGCGCAAACACACTTTTCACGGGAAGGTGTGTTTCCGACTGCTTTTCAGGAATGTCCTTCAATGACATCATCTCTGAGAGCTACGTGAGGTGGCTCCCTGCCTGCTCCTCAAGGCATTTCTCTGTTCACCATACCCCCCCCCCCCCTCCCCCACCCCTGTCTCTGGGGGAATGGCCACATGCAGTCAAGACAGATTCCATCCTGGTAATTGCAGTTAGAATTGCTATCAATCACACCATATGGTGCAGGCGGCCAAGGCCTGGGCACTGGAATTAAACAAAGCCGTGATCCACAGTCATGCCTTGAATTCTATTTTTAAACTGGGGAGAAAAGGAGAATCTGTTTGATGGATACTGTTTGTTGAGATGCCATACAGAAATGCATGGTGATAATAACAAAATATATTAGTATATCTTGTAAAATGTCTTTCTTGTGTACAAAACTGGTTACCATAATAACCCGTGCGGTCTCCTTTGGCACACAAGAGTGATATTCATTACCCCCCACAGGCAATGGAAAATACATTATTTTCCTTAAACAGGCATTTCCAGACAAGGCACCAGTCACTCAGTCCCTGGTGGGGGCGGGGGGGGGGGGGCGTGTGTGGCTGGTGGGGCCCCAGAGAGAAATAAACCCCATCGCACTCCCCCCTCCGACATAGAATGGCATTGGTGTTTCAGGGGGGGTGGAAGCAAGGCGCAAGAGACCAGCTGAGCCTGGCTGATTACGTCACCCCCGCCCCAGACAAAGAGCGTGACCAAAAGCACTGAACCTTTATCCAGGGTTGTTGCAATGATTCATTGTCCCATTACGTCCAGGAGGGACACTGGATATTGGGATTCAACCACTGGCTCTGATTTGTCTTGACCAGTCATTGCTAACACTGAAGACTAAAGGCACGGGATTAAAATGACGCTAACATTGACGACAGCAATCTACAGCGATCAGAACAGAGTATAAAGGATGCTAACATTGATGCTAGTGTTGGATATTTATGGGCACGCCTAAAAACAAATGCTAAGGTCATCGCTAACACTGAAGACTAAAGGCACGGGATTAAAATGACGCTAACATTGACGACAGCAATCTACAGCGATCAGAACAGAGTATAAAGGATGCTAACATTGATGCTAGTGTTGGATATTTATGGGCACGCCTAAAAACAAATGCTAAGGTCATCGCTAACACTGAAGACTAAAGGCACGGGATTAAAATGACGCTAACATTGACGACAGCAATCTACAGCAATCAGAACAGAGTATAAAGGATGCTAACATTGATGCTAGTGCTGGATATTTATGGGCACGCCTAAAAGCAAATGCTAAGGTCATCGCTAACATTGAAGACTAAAGGCACGGGATTAAAATGACGGAGAAATTTAAAAAAAGATGCTGCTGGCAAAATGGACACCTAAAGGACCAGGTTGCTACCCACCCCAAAAAAAACAGTATGCTAAATCTTAGGCAGACAAAGAAAATACCCTCATAACACAGCTTGTGCAAAATTACATTTTTATTCTTGTAAAAAACAGAAGACGCCATGATGGCCGACATTCCTGAGGGTGGGTGTATACGCCACACTTTAGGAGACCTGATGGCCACCAGGGGGCTCGGAGGACTCACTAACCCGCTGGGTGGGTTGTGGTGGAATGTGGAGATGGACCTGTACAGGTGGACAATTAGGGGCACTTGAATGGAAACAGGCCGTTTATTTACATGCTAAGGAATGCTTTGTTTGGGAGAGAGGAGAGTGATTGAAGGGTGTAGAACAGTGTTTCCCAACCCGGTCCTTAGGGAAATGCAGACAGTCCACATTTTTGCTCTTTCCAGAGCTGGGAGGGAGCAAAAACGTGGACCGGACTAGGAAACACTAGTGTAGAGGATGCAGAAGCTACGGGGTTCTTCTCAACTGGTGTACTGGGAGGGTGTACACACTGGAAATGCCTCATTTATGGGAATGGGAGTTATAGAGTTATGGGGAGTGACGTCCACAACTGCATGCTTCACACTGGAGCCCTGATCCAAATTTAGCCTGTTTAGGATGGAAAATCTCCAGCCTTTGACAGGAAATGAGTGTGGGATTGCGTCACTGGTGTATGTGTGGGGCAGGGGGGTTACAAAGTGGAAGAGCGGGGGGGGGGCGGGGGATTCGTTCTGTACTTTTGACGGGTATATGCCAGGAACACAAGTAACCTGGGGAAACCCCATGACACAGAACTTTATGCTGTCTCACACCATATTTAAAAAAAACAAGTTCTGTAATTCTGCTCTGTAATACTGAACATAAGCGGTATTTACGTCTACAGCATATGGCTGAATGTCTGTCTGTCTGTCTGTCTGTCTAAGGCAGCTGGCTCAGAGGCTCCAAGCCAAATTCAGCTCCCTGCATTAATGTCCAGATTTTTTTAATACTGCACGAGCCCATTCAGTGCACTCGCTGCTTTTCCCTGTTCAGACCTAGGGTGGATTTCACAATTTTGATTAAAGGAAGTATATTAGCGAACTAAAAAAAGCTCAGTGTGTCACAACAGTGGAAAAAAGCTGCAGTTAAGGTAAATGGGGAAAGCAGATAAAGGAATACCAGGAATTTACCACATACATAGTTTACCATCAGATAACTGGAATTCACATACATGCGTTGAAAAAATGGCACTACGGGGCCGTTCCTGCCCCTCTTGTGTTTTGAATAAACTGGCACATGACGTGTGCCAACCACTTTATTTAGCCTTGTTATCACCTTTGGGGGAAAAACAAGATCATGACGCATCATGCACTGCGAGCAAGACCTGCACGTAGTCGACTCCCTGAATGCAGCTGTCAGGGGGAGATGTATCCAAATGCGTTTTTATATGAGAAAACGATTGTTTGTGTCACCCCAGGAGCAGCAGCTGGGGAAATACTTGGCGGGAGGATCAACTCAGTTTCCAGCTCAGCCAAAAGGGGGCGCAACTACAATCCTTTGGCCACTGGATAAGGCTGCTCTTCTCTGTACCCAGGCCACTTTTCCAGCCCTGGTTCTTGCTGCTGAAGCTCTCTTCTTTATCCTAAATAACTATCTCTCCCAAGGGCCCCAGTGAGAGCTAAGATTAGCTCACTAACAGACTGCATCTCTCCTACTCTAAATCAGATGCAGTCAGGAGAGCAGATTTTAGATAATAACCCCTGTGAGCTTTCATCATCATCATTGCCCCTGTGGTGAGTCCTCCTAGAGGCAGACAACAGCTAGACACAATGAAAAGTATGGTGGTATGACAGACATTCTGAAGATTTCTCGACCAGTGTTTCCCAACCCAGTCCTCGGGGCAACCCAGACACTCCACATTTTTGCTCCCTCACAGCTTCCAGCCAATCAAGAACTTTGAATACCTGGCATGTGTGTGCTGGGGAGGAAGCAAAAACGTGGACTGTCCAAGGGGCCCCGAAGACTGGTTTGGGAAACACTGTTCTAGACAACCCAAATGACAGGAGTTGACCTTGTATCTAAAGGAAACTCCTAGAAATATAATGGCTTCCCTCATGCAAAACACAATAAAAATACCAAGAAAAAGAGGCAGACCCAGAAAACAGGTGGAGGATAAAGGAGCTACTGGAGACTGTAGATACTGCTCCATGTCACGCTTGGGCCCTTTAAGGCTAAGGGGGTTGGCAGTGGGTGGGTGCTTGAAGAACAGCTAAATCTTCCCCAGAGGGAATAGCAGAAATGCACTGGCATCACGTCATGCTGAAAAGATCCAGCGAACGGGGCCCCTAGAGCTTATGTTCAACAGGGGGGGAAAATTACGCAAAACACATGATATGAGAGGACTGCGAGTCTGAGCTATTGATTTATGCAAGATCAAATCTGATTAACTGCTGGACAGCAAGGGAAGCAAGGACATCGTGTCATCGGGCAGAGACTCCGGCACCGGCATCGTCCGTTATGTCATTCTTTTTTCATTTCCAGGGACCCCAATGGCCCAACACAACATGTCTTCTGAAATTCCTTGCTTTAGCGACCCGTTGTTGATGCCACCAACTCCAGCATCCAAATCTAAACAGAACCCAACCATGAGTCAGCACTGTGTGGACAAAGCTAAGATTGGGATAACGCATAAGATTGGGATAACGCATAAGATTGGGATAACGGCACAAGCTAATCAACAGAGGATGGTCACACGGGGTCTAGGTCTGTCAAAAACAGGCTTGGGGTACTACAGTGTAGGCAGGCATAACTAAACAAAAAAAGCAACGACATAAAAGTGTCACGGGACCATCACAATTATCAACATCTGATCAGAATACCAAGTTAAAAGAATATAGAGAATATAAATTCATGAAGAATCATTATGCCATATTGTATGTTCTCTGCTTCCCTGGCAGTCATTACCATTACGAGTTCCTCAAATTTGGGAACAGCTTTGCCTTGAGAAACAAGATCAAGAAAGGTTCTATACTCAGAGCAGGATGGGCTCACTGTCCACAGAAATCCATAACCAGATGTGGGAAGGAAGATTCCCAAATATGTGACCAAAAAGGAAAGAAAAACACCGTACCACAGGAAAAAAAGTTTGTTACAAAGGGGGGGAAATGGAAACATTTAAATGAGAAGTTGCAAGGAAAACTCACTTATGTCATGATGGAAAAATCCAGGGATGATGACTTATTGATGATTCTGCAACAAATACAAATTATGAAGTGCTATTTCAAACCGTGTCACACACAATTAATAACCATTTGGACATCCCCAATTTCAGTCCTAACTGGTCATTTGATGCATTAATTACTACGTAGGTACTGAAATCCCCCAAGAAATGTACTGCAGCCCAAAATTTGTAGGGAGTAACAGGACAGTGTCCTGGTTTTCATTTCCCATCAGGCACCATATCGCCCTCATTGGTACGAGAGGCCAAGGTGGTGCCCCAGAGTGCTGATGGAAATCACAGCGTAAACAACAACGCAGTGGAACATTGTCCCCGTGTTTACGAATCACATCCCCCTCTGCTTCTTCTCACCCGGTGACATTATCCTGAGAGGAGGGGGGGGGGGGGCTTGGTAGGAGATCAGGACCTGTACAGAGTCTCCTGGCTCACATGCAAGCCCCCCAGGGAAGCGGGAAATGTCACGAGGTGTAACCAAATCACTTTCTCTGTGACGGCAGGAAGAGACAAATAAAGTCACCTTTGTCACATGAACACTCATGGACAAATGGGGGGGGGGGCACAGCCTTCAATCTCCTCAAACCTGGGGTGGAGATACTACATAGCAGAAATAAATCAGGATGGGGTTTTCAATCAAAGCACCACCCCCAATTAATGCACTTCCTTTTAGTGATTTGAGATTTAATTCTACCACCTGCAAAGTCTCTCTCCGTCCATCTCAGGAAGCCTCTTCGAGGGGAACAAGAACCAGATTGTCAATGGTCGTGTATGTCATGATTTGGACCTGGGAGCCCGAGATCCCTACGTTCCCGTGCGGCTCTCCCACGATCATGCTGCCGCCCCAGCTATGGTACGACTGCCGCTGCAGTGAGAAGATGGACATGACTGCCAGCACTGCAGAAAAATTAATGGAAAAGATAAACAGATGCAAGTAACCTGTTGGGCAACCCCTACAGGACACCCACGCCATCAGATACGTGCCTCTGCATTTGTTTTGCAATTAAAATCCAGGCTAAATTCATTAATCAATTCACAAAGCAACTGAAGGACACATTGTGCTGTATCCATCATGGATTGATTAAGGGTTTTATTACCTTTATATGCATAAATAATAATGAATACATTTAACAGGGTAATATAGCTTCATTGTATGGGATTATGTGTGACTTAAAGGTCGTCCCTTTGACCTCCGGTACCTACAGAGGGAGCAAGGGTCATCATGCCGACTAGGCTGGTCAGCAGCTGGCAGATACCATGTCTGCTGTAGCACTCTATAAATAGAAGTCCATTTTGGTCCTAGAAGGGGGTGGGGGGGTTGTTTGATTCACAGTACTGCCATGGGGCTCCCCAGGGAGGTTACCTCACCTTGCTGTGGCACACGCACGTACTTCTCAATGAAGTCACTAACCCCCACCCCCGCGTCCCCCCTGACAGACGCCTCATGTTCTGCGCAGCGCAGTAATGGATCTGAGCTGGAGGAAGAGAGGAAGCCAGCAGGACGCGATGCGGGTCCCTGGGGAACGGAGGTGGCGGCAGAGGAGAGAAGGGGGAAGCAGACCGTGACCGCACTGCATCTCCTGTCGTGCTGAGGAATCAGCGTTTTAGGTTTCAAACCTTGTGATGATGCCTTCTAGAAATGGCCGTCCGGGTTTTACGGACGCGGGAGGCAGCTGTGTTCAAGACCTTATTCCCACTGGTACTCCTTCACCATCCTAGTCACATCAACCTTCTCAGAATTCGCAGTGCACCACCATCTGATCCCATTTCCCCCGGGTGATAACACAGCACATGCATACTAACCTAGAATAACTGATTCAGTTAAATAGCAAAAACTCCATTAGGCCATGCCACTGGAAATCATCCCTGAAAGCCATTCTCCACTGTGATCCCACTTAAACCATCTTCTCATAACAGGTTGCTCTGCTGGTTTATTACAGATCAGCTCATATTTATTACAGATAAGCTTTATTAATGTTACTACAGTAACTGTTTTATTACATCAAAGCAGTGAAATGTGTGCGTCACAGTGTACAGTATGAGGTCATGGGTCAGGTGAGCGATCATCCAGCATTTTTACCCCATCCCCGCCAAAAGATGCCCCCGCTTCAGTGAGACTCGGATAAACACAGACAGATGGCCAAGAGGCTGGTAGATTAAACTGACCCATAGCACATCTGTGGCCTGCAGGGCCTGGTATTAGTCTCACTCCGGGTCCAATTTCGCGTTGTCTGTCCCACCCAGGCACCCCAATAGGTGACACTCTCTTGCGTCCAGTTGTCAAAAAAATAAGGACAAACATGGAAATGACCCGGGGGTCATCTGGAGTAAAGGTTGGCCTGGGGAGTGCTGAGCGCAGCTGCCCGTGTGACGTCTTCTGGTGGCCTTAGAGTGGAACAGGAGGCCACAAGGAGACACGCACTGGCTTACAGCTATCAAAACCGCATGACTTCTTTAGCATTTGGAATAAGATTCCTCTCTGCAAATTCAGAGCCGCATCCTGAACAGAAAGCTGAAGGAAAAATTGCAGAATGACTAAAAAACACTTCATTTAATGTGACCGTGCAGCACAAGTAGGAAAGTCACAGTCAACTTAGGCATTATGTGTCTGAACGAGAGCTACGGAAATGGCGCCGCGACCAGCGCTTGTGCTAAAACCTGCCTGTCTCGCTCGAGGGCCTCTTAGAACACAGCCCCTAGATTTTCATGCGACCAGAGAACATTAGCATTTCCTCATGAATATATCAGCTTGAATGTGCGTCAGCGGGGACGTGTGACAAATCGTGCTGGATGACAACGCGCAGGCACGGGAAAGGGGACTGGGAGATTGTCGCCACCCCCCTCGTTATTGTCCCTGGGGCTTCAGAGCTGGGAAGCCTGAGCCTTCACTTCAAAGAGCTCAGCAGTAACTTGCTGATTTTGTAGAGACTGCACTCTTCAAAGCTGTAGTGTTGCTTTTTTAACCCGCTTGCGCTGAGTGTTCTGCGTTTGCACTGCATCTCGCTTGCTTAGTTGGAGGTGCACACTATCTCTTTCAGGAGCCCAACAGCTCCCCCAGAGAGGCAGATGGAGAATCAGAGTTTACACTTTTGTTGGGGGCTTACCCATCTGTCCTGGGGGGAGGGAGGGAAGGGTGCCTCTGCACATAATGAGGGTGAGAAAAGAGAGCCGGTGTTTGAGGATGTGAACCTCACAGCCAGATATGAGGTCACCGGTGCCGCTAACAAGCTCGTAAATCAGGAGCGGTGCAAAACGGACGGGATGCTGGGCGTGCGATCGATCTGGCAGTCTGTGGCGAGACAGTGGGTCTGCTGAGGAGCAGCCTGGACTCTTCCACAGGACAGTGGGCCCCTTGAGTTTTGTAGGACTTTCGGCTTGGAGCCCTCAAAGGAGGCGCCACCGTGAGGCTAAGTGTGGGCGTGACGCCCGCAGGCTGAAAGCCCGACAGCCAGGTTGGCACTGCCCCTCCCCGACAGGTCACGCAGGTTGCCACATACCGTGACAATATGCCCAACGGCGCGAGAGATGGGGAAGGTCCTGTCAGGCTCGGCATGTCCGGGGCCCATTCACACATACACTCTGACCTGCCCGGCCATGAGTGGAAACCAGAAACGAAAGGCCGGAGTGGTCAAGACCCCGCGAAGGAGAAAACTAGGACAGAGTCCAAAGAGAAGTAGGAATCTGTTGGGGGGGGGCTCAGGTTGGGGGTGTGCAGTTCTAGCTAGCTGTCAAAATCCTTCTCAAAGGGCTGCGTCGCATTTGAAATATCACCCAGGCGATATGTCGGATAGCTGGCCCTCAAACCCAGGCACCATAACGAAGCACTACTAATTAGGCCGCGGAAGGACTCCGTCAGGCCTTTGGCGCCGTCTGCCCGGCCGTCTCTCCGACCCGCTGCGCCGATGACGCACAGAACACTAATATCAGCCACCGGGGCGGGACTAGGGGCAGTCTTTGGCATCAAAACTAATAAAATAACTTAATCTGAGCTGTATCTGTGTTGTTTTACTTAAGTTCACTGAATGCCACTGTGGTGCCTGTTAAATGCGTAAAAGCTCACTATTAGCAATGATCTTTTTCTTTAGCTCCGAGCTGGCTATCTACCAGGGGCTGTTTGGTCACCTCAGCAAGCTCTTACTGTAAGTTTCATCATCTGCAAGGCCACACTGGCCCCACTGAGGGAGATCGCAGCTCACTCGGTATTCTGGGGGAAAAAAAAATCCAGATGCCAGAGAAAAACCCCTGGAAGCTGCATAGGTGCGGACGCAAAGCGGGGCCCGCTGCAATCGTCTTTACTGCAGGAGCCTGCTGATTGGCTGGCTGTCCCCAGCCTTCCACTTCCACTGTTGTCAGGGAAACGGCAGGATACAGAGACGTCGGGAAGCGAAGGCTCTGCTTGCCGTCACGCGTCCCAGTAACGGAAAGAATCTCAGAAAAGCTGACGCCGTTACCGCCTACGCTAAGCCGTGCGGCATTAACTGTCAGGGATTTCGGTCGGTCACACAGCGGCACTGAGACGCCGGGTCTCTGCAAACGGTGGCGCTCGCTTCAAGTGACTCATCGAAAAAAAAAAAAAAAGGTATAATCCCCTTGCATCATCATAATCAGAGATTTGCAGGAAAAGCCCGATGCCTAAAAGGCATCTGGGTCATTTTTCACAGTGACACATCTGGGTCAAGATGCTCCCAAAAAGACTCTTTGTAAAACATTATGCTGCGGGTGCCTGCAGCCTTTTATTAGAAGGGCTTCGATCCTTTATACAGGGGGTTTAACTGCACATATGCAAGGTCCTGATAAGCAGCTGACACTGCTCACTGCCACCACAAATGACTTGTGCAAAGAAGTTTAAAACACTGTAAAATGCCAAGGCAGAACCAAGCCTTATTAGTGTCTGTCTCCAGGACGACCAAGCCCACGATGTCACTGGTGACTGCAGAGAATATGCTGAAATAATTTCCTTTCCCTGCCACTTAACCAAGAAACTAGCAACCGAAACGCCCACCTAGGCTGTGAGACTGTTAATCCCCACACAAACCCAGCCAGACAATGATATGAGACATTTTTAGAGGGAATTTCGAGTTCAGGCTGGTCTAGTGCTGCGTGTGTGTGGGGGGGGAATTCAGATTCCGTGGAAATATCAACATCTAAATAAATGACCTTAAAATAACATGTGGATGTTAGAACTTCCTGACCTATCAGAATGCGATCAGAAAGGCTTACCGGGTTCAGCTACGATCACGGATAGAGTTTCGCACAGCTGACAGAACAACGCAGTTCCGCGAATCAAAGTAGCAATCAGCAGATGAATGAAATCTAAAATTTAAAAGCGTGCTTTTTCGTGTGGCTTCAGGGAGAGGTTATAACACCCATCAGCTTTTACACCGTTTTAATTTTCACAATAATTTGGAACACGATGCGCTGTGGGCTTGGTGGTGGGGGGGGGGGGTGGAGATGGCCACAGCTGGGGAGCTTTGCTTCAGCACCATTGGACCAGAATTCCCTGGGAGGGGGGTGTGGGGCAGACTGAGAATCAGACAAAGTAATCAATGCATGCATTTTTATTGTGAAAATCTGCCCCCCATGGAACCCCCACTCCCACCCAGTTGCTATAGCTACTGCCCTGCGGGAAAGCGCACGAGAGCCGCACGGTAACTCAGTGTGGGCAACCCACCTGCCTGGAGACAGACACACGCAATGGGGCAGGCAGTGGTACCAAACAAAAAAGTCCGATTCGGTTATTCAGAACCACCTGGGTCCAGTTATATTAGACACAGCTTCTGAACCCAGTTAAGACAACCCACTCATTGGACGACAACTAGCTATGCTAGCAGTTTTAAAGGCGGTAGGACAGGATTATTCAACTCACGGTCCTCAAGGTCCAAGCCCTGCTGATTTTCCAGCCTTCCTTTACCTGTGAGCCGGGTGTGAAGCCTGTGGCCAATCACAATCAGTAATTATTTAACTAACTACCTGGGAGAACTGAAAACAAGGCCTGGATTTGGAATCAAGGTCCAGATTTGAAGAGCCCTGCAGTAGGACATCTTGCTGGCATGGAGAAGATCTAGAAGGTGCTGGATTTATCCTATTAGGCTGCCACAGAGAAAGAACTACAGCAGTACACCATGTGTAGACTCGAGGGACAGATAATTGTGGGACTTCATTCTGAGCTTGACGGCCAGCAATGCAACTGTTCCTCCTAGAAGCAGAACCAGGTTCGTCTTTTTTACTAGTTGGAGTCTTAATTTTCTTCAGCGTTTAAGCACTGATTTTATTTTTAACTTATGCTTTCAATCAAACCTAAAGTGAGAGAACATTAGGAGAGCTGAAGCCACCCTATCAGACGCAGCTTGCCCAACATACCGGACACAGAAAAAATTGATATAACTGGCGACCCCTACTGGTAAAATAAAACATGACATGATACGGAGTCTGCAGAGAATTTTTTCTCCCATGCCTCTGAACAATGCAGTCGCCCTCTATGGGTGTAATGCAGATAAACATGATCACCCTCGGGGTCATGAAAAGATTAAGAGTATATCCTGATTAAATCCTGATTAGATCCTGATCGGGATGGTGTGCAGCTCAGCGGTTTTAGGGATTTGGGCCCGTGCCCAGAAGGTCTTGGGTTCAAATCCTGCAGCTGCCAGAGTTATCAAACTGCTACTGAGCAAGACACTTAACCCCAGCTGCTCCAGAGGCTGGAGACTGGCTGACCCTGGGCCCTGACCTCAGAACTGTGCGCCTCATGGAGAGCAAGATGAAACATGTGAAAACCAACAAATTCCTGACATTAAAGTACCTGATATAAAAGTAGTAATCATAAAGCACTAGTAAAGCCATTCATAAGTGCCACAGTTTTGTTACTAAGTGATTATGATAACCAGCATTAAATCTTAATTAAAGTCTGAAATCACCGTGGGAAGAAACACTGAAGTGAAGAAATGATTTACTGATTGTGAAAACCACACTTCACTAGTGGGGTTTGTGTCAGGTGGCCGCAGGGCCGATGGGGGAGGGGGCTAGTTTTCCGGAGCTTACCTGTAAGCAGGGACACCCGGTGGAAGCGGTTCTCCAGTTTGCCTAGCAAGATGTAGAGGAAGCTGTCTTTAGAGAGCAGGCTGACGTCCTGGGTGCTCTGATCGTACACCACCACCTCCTGCTTCCTCCCCAAGTCCACCTGCAGACAATGCACAAACGGGCAGAGAGATTACAGACCGCAGACCGCAGGGCAAAATATCAGACTCTCTAGCTAATAATGATATTTCATTAGCTGGGGATATTTCAGCTGAAAACATATTCTAACCTAAATAACAAAATGAAATTAATAACAAGTGTGGATGTCGTATGCTGGTTAAAGAGAATGAAGGTGATGAGGCAGCAGCCTGGTCGATTCTGTACTAATGACGGAGGACGTCATGCGGGCTTTTCGTTGAAGCCACTGCTGGCTTTGGACCATAAGGGCAGGCATAGGGGGTGGCACTCTTCTCATTGGGTAAAGATGTAGCGTGCAGCGGCCGACCCGAATTATTCAACTGTTGCAAACAGGGAAAAAAAAAAGGTTTGTAAACCTTGCAAGGCTGGCATGACGCCTGTATGGAAAGTGTGACTATATCACTGTGTTCACAGGACATGTTGATTTCTGTGGGCGCGGATGGGACACTGTTCACTAACAGCGTGAATATTTTTACAAATCTGAAAATACCGCTGGTATGACAAATTTGTTTAGAGTGCAAGATAACTTCCCAAAAATAGCAGAGATAGACAGATATGCAGCATTATTATGGCTGTAACTGAAATGTGCTCATTCACTTCCAAGTAATGCTTCATTTAAATAATAGCACAAATCGATTTTAACCTCAATAGCTGCTTGCTACTGTATAAAGAGTAATGGTTAGCATACATGTGAACCTACCACCTCTGAGCACCCAAGAATCTTTGGCTCTTGTGGGTGTGTGTGTGTAGCTGAGCTATACATTACATTGCGGGGACCAAATGTCCCCACAACATGATAAAACCTTTTATTTTGACGTTGTGGGGGGAAATTCAATCTTATAATAGTCTGTGACTGCAATCAAAAAACTAAAAATGCCAAAAGACTTGTATTTTGTTTGGTTACTTATGGTTAAGGTTAGCGTTGGATAGGGGGTAAGGTCGTCATTGTTGGGGTTAGGGTTTTTCCCATTGAAATGAATGGGTGGTCCCCACAAACATATGAATACAGGTCTGTGTGTGTGTGTGCGTGTGTGTGTGTGTGTGTGTGTGCGTGAGAGAGAGACACTCATGTCCAGCAGTGTTCCCGGGTGTGTATGGGCCCAAGGTGTTAATGCAGGGCCTGTTCTAGTCACATGATCACGATTAGCTGGACCAGTAGCCAATATTAGAATAGCAAGATGAACCACTGAGAAGAATGGGAGCTACCTATTGATGAGGACCAGGAGGTTTTTGCTATGCAGTAGCCTTTACAAAATGAGATTATGGAAGCTGTATCTGGTCATTCCACTTCTTAACCTAAAATGTACACTAGTGGCCAAAATTGTGGAAACACTTCCAGTATTTAGAGATTGCAGAACTTTATTCCAGTTACTACAGTCACTTATTTAATTGTCCAATCTATGATATTTGCAATGTTCTTTGATTGTTTATAAACATCCCCGCCAATATTTGTGCAGTAATTTTTACAGAGTAATGCCAAGAATTCGACACAACTTTGGCCACAAGTGCATGTACTGTCATGTAGACGCTATCATATTCATATCATAACCTGTAATAAGTGCGTATAGCAATACATTGGTTATGAGTCTAAAAAACACTACTGCTACTTTAATAGCTGGAAAGGTAGTACGCTCCCCGAGCCGCACTTTTCAATTAGCTGCAGCGACTCTTACTCTGATGACGCTTCTGCCTCAAGAGAGTCCCTGCACCTCGCTCACCGCACAAATTCGTCAGACCTCCTCAACAGTAACTGCTGCTGGGGACGGCAGCCCTGGTTTCACCGCTCACATCACTCCCGCTCACCCAGGAACCTCCTCACAGCCAGCAGAGGGCTGATAAGCCGTGGTACGACAGCACGGTAAAGCAATCGGAATTTGGTGGGTGTGTGTTTATGGTCGTTCTCTCAGTGTTCACATGCGCTGCTCTTTGCACATGACCTTGTGAATTTTTGAATGTGTGTGCGTCGTCTCACCGGTTATGTCACATAGGTGATGCCATAGTGCACCCAAGGTCAGAGACTGGTATTAGATGACAGCTCATGGCTCCTGACTGGTACAGCTCATGTCTTCCACCCTGCTGTTAACGTGGATGGGCTCCAGTTTGGCCAGTTTGGTCCCTGCCCCCCACCCCCCAGACTTTTTGCTTGTCTGAAAAGACATGGCATTTCCAGTCTAAAGTGTCAGGCGAACAAGTACTTCACTGCAATCTCAACAAGGCTGTTGAGTCTAGAAGGGAGTTTGCTGATTACCAGACACCCTGCTGGTTCTCATAGACAGCCCCCCATCACTCCGACTACCCAAGGTGCAATCGGCTCCTTTGTTATCTTCTGGAGCTCTCAGCTGGCCTCCACCCTGAACAAGGTGCTCTGCTTTAATTGGATTATAGCTAAACTGGGTGAATGACATCAGCGGGAGACATTAGATATATGGTGGGAGGCAACGTAACAACATGGGGATTAGGGTGCAGGCACAGGAGACGAGACACAGCACCCAGGCGGAGAACACGGGGACATGTTACCAGGGCGACACGAAAAGAGCTATGATACCGTGTTTCTGAAATCATAAACCACACCCGTGGAGTACGTCCCATTTGACCAAACACAAACCATTTATCCTAGATGACATGCTAAAATTTCCAAAGCAGGCTAAAGGTTCTGGGTCCACCAGAACCCTGCTGGGATCCACCCAAATGGATGGAGGATTGAGGCCATCAAGAAAACATTACGGCTGGGCAATAAGCTCAAATATTAGCTAGGGATTATAAAAGTGGAACAGCAATGCAGTTCTCCAATAGGGGACGGACAGAGCTATATCGTATTATGTAGCATCAATGTTAAAGGCACAGACCAAAGGCTGTAAGGTCAAGGCATGGCTGCAGAATTCATGAGCGAAGCGCTTAGTCTGCTGCAGTAAAGTATCTAGCTGTGAAAATGGATAAAAATGGCTCTAATGGCATGGAGACAGGTGTAATTTTCAAGACACTTCCTGGCAGGAAGAAGTGCATTCTGGGATTGGGCCTTCCCCATGAGCGCCCAGGCGACTTATCAAATGTCACAGGCCTTCACGTAAAAAGGCTTCGGGATCCTCGACAGCTGTTCGCACCGACGGGCATAACCCCAAACCGCAAAGCCATTAATACCCAGGACCTGCCACTGCTCACGCATGTGACACATGAACATGTGACGCCCGGACATGCTAAGACTGCACAGGGCTGAAGGAGCCCCTACTCGGCGACCGAACATGGTTCCTCCGCGCTGCGACCTCTAAGGTTGTCTCCGATTTCAGACCTGGGACTGCATTCACATCAACGCGGAGCTGGCCATCAGTGAAACCCAAACCGATGACATCGGCATACAGAATGCGGCAGAGGGGAAAACCAGCATGACGCAGAGGCGTCGACCAAATGAATTAAATGTCATTTCGTTTTAAATGATCGTCACCCTACCACCCTCTGTCTACATAACTCAACATTATCCCCTTAAGAAGCACATGGAACCTTAGGAGATTCTTTCTAATTCCTACCAATGCAGCCAAGCATCTCCTGGGATTCTATTATCTCATCCCCAGCTCACCGGTTACTCATTACATACCACGATGCTCTCTATAAACTGTTCCAGTGCTCGCAGGTACACGTACACCCTGGAAACCCAACACGCAGGGTACAGAATGTTCCTGTGCTCACTTCCATAGGTGCTAAACGCAGAGCAAAACAACCAGCTTCAACTTCCTCCTTCAAATCTGTTTACTTTTTCATCTGTTTATTGATTATTTAAACACTGCTTATTGGTTCGGTCATTCGTCATTCCACCCAGAGCAAGCATGCAGCATAAACACAGGAATGAACACCATAAATAGTGCTATAACACATGCTGGCATGTTATGGGATGGCCAACGGCTCGTAATCAGGCTGATCCTCTGATGGGGACAGAGAAGAGGAATTTGCTGTCTACTGCCAATAAAAGTTTCATTTTTTGGCCATAAATAAAAAGATTTTCCTTGCGCTGCGGGTACAGGATACAAGAATGTTGTCTGTGACATCACTGATGGGCCCTTGGGGAAGGGGGGATAAGTGAGGGACTATTGACCAATGACATCAGAATCATGGGAATGTTACAAATTAACATAAATGAATAATATAAAAAACAGGACGGTTATAGTGTCACTCCCCCCATTATATATGAGGCAGTGAGAAATATCGAGCCCACTGCACATCATACAGGAAGTGACATCACATTGACATGACAAGCAGTGACAGTTTGGGGTGGTGGAGTCACAATGTACAGTTGCTGCATAACATGAAGAGCCACGCGAGGATGACTACCATGTTTGTCGTTTTCAGCCGATGAGTGACCGATGAGCCGATAATTACACATCAGTAATGATTTCCAAAAGCGGTTAGCCTTGCAGCATATCGCCATAAGCCAATCTGTGATCTAAGCCTGATGGATTTTTAGACGTTGCCCAGCCTCAGATTATGTAACAGCAACTTGAATTACCTGAGGGACTTCACAACAGTTTATGAGGGAGGCTGTAGAAAATCATGTAAAGCGTCAAACAGGTCATGTGACCAGTCACGTTTCCAGTAAAACTGCAACCAATCAGTTCAGGACAAGGAAATGCTCATGGTAACTATGTATGGCACTATATACAGTGTGGATGATTAGCACAACAGTACCAGCAGGCCTGCTGATGCAGTGCATTGCAGCGGGATAAGCAGTACAAGCGCCTGCTTCAGCAAAGCAGGCTCCCACTGCCCTGCCCTGGCAGCTGTTCCACATCCCATCCAACACCTCCAAGGTGATTTGCTGACCCGCGGCCTGGCCCCAGCAGACCCAGTCAAAAGCCTCGTGACCAAGCAGCCATTCCTCAAGCATTCCATCATCGTGCAGCAGCGCGACACCATCATGTGGATATTTCACATCAGCGTCTCTGCTGTAAAACTCTTCCAGATCATTCTCCCCCTCTTTCCGTGGATCAGGGGTCACTGGGTCACTGCACGCGCTGCACCATGACACCAGCCAGGAAGCACTCACTGTGAAATCTGTGTCCCTTCTACAGCAGGACAGCGAACATACTGGAGGTGACCAGATGACACACGCAACACAAACAGCAGACTGGGCCACGAGTCCATCGAGACAGGGCGCGAAACATGCCCTAAAAGTCACAACTATTTGTAGTCTCACAATGACATCATTCTAGGGGAATTTCCGGTGTGAAAAGACTCAGATCATCTGGATTTAATCCATGGGGTGAGTTCACAAACGGGACGGGAGGAACCAAACTTCACGTACTATTTAACAGGGGGGGAAAAAAACAGAGTTTCCATGAGCTCCTCATGAATTAAAGTCTGACAAAGGCTCTCGCTTGACTTTAAAGGCACTTAAATTTTCATGAGGTGGAAGGAGAAGCATGTATCCAGTTGCTGGAGAGGGTTATTGTGGGCGGATTGCTGCAGCTGAAAGCCCATTAACCTGCGGAGCGCAGAGTTCACCAAGAAAACACAAACAGGCGACGCCAGCCAAGGCAGCCTTCCGTACAGGAAACGCCCAACACTCCCCTTCCTGTAAAGTCCCCTTGTCTGGGTGCGTGCGGCCCAGACACCTAAAGCTTCATACAAGCGTGCTACACAAAGCAGGCTTCCCCGTGATATTAAACAGAGCCAAGAGTCACTGAGTTCAGCATAATCTCAAGGCAGATTTTTCTTTGGATCACTGAACATTGGGCTGAATGACGATTTCATTTAGAAGGGGTTTTGTTTATTGATCTTTGCGGTCCGACACGCTTGTTAACATGAGGGTGGGGACACTCTTATATAAGTTCTGATTTTTTTCTTTGATTCTCTCTGCTGTAATTGATCTCTTTAAGATAATCAGACCTGAGTCACGACCGGCGGCGTGTAGAGAAGACAGATCGAACCCAGCATTGCTCCAGCACGGCGCCGTGTTGGAATACCCAACTGCGCAAACCAGTCCCAGGATGCATCTCTCCGTGGGTAGACGCCTGAACAAAATATTAATGACCGCATCACGGATGACAAAGGATAGGCGTGCAGTTAAGCGCTGAGCCACTGCTAATCGTCGGACTGTGTTTGGACATCTACCAGTGTTATGTAACGAAACCCATTTAAGAGGTGCGAGGATCCATGGTGAAAACTGTAAACAGAGAGACAGAAAAATGAGGCTGGCAGTTTCAAGTGACAGGGAAAAGACCCATTCAGAGAATGGCTTCATTTTAGCTTTGTCGGGCTTGCCTGGGCTTGCAAAAGGATTAAACTCGCCAAAGCTCGCCAGAGAGCTTTTCTAAATTGCATTTGATTATTCATTTTCTACCCTGAAAAGAGAAAGAAAAAAAACACAGCAACAGCTGCTATGGAAGCAGCAGACTGGAAAAGGTGAAAAAAGGTCTAGTTTGGCAGACAGGAATAGGAAACGATGATCCCACATAAGCCAAAGACATTAACACTGCTACAATTTCAAAGGAAGCACAGATACGCAAACAGATTAGAAACTGATTCACCAATAAATGTACCACATTGATTATTTTATCTAAAATCAATAGATTTCTGAGGTCAAAACATGCTGAATGTTTCTGCAGAAAAAGAACAGAGATTCTGAGATTCTCAAATTAATTAGTTACAATACTAGCACCAATTTAATCAATTTAATGGATTCAATTGGTACATGTGATTTTTTGCCAAATATTATTGAGAAACAGGAATTCAATTAGAAAAAAAGCAATCACATAATGCAAAGCCGGGTTGATCTGAACTGATGGCCATTTCATTTGTGCAGCAGCTCTTGTTGAGCTTTTCATGGATTGGCTGGCCTCGGGTTCCCCTCTCGGCCAATCGGGAAGCAAGGCCGCGCAGGCCCGCAAAACCTTGAGGCTGTCCGTCGTCCTTCTTCCACGGGAGATGTACAGTGAGCCATCTGTCGCAGGGATTTGCGACTGGACGCCGCCCCGCAGAGAAAGTGTGACCGGCACTGCCACCACCGGCACCGCCGGCAGCGCTTTAAGTGCCCTGAATAGGATGCAGACAAAAACTTAAACCCAAACCATACAGCTGGCTCACACGTGCCAAGCCCGCACGCTGCCAGTGGTCACACAAAGAGGGTGATGTCATGCTCAGCCAATCACAATCACAATGAGTGTCACAGCATAACAACCCCTCCCCCCCCCCACCACCACCACCACCACGCTGTTCTAGTTACGTACAGCGTTACCCAGCCTCCCATTAATCGCTGGCTGTATCTTCTTTACTGGGGAGATAATAAAAGCCAGCCAGCTGTATAGCTAAGCTGGGGCACATGGTATATTCACACACAAGGAGCCAAACTGACACTGTCCCACCAGCTCCCCCCACAAAACAAACAACCACAAAGATGCTCAGAGACGCAAAGGTGGTAAACATGTCCTCCATGGGTGGGTCTCCACTGTTCATTCAGGAATGGACGGAGTATGATCCACTTGGGTTATTAAGAGATGAGCACCCTCCATCCTGGGCCGGCCCAGAAGGAGCCATGGGCAGGCGGGGGGGCTCCGGACCAGCCAGAACCTGTAGCAGAGGGGCACAGCTAGCCGGTCCACAGCTAAATATATGAACGTCACCTTCTGGGCCAAAATTTCGGTGGAGGTTTTTTAAATATTCAGCTTCAGCCAAAAGTACACGCTTGCTATGTTTGTTAATTTAAAAGGCACAAAAGGTCCACAAATACTAAAGGAGCACATTTCATGCACTCATCACTAGGGACAGCATCTTATTGCCCACCATACCCCTGAAAATATCCTGGGGAAGTAATCAGGTTAAGCTACCCCCCACACCCCCTTCCACCCAGCGCGCCCCACCCCCTGCTGGCTGAGTTACCATCTCGCTCGCAAAACTGGCCGCTAACAAAAGAGAGTAATCCAGAACCCAGGGGGAGCAGAGCCGCTGGACGGACCGCTCGCTTGCCCCGCAAAAAAAAATAAGCCACTGGCCGGGCTTAATTTCCGAGTTAATTCCGAGTTCCTTGAATTTCACGCAGCCCTCCAAATTTAGGAGCTGTCATGACAGCTGGCGGAAAAAAGCATGTCATATCCTATGGAGTCACGGGGGGGGTGTGGGGTCTGGTTACACAGGCACTAGTAAGCAATAAAATTACTGGGGCCTTCCAAATATAACCCGGGATGGGTCGAGTGCAAATGCTTATTAAGAGGGACTACCAAGGAAAACAAAGTCTTCCCCAGGTTCATGGATAATTATAAACGTGCCAAGGCAACACAAAGACAGTCGACAAAGTAGTGGAATAGCCAATTCAGCCAATTGGGCAGAAGCACCTTAGACCTGGTCCGTCCAGTCATAGCCCACAACGCCCAGGAGTTAGTCCGAGCTGACGTTCCTACAGAACAGCATCCCTTGGCTTGCGTTAGCGTAAGCAGCTCATTAACCGGGCTTGCGCCCTCATTAATTATTCTCATTAATTATTATTATTTTCTTACTAGCAATGCATGTGAAGAGAAAAAAAATAATTTGTCCACGGTGCACAACACAAACCGCAACAGACCACACAGCTTCACTAAGAGAAGGGACAACTCCAATTTAAGTCTTCAAACCGCAAGTATAAATCACACGCATGGTACGCAGACCTCGGGGGAATCGCCTTCATAATGAGACAATTACACATAAAGAATCCTTTAATGACTGAGTCCAGAGGGGGTGCCAGTAGACCATCGCACTACGCCTTAACACCTTCGGGGCTGGGTACCAAGCGGGCCGTACCTTCACTTTGCCGTTGGGCTGCAGAAGCTCGGTGATGGTCACCTTGTCCTGCTGCAGCCGCCTTTTGACCAGCTTGGAGCAGCAGACGTTGATGGAGTTGAGCACGTGCGAGGCGTTGTACTCAGAGAAGGTGCGACTGTCGATGACCAGGGTGCGGGCCCCACCCCGCTGCAGGAGACCCGCCAGTCGTCGGCCATCCATGACGCCCCGCCGGCCCTTCTCCCCGGCCATGCCTATCGTCTTTGGGCAAGGGGGGTACTGGGATGACTGAACACAGGGGGTGTGTCCAAGGGGGGGGAACAGGGGGAGAATGAATGGAGGTGGAGGAGAAGGGGAGAGGCAGCTCAGAGAAGCAATGTGGAGGGGGCCCTCAGGACGTCCATAGCTGCTCTGGGGAGACAAAGAGGAAAGGAGAGCAAACCCCATGAACAATTCAATTCAGTTTTATTTGTATAACGCATTTTCACAACATTACATTTAAAGCTGTCACAATGACTCGATTAAACTTGATTACTCAAAATCATCGAATTAAGTTTTCCTTCTCGATTACTTGGCAATGTGGCTGAAGGAAGAGACGCTTAGCCTGTGAGGGTCCAAATAATTTCATTCACATTAAAAGCGAATGAAAATATAGTCATCTGAAAGTATTGCAAAGCAGAACTTGAATATCACCACGGAAAATCAGCCAAAAGAACCACTGCTAAACCGAAGGTCAGCCCTGTCACTTAGCCGCATCATCTTACATACTATGGGGTGGGGTGGCCGACTTTGGTCAGCTGGCTGGCGTGGGATTTTCAACTTGAGACAAGCCTGCACACATATTTACATGCATGTAACAGTTTTATTACCTTGTAAATATTCCGTACGGTTTGCAAACTACCCGCTTTAATTGTAGCATGATATGGATTTCTTGCATGAGAGTCCTTGGTCCTTGCAATGCGACAGTTGCATGTGCATGAAATGCAATGTTGATATTAACATCCCCGCAAACTTGTCAGGTGGCAGAATGGTGCGGTGGGTTGCGGTGTTGCTGCACACCGCCGCTTTGAGTGTGTGGAGTTTGCATGGTCACCCTGCATGTGTGTGGCTATTCTGCCGATCCTCTGGTGTCCTTCCACTGTCCAAAAACATGCATCTTAAATGAACTAGTGTGCTTTAACTGACCGTCTGTGTCACTGAGTGTGCACCCGGGAATGGCTGGTTGATTCCTGCCTCGTTCTAATTATATATCATACGTATATACCAAATCAGCCCCGAACTCCCCGGCCTCTTCAAACACACATAGCACTCCCACAATTTTGGTAGGTACATATCCAAATCCAATTATATGCCCTCGATCTACCCATCCATCCAATCCGGTACAGGGTCCCATCTCTAAAACCGCAACAATCCCTACATAACACCCACTCAGAACAGCAACAGCACAATGTAGCAGGAAAGGTACTATTACCAAAGAAAGGAGACCGGTATTTAAAATAACTAACCAATTATTATTATCGCAAAATAATCTTCCAGAGGGTATTTCTTTTCAAAGAAGCACAAATAGAAGATAAAAATATTACCGCTGCGTGCCAGGGTGGAGGGGATTATGTTTGTTGTTGGAGCTTTTGAAAAGCCTTTTGTCTGCAATGGTGTGAAACAGGAGACCGCCGACCGCCAGGGAAGACGATATTAAGCACTGTGATTTACGAAAACATCTCTCCATAGGGGCCGCCTGACAAGCTGCCCATGCTACTGCCCGAGATGTTAACTGCACCTCCAGCTCCGGGTCCCGTATATCAGATTTAAACCACTTTTTAAGTATGCGCCTGTTACACAACACAGAATTATGGGAATTCACTTCATTTTACCCCCCACTGTGTACAAAAAGCTGCGCAACCGTGACAAGAATGCTAGCTTATTTTCAGTTTAGGGGCAATATGCCACAAACCCAATGAGGAATAAAACTACAAAATAAAATATAGTTTGTTGAATTAAAAACAAGCACAAATACATAACAGAAACATCTTGCGC
This sequence comes from Mormyrops boulengeri, assembly GCA_026781065.1. Lineage (NCBI taxonomy): Eukaryota > Metazoa > Chordata > Actinopteri > Osteoglossiformes > Mormyridae > Mormyrops > Mormyrops boulengeri. Next base: position 5,235,641 of record JAODLD010000021.1, read on the forward strand.
CTGGCAGATATGACATGAGGAAATCTGCTGTTGAGGGGGTAAGACAGCGCTATAACTTCTCCAGGCCCTGGAGTGGATGTGGGGTCAGCGGGGACAACGCATCATGCAACACGCCCGCTGATGAAAGGTCCTGATCTGGCGTCATTTAAAAGGGCTTAGGAGAGGGGGGTAATTAAGGGGGAAAAAAAGCCAGTGGGAAACCGCCCCCTCGCCCCCTCTCCTCACCACCCCCCCCCCCCC
>JAODLD010000021.1:5235962-5269067 GCA_026781065.1 Mormyrops boulengeri
CCAGGAGGTTTAATTTGCACGAGCCGGTTGAATAATTCATGTTTGTCATTAAAAGTGTGGTATCCTCAGAGAAAAAACCTCTATTCCCTGGCCGAGTAATAAAGTGAGGCTAGATGCATTTATTCATCTCAACCAATGCCCAGCTAGGCTCCACAGACGGACAGCAAGGCAGACGGCATCGCTGGATGTTTCACTGTTAGTGTTAAGCATTCCCTGGGGCCAGGGCGAGTCACTTGGCCTGGATAAGTTCTGGCCCCCCACCATTCGATGGCAGACCACTGGGAACAATCGTTCCTCACAAAGCGGCCATTCTGCCCGCCCCCAATTAGATTTCATTCTGTGTGGCCACTTGGAGCTGGACTGCGTAAGCAGTTGGACCCCGTAGTCACCAGACCACACCCTGAACGCCCCCTATATCATTTCACTGAAAACAGTGGACGGCGCCTGACGTAGACAAGATCTCGCAGCAGGTCGGCGTAAAGTGACGAAAATCCTGAATGTCCCCAGACGTAGTCTTGACCTCAATTCATACGGCCTGGAAAAAAAACAGCATGTGACCTAGCAGCCCATGTGTGTGTCTGCACATGAACAGAACGGCGCCGCGTTAGCATGTGTATGGGGCCGCTTTCTTCCCTCCTCGTTTTTCCCTCTGCAGTGACTGTGCTAGTCCTGGAGGGCATCCAATGAGAAGCACCACGAAGCACTGCATTATGGGGAAACGAAACATGCAAGTTCGACAATGTGACAGCAAGCACTGTTTGAGAATAGCATGAAAGGCTGTCACAAAGTCCCACAAAAGACTAATCTTTTCCTTTTTATCTGCAAAACAGTATTCACCTCCCCAGATTGCTAGATATTTTGCAGGATATATTCAGATGATGTACCTTTATTAAGAGTTCAACAGCATTGGTCTGCGAAGACTGTTACTACAGTATAACTGGCAAACTTGAGGTTATCCCAAAGTTCATGCTCCTAACTGCCATACTGGCCTAAATCTTGCCTTGGGGGGAGAGAGCCACAATAGGGTCGCGTTCTTTTATTTATCCTCATCCTTGTTCGGGTCGTAAATGTTGCATGGGGCTGGCTCGTGCACTCCACCTCACTGCGCAGGAACAACAAACAAGAAAAGGGTGACCTCTGCAATTCAGGAGAGCGTCTGCTAGCACCTCCGAGTGAAAACACAGCCCCTACGACACGGGACGACCAACGTCATTACCGATAACATCGTCAGCAGCAATAATAGCAAATTCACTAGTGTATCAAGAATTCAGTCACTGTAACATTCTTCAAATAGCAGTGATAACAAGCTGCTTAGGAACAAACATGCAAACACCATCAACCTTTCTCAAGTGCTGTGAGACTTTATGCTTAGCAGGCAGTAACACTGCCGATTTAAATGAGATTTGTCTTGACAGGGCAGCCCTAGCGACAACGTTGCCGCATTGCAGGCTCTCTTCCCTTCTGTTTTTCTCTGAGCACTACACTACTCCCATGCTGGGCCAAAACCTGCGGCAGGGCACGGCGTAACGGTCCAGCTAACTGACAGAACACGAATGACTGAAGGACGGCACGGGGAAGAGGAAGAGGGAGAGAACGACATCATGGGGATCTGTGCTGCTATAACGCACACGCAGCTGCTGTGGTCTAACTGTTTTTTTCCCCTCTGTTTGCGGTGCTGCAGCGAGAAATGCAGGCAGCAGCGAGCGTGCAATCTCCCTGCAGGGGATGTCAGCAGTACACTGCAGATAAAAGCTGATCAGGAAGCAGGGCGGAGGAAAAAAAAGGATCTGATGGGTGAGAGAGTGAAGGAGTCATAATCTGCCAGGATATGCTCTGCAGTGATAGCTCAGTGCGGCATGGCATGTGTGTATCTGGGAACGGGGGGGGGGGGGGGGTGATGTAACGAAACGAGGAGCCCTCAGCTTAGCAACTCCAGCAGGCGCATGCAGAACCCAGAAGCGGAGAGAGGGAAGCCATGGAGACAGCGAGCGGTGCGCCGGCCAATCCCTGCACAGGAGACTGAGACAGAGATGGGCAGGGGGGCACGCGACCCTAAAGCAACACGACACACAGTTATGACTCACCGCTGTTTGTGTCCATACATTTCTAATCCTTCATTCTTTTTCCAATCCCGTTTATTTTGTGCATAAAATAAATGGCCCTCCATAGTTGCACAGTGAGATCCCAGTCCATCTATCTCTCATCGGTCCACATCGATGAAGGATCCCAAAGCGTTAACAGCTCGGCTGCAGCAAGACAGCAGACGACTGACTGGATACATCAAGCCAAACGTCCAGGGTAAGACTTGAAGGAAACCCTGGAGTACCGCCGAAGAACCATAAAAAAACATTCTCACATTAAGCTTGCACATCGATGCATGTTCCTGGTGTTTGAGCAATGTGAAGGGATAGATGAGGATAAGTACATGGTGGAAGGGCATCTCCGTGCGAGCCGACAGGCGATGTGGGGTTGGGGGGGGGGGGGTGGCACAGAAAACATACGGCAACACGACACAAGCATGGGTCTGCGCTGTCACCACAGCCAGCTTCGGCCACATAAGGATGCAGGATGTATAACACAGAAGCACTGGTCCACCCCTACCAGCCCCCCGAAATACACCAACTGGGACACAAACATGTCTCCTGAGCTGATTAATATCATACGCAGCACTGACCACAAACCCTCCGAACCCTAACCTCGCTGAGCCCCCACCTCAAATACAAACCAGCCAGCCTTACCTTAGCAATTAGCTACCAGCTCACCTCCTCTGTCTCCCCCCCACATCAAAAGAAAAATCTGCAGAAGGGTGGTATATTTTCCCTCCTCTGCCTGTGTTTGGCAGGACGGACGCTGCGAACATCTAATGGCGTTTGCTCCCACTGAAAACAGAAGGCTGGGGGGGGGGCAGGGGAGGGGAAGGGGGGTGGTTCGTAAGAAGAGGAAGAGAGGTGTTTAACTGCAGCATCTCCGTGATGCTGCACAGGAAAGCCACACCAGAGCTGGATGCGGAGGACGAACCTCCATAACAGCAGCACCCCACATAAAAATACAATGCCGTCGCACGCTGTTTAACAATCTCATTTTTATCCTCAAAGTCCCGAGCGTGTGTGAGAGGAGCTACGCGGAATTTTCATGTTGCCATGGGAACAATTCAAAGACAAGGCAGGAGGGGTTAAACTGCATGGATCGCAAGGGCTTTAAATGGCATCAGTGCCGGATTTAGCTAGTAAGCAGTAGCGTGGATTACTCGATCCCGAGAGCAGTGCACCTCATACTCCTGTCACCTACGGTTAGTCTCGTTAGTAACGGGCATCTCGTCAAGCCACGACGAGAAGAAGATCTGTAACAGCAGACGTCCTACGGCACCAAACACACACATTACCAGTTATTCCCCCAAGCCACGGAAATCCGAGTAAGCCTGTACACATACACACAGTTTTAAGATGTAATACAGAATATGAACAAAAGCACAGAAAACAGATGCCAGGCAGGCTGGTATCATACCAGCATGCTACAGTTTCATTTTGCTCCTAATATTTGGAGAGAATTCTGGGAATATATGAGTCAACATGTCATGACCTCTCCACCATATACAAATTTTTATTGTAATATTGACAGTTGTTAATATTATAGATAACAGTACTACAGATATAGTACATTTATAAAATGAGCCACATGATGTTTATCTGAAGCTGTGTCAGATGTGGAAGACCTTGAGCAGTCAATACAAAGACTCCCCAAGTTGCTCTGTGCTCGACCCCCCAGTAAACCTCTCTCGTTACCCCACTTTGTGGTGAGTATGTACACGCTAAACCCCAAAAACCTGAGAATGAGGATCAAAACATGAAACCGATGTTTCTTCACAGGTATCTAAGCAAAATGTGTTGGGCTAGTCCAACAGAGGTGGATAAACCTGCTACGTTAACCTACAAAATCTGAGCAGAAAAGGCATAAAACGGCGGTGGACAATCTTATCCGCAAAGGGCCGCTGTGTATGCAGGTTCTTGGGATAACCTTTAGGTCAGCTGTTCAAACCCAGGTGCGAGGACTCTTCAGCCAATCAGTCCTCTAATTAGTGACCTAATTAGGGAGTTGCAGCGAAAAACCACGTCACAGTGTCTCTTTCTGGGTAAGACTGGCAACCCCAGGCATAAAAAGCAAACAATTAGCAGAAAAAAATATCCATGAACAAACAAGGACAATTTCAGTTTGACACTGTTGCACAGAAAGCAAAATAACTGGATTTCTTTGAATATGTGACATCTTGAATTCTAATCGGGAAACAACTACTCCAGGCATTACACTGTTTATTTAAAGTAGGACTCTTTCAGCTCCCCAAACATGAGCAAACACACAGTCACAGTACATACCTGAAGGTAACCAGATACCATCTGATCTAGCTGTCTGACTGAACTGAGCGACAATGACAAGACGCCTGTGGTGGTGACTGGACTCCATGCTCATTACCAACAGAGAAGTTTAGCACAAACATGTGGCACAGCTGGGTGGGGGGGTGTTCCACAAAGCAAGATTTCTCAGTTAGCTGGATTAACTTAAGATAGAAGTCATGGTTGTTCAATAGGAGTTTTTTTTTAGATTGTAATTATATTGCCTGCATATTGTTTTTGATTGTTAGTATTTTTGTGTGTTTATGAAAAGTTTGTGCATTTTTATTGCTTGCATGAATTGCCTCTTGGGACAAATAAAGTTGAATTGAATTGAATTTTAAGTAAGGAGCATTCCTATTGAACAATCATAACTTCTAGCTTAAGTTAACCCAGAAATCTCAGAAATTCTACTTTGTGGACCACCCCCTGCCCAGAAAAGAAGTACCTAAATAACAATAACAAGGCCCAATATGGCAGTGCAATGTGGCTACTTTTCTGGAAAGCCAACAGTCTGGGAAAAGAGGAAACAGGCACATGGGGAAAGAGCTCAGATGAAGGAGCACGGCCATCAGTTTGAGTGAATTCTCAGCTAAACTACCTCTTAAACTCTGCTGATAGCAAAACTGCAGGCACTCAGCTTTCCAGCAGTCTCTGACAGGGAGAGTCCTTTCTCTAAGGAGGGGCACCCAACTCCGCCTTCATGACTTAAGGCAGTGCAGAAAACAACTGAAAATACATGCGATGCACCTGCCACCAGTGAAACGAGTCATACGATATTAGAAAAAAGGAGCATCAGCCCAGGTGAGGCAGCACAACACAGGCACCATTCAAGTTATTTAGCCAAAGTACAGTCATATATGCCTTGCAGCAGATTTTCAACTGTATAATTATTTCCCCAGCAGAAAACAAGATTTTAAAATAAAACTGAACTCGCATATAGCAGGCATATAACAGTCCAGTTCACATAATCTGCGACCAACTGATAAGATATATCGTTTTAAGATGAAATTTCCACTGCCTGTAAAAGTAGTCAATGCACATAATTTGAAACTATTAAAAATGTCATTCTACAAAACACTTCTAGTCAATCCAAATAAAATTTCTAACGAGTGTTTTTTTTGGACATTGCCCTTCTTCGGGTGATATTTCAGAAGAGCATCACCAGAAAGAAACAGTATGATACCTTCAGTCAATAACCCCACCGAAATAGGTGAACCAGCATGGAAGCGGTTGTCCTTAAAATCTATTTAGCCTTCCGTTTAGATCTTTTTTCACTTAAGTAAACTGCATTAGGTTACAGCGACGATAGAAAGTACACTGTGTTTTCAGCCACGCACTTTTAAACGATTTCGTACACTTTTCGTGCGACTTGGTCGACTTCATATCAAAGCACTTTTAACTACTCGCGCTACCAGTCAATCTAATACGATATGAAGTGAGCAAGGAAGTCAGGGTATAAGAAGTCCATAATTCAGAAGAAATAAGCGCAATAAATGAAACGCAAGCTCTACCTACCGTCAGTCTTCACCAACTGAGAAATTACGTAAGAGTTCACATGGAAGTATACAAATTAATAATTCACAATGCACATAATTCGGCACAGAACATGACACCGATAAAGTCAGCTCCGGAATCCCCAGTGGTTCCTGTTTGACGGCCGCGCCACAAGCTGCAGTAGAAGTGAAGGCGCATCATCTGGAGCTGCATGGCAAGAGGAATTAAAAAGAAAGTACTGGGGCTTTATAAATGCAGGCGAAATGCCATATTCACTCACCTGTTCTCCAAGCTTCCTCGGACGGCACTGGGTTCGCCTTCACGTGTCATTGAACACTCCCAAAGGAGATTTTAGTGTTGTTTATATCACATAGTAAGCTGCTGGAAACATACTGAGAAGCACTACTGTTATTATAATGAATTACTGTTTTAGAAACGCACTCATAACGCACGCACAGCAGTGGCAGTCATTTTCCTTGTGTTTGGAACTAGGATTATAGTACAGTTTGGAGATAAGCAATCTACCGTTACACTGAATTCGTGATCCAGGAAAACAGAAGATGCACTTTAGCACTTAAAAAAAACGAGTTAAGCATGAGGTCATACTTTAGAAAAAAACAGGCTGACGTCACTTTCAACCAATGGGAGCTGGCAGCGAAGGGATACGGTGACGTCACCGCCCTGAGCCGCTGGATTAAAGAGACACAAGGCCGTCGCGGAGAGTGTGTGTGTGTGAGTGTGTGTGAGAGAGAGAGAGAGAGAGAGAGATGTAAATAGAATCCGATTTTATCGCAAGACAAGGAGCTCATTTGCAGTCGACATGCTCACGTGCCGCCTACAACATGTCTGCTAATAATTATTAGGTCAGGTTCATTAAAAGGTACGCTCGCTGAAAAACCACTAATCTGTAGCATGAGAATGCGTAATTACTTTAGGATAATCACTACAATTATATTTTTTACATATTATTTTAATTTATATTTATAAGCCAGGTAGAACTCTTACCGTTACTCTCCAGGTGCACATTTTAATTCCTATGTTTAAATTTTGGTATGTCAGGGGATATACTGTTATTTAATGCATTGATGAAAAATATCTTGCAAACAACATACTATAGCAATATTACACCTCAGAATCAGGATGTTACATCTTCTTGGTCGAAGCGGGAACTAACAGTGCGAAACGGAACTCCGAACTCTGACTTCTTACCGTATTTAAAAGATCAGGACTGTGGGCGCTTGAATAACGCTGGTGGGTTTAAAAGGTTGATACGGCACATCATTTTTTGTTCTGTATGAGCAGATCAAAGTATATTGTGTCAATAACTTTAAGGGTAGTACCTCTGTACTTTAAGGGCTCTCACTCTTGCTTTGCACGTGTTGTTGAGGTGCTGGCGTTCGGGGATTCCTCATGCCGCATGCCTCTCCCCGCTAGTCATGCTGCCTTTTAACTAGTCCTGCTTTTGCGGTAAGCTGGTCGCAAATCGAGATACAAGGGAGTCCCCCGCCAGCCCCCAGTCTGCGCCTATCCTGCATGACTACCTCCCTGCCGGTTCTGTCCCACCATCTGCCTGCATTGTGTGAAGGTGCAGTGACCAGTGCCGACCAGAGGAAGACGGGCTTCCCCCTTGGGTTTGGTTCCTCGGAAGGTCTTATTCTTTGCCACGGTCACTGCATGCTTACTTTTGGGGGACCTCAAGTCCAGGATACAATGAACTTTCTGATAATGTTCTTTGTCAGAAGCGGTATATAGGGCTAAACAATTTAAATGAATGTCCATATATTGAATTGCTTTGCAAGATGAAATATTGTAGATATGATCATCTTCCAGTTAATGCCCAAAGTCAGTTAGCATCACAGGACAAAAATTATTACACGTAAAAAGAACGGGGATGAAACGGAGGGATGTGAACAAAGAAGAATAAAACATCAAAAACTGGACAACAGCCTGGCGACAGAAAAAAATATAGCGCATCACAGGATATACAGTTTTCACCTCGTCAGCGTTGCCTGCTTTATATTTGTAAAAGTATCTGTGGTGGCTGCACTTGAATCGAAAAGTAATCTTGCTATTGCAGCGTACTACATGTCATATATCAATGACAGCACTGCGGTAAAACTGCGGAGAGCGCAGCCAATTGGATAATTTCGTATATGTTGCCATCTTCCGGATGATATAAAAACTGCACTTCTTTATTTAATTGCTTGACATTCCTGATTCGAAATATTTTCTTCCACTGTCGAATTATGTCAATTACTGCATGTATCTTACGCAATTTCACGTATTTAACTATTTTCTAACAGAAATTCGTATATCCGTTTCAATACATACAGTTTTAACAATTCAAACACATCTTTAAAAAGGAGGGAAGCGTTAGGAAGGTCAGGAAAAGGATCGGCGTAGTTGATGTATTTCTCGACTGAACTTTACAATTCACTTTATTCTGCTTTGAAACTATTGTCTGTCAGGGTATCCATGCCCCTCCGACGCCCCTGATGAGAGCTGTGAGTTCATTTACATCTGTAATCTATTTTGATGATTTTCGGATTCAACACTAGGTGGAACTGTTGCTTAAATGCATTGTCACATTAGATTATTTTTCAATGCACAGTAAATCAATCTGTACAGGAATAGCATGGCTTATTTTAACTAACTTTTTTAATTATTTGAGACTATGTGATAACAGTAAATGTTTTGTTATGATGTAATATATCGGTTGCTTTCTTTCACATAAGTCACAAGCTTAGCTGGGGTTACATGAACCAGGTCTATCAATGATTAGAAAACAAAGATGAATAAAAAGTTGAATTTTATTATAACACTTTATTGTAATGCACATTGGAGCATAATGCACTTCATTATAATACAATTATAATAAAACATTATCGTGTTTAATGATAGTCACGTTTAACATTTTTATCAACAGCTTTTATTCAGAATTAACAAAACTATTCAATGAAGGCACACAATAGCAGCACATTACAAGCAAACTGTGAGTCATTATTAAAACGCAGTTGGCGGTGGATGTGAACGCAATGGACCCAATTACGTCATTTACACAGCGGCGACGATTTGTGCATTTAACTCCGTGTCAATGAGCTTTAATATTATTGGTCAGCTAATTATTATCACATAAGAAGACTAAAAACAACCTCATTAAATCTTTAAAATTGATAGATCCAACATGTTGCAAATAAAACTCATAGTTCGTTTTTTGCTTATATGAGTTAATAACGTCTGTTGACCTTCAACAACAGAATATGTGTGACTTTGCCGCAGCAGAATGGAAAGGATCCCGATAAATCGCGATTAAGAATTCCTCATGCTGATTGTTCATCGGCATGCCAGCCGTTCTACTGAGCATTTTCGGTTCAATCTAGCAACGGCAGGGGGTGTGGGGCAAAGGACTCGATAATAAATCAAATATTTATACCTCATTCACAAAAAGGCCAATTACATCTGACAGCTAGGTGAACATAAAAATCGAGCCCAACGTCATTGTACTCTTTCTGCTGTTCTTGGGATCTGAAGCACGCTAATAATTTAAAACTGAGATGTGACACGGAGATGTGATTAGGGAGCTTTAGTGAACAAAGCAGGGCAATGCCCATCAAAACAGCACCATTCGTCTGCAGCATTCTTCCCTCTGTTACCATGGTGATGTAAAAAAAAGTCCTTAAGATTGTCAGATTGAGGTAAGCTTGAATGTGCAACGTATAAGACAGATTTATAAACAAAGCGTCTCTGACAATGACTCAGACATATCCACCTAAATAATACGTAATATTGCCGTTATGGATCGAGTGGATGCATATGGTAATAGTGTACGTTTCAGCTGAGGGCAGACCGAGAAGCCAGGAGACCGCAGTTCTGAGTTACATTCCATGTCGATCCTCATATGGTGAAAACATGGATTGATAGAATTGTAAAACATCTGCCATAAAATAAATTATTAGAAGAATAAGCATGGTGTTACACAGTGGTACCAAAAAGCCAGACGATCTGTATCCCCCTTTTATTGTGGGTAAGTCTAAAGTCTATGCATGCATTTTATTCAAATCTGTACAGTGATATTCAAAACGATATTATAGAAATAATTAATAGACAACTTAAGTAACAACCAAACGTCTGCGCTGAAGTTCTACCTATTGTATTGTATTACACCATATTCTTCATCTCTTCATTTTGTACTATATTTGCAAATAACAATACATATGGAAACTAGCTACATAAATATTTTATTTTTGGATTTATTTTTGAAATACCAATGTCACTACAAAAAAAAACACTCCATTATGCATTTACTCAATATCTGTTAGTGTTTTTGGTGCATTTCCATATAATACGACATATGGAATCAAATATCTTACTTTGAAACATCACAGGTGATTCTCTGTTTACTATTTTGAAATATTTTTATGACGACAATGAAGAAAAAGAGTACTTGTCTTTACACAAATATAATTTTTCGTATATAACAGTTCTACCTATTCCATTTTCCATTCAAATTCACAGACAGATGTATATAAACTTCAAATACTGAGTACACTGTTTGTACACCTGAGTAATCAGCTGAACTTTAGAGAAAAATCTGTATAGATTTATTTGAGTTGGGGGGGGGATGGATTTCACTCGAGTAAATGCTGGTTAATGGGTGTCTTTAAAGCTTCATGCACCAGTGAGGAATATGCTAAGTCAGGAAGAAGATGGGGTGGGACATAAAGAACAATTGAGTGATGCTGACTGGACGGTGGAGATGAACTAGAGAGTGTCGTGAGGAGGACACTGAGGGGTGGTGCGCGGGGGAGAGAAGCTTTAGGAAGTTTTGGGAATGACTTGACCAACTAATGGAAACATCTCACTTATATCATAGCACCTGATGTCTCATTGTCCCTACAGAGTGCTAGGCTTCTCAGTTCACTTTGTCCATAATTTCCATTCTTTCAATTGAAACGTAATATTTCTGGGCCCTGAAATTCAGTTCTTGTGTATCCTTTCTGCAGGGAATTGATTAAATGCTCATCTATCTATAGATGAAGCTTCTCAATCATCCATCCATCCATTTTATACTCACTCATCTTGGTCTGGGTTACAGGGGGACTGCAGCTTACCCAAAGCAGCATCCAGTGCCACGCAGAGAACAGTCACCACTCAACCATTAGAAGTCCATCTTATTATCACTTATCTCAAAATCAGCGTTTTTGTATTAGTATGAAGTCCATTATGTATATATACTCACACACTATTAACAAATTAAAGATGCCCGTCAACTAACTGGGAAAAATGTGCACAGGGAGAACATGCAAACTTCACACACACTAAGATGAGGCAGGATTTGACCACCCGATCCTGGAAGTGTGAGCCAACAGCGCCACCCATATAAAGAACTTAACTGAGAAGTGATAGCATTCGTACTTTAAATACCTGTTGTGTGCTTTGGTATGTCCGTAGGGAGTCCTGGATTACTCCGGACATGTCAACGACAGCCCTACTTTTGTGTTTGAGGAATTTGCATGAAATTACAATGTTGAAAGAGGTCATTAAACTCACGTTGCTAATAACGTATGAGTAACCATACAGAGATTCACATGGAAATGACACTGAAGACAGATATGAAGCACGATCCTAGCCTCAACACACATCCACACCGGGATTTTAAGCACCAGATTTTAGTTTAATTTGCTGTCTGTGTATGAATGGTCACTACATCAGTTAGATCCATAGATGGGCAGTAAATATGTTAGTTCTTTGGTGACATATGTGATGGATGCTTCCTGTACAAAGTTCCGAAGAGCCGTGTGAACAACAATCTTGTAATCAATGACTGTAAAGTCAAAAGGATAGAAGAACCAGAAATAAGACCAATGTATGAATGAAAGCAGAGTAATATACAGTGTGCCGGTATTTTCATTCCTAAAAAAAAAAAAAAAAAACTTGAAATGCAGCATATTGGGTTTTCAAAAACCCAGTGGAAAATAACAGTGGGAAACAGCATCAGTATGTGCAGACACAAGTACAGTTCTAGTCCTTAAAGAGAACTTCCTTTGTCTGGTCTGAAGAATCCAATGGCGTCTACTCACTTGAGTGCTTGTAGGCGCTACCAGACCATAGAAACATTACCAGTAACACCATCTTTTACTGTTCCCCTTGTAGACCTGGGGAATGTTGGGTCAAAATGACCACGTCAAACTCTTGCTCCTTCTACTTTGAGATTGACTGGAAAGCAGGAAGAGACATTCGAATGGACCTTGACCAACGGTACAATCTTCCAGATCCACAACACCTGTCAGGTGCAATGGAGAGATTCACACAGATTAAGGCCGTCGTGTATAAAATATGTGTGCTTGAGGAACTGCCTTCATGGCCAGCGAGCTGCCTGGTCTCTATACTGGACAAGGTAAGGAATTCTCACATAAACCATAGCAATTCAGTGTCTGCATCGGAACTGGCATCATTCTCATTGTTTCATTCCATCTGAAATCAATAACCATAACATATTTGTTAATTGCATTACTGGTTGTACTTGCAATGTGTATTGGCAAGAACATAAAAAAGACATATTCCACATGGTTCTCTTTTCCGATTGTAGCTATGTCTTACTTTTCCATTCCAGTTCTTTTGCTGGGAGGTAGTCATGGTGACACCGAAGCGCTCATCTCCTATACAGATGCCTAATCGCATCACCAAGAAGCCAAAGCAACGTAATGAGGCTCTGAGGATCACTAGCCTGTGCTTCCTGAGCAAAACTACAAAGCTGGCTTTAGTGAGACCTTCCAAGATCGCCATGACATACAGTAGGTCATTTGCAGGGAAGCTCATATGGATTTGCATCCCCCTGTAGGGCTTCCCACATGTAGGTTTTTATCCTGTCCATTCATCTTCCATACTGCTTATGCGGTGCTAGATTACAGGAGCCTGAGGCTTATGTTATGCAGAGCGCACCCTGGACAGGCTGCAAGTCCAACACAAGGCATATTTACTTACACTATTCTTGGAGCCAGTTTGCATAAGTAAATGATTTTAGAGTAATCCTACACAATTACAGAAAGAAGATGCAAACTCCAAACACATAGTGCTAAGGGCAATATTTGAACACCCTGACCTGGAGGGGTAAGGATAGCGTGCCGCCCTTATAACTAATTATTGTAGAACTCAAAGTCTAGACCAATCAAAATTCATGCCTTGTGAACATCAACCCTTTGCATTCCATCCAATAAGAATTTCTGACGGTAGATAATGAAACACGATGCACACATTCAGTTGAGAGGTTATTTTTCAGGGCTGCCGGTTACAGAAGCTATTTTGACCTGCAATTTGGGCCATGGGGACTCTCCATAAAGAGGATCTCATCTCCAGCTGAGATCCTAGGCACTGAGTCTCAGAGATATTTGTTCTGAGAAGTACTTCCTCCCATTATTTTGGTGCCGCATTCTGATGATCTTCAGAACTGGATGAAGATAGATATGTTTGTAATGGTAGTTTGCCTTAATGACCATGTTTGCGGTGCCGTGACTTCACTGCTGTAACAGCAGGTCAGGGCTTCTCTCCCCTGTCAATTCTTTAATCCAGACTATAGTAAAGCTTTAAGGTATTCTAGTTCCAAGTCTCTGTAGAAATCATTAAAATCAATAAAATTCACTTCTGGTAATTTTCAGCAAATTGTTCAACTGAAAGTTATGGGAAAAGTCAGGTGCAGAGAAATACTCACCCATTTTGTCTTTACAGTCTCAGATAAAGCATCAGGATCCAGTACATTGGTGAACATTGTGGACCACAAATGGGATTGCAGCCCTACAGACTGGTGAAGAATTTCTTCATTGACAGCTGAAGCACAGGGTTAAAAATGTGACTCAGACTCAATCCCATGAACTGACCCTGCAGATTCAACGTGCTTAAATGAGAAGTGGCACAATTCCTCAAACTCACAGTTGGTAATTACTGACTAATTCTGCAGCGAGAGCACCTTAACAATGGACATGCCTTGATGCTGTACAGACAGAGCACTTTGCAGACAGACAGGGAGATATCCAGGCTCGTGGATCACTGAGTCCAAATGAGCTGAGAGGCTGGAAGATGGGAATCCTTGTAAGATGAGTCTTGTCTTGTGTTAATAAAGCAGATATTTCTCCTTTAATTTTGGGGGTTTGTCTTTGGGGAAGATGATATTAGCCTTCTATTCCTCAGCAGAACAGAACGACTGTCTCTCGTAGAGACTGAGAACATGGTGTACGAACTGATACTGCTCAGGTGTCTGGATCATGCCTCCTCTGAAAACCAAGCACACAGTGGTTTTAGACACAGCAGGGCCATAGAAGTAGGAATATGTTGAAGGTCTCACCAACCCCACTGGATGTCTCACCTATCCAAGCGAAGCTGACAAGTGGTCTTCAGAATGTCCACCATCCCTTCGTTTATCAGCTGCTTGCAGAGGATGGTGGTGGCGATGAAGCATCCAGTACGACCGATTCCTGCGCTGTGGACACAATTGTAAGAATATCACTTGAAGAACATCACTCCTTTCTCCTACACGGATGAAGGTAACAACTCAACGATGGCAGAAGATCAACCACATTGTCAAAAAGAAAACAGGTGATGTAACCTAGTTCAAATTTCTGTATTACTGACTCTCTTTAGTCCAAACAGTAAATTTACTGAATAATGTTTGGGATATCACCATTATCTTTGTGTTGTCTAATCATTTTAGTCATTTTCACCTTCTCATTAGTATTAAGGGAAAATTAAAATAGCAGAGGACATGTTGTTAATGAAAAATTCTATCGATAGGTGTTTCCAGTGAGCTTCAGTGATTCAAATTGTATGGTTACATATTTTTCACCCATAAGCTGGCAGTGATTATCATCATATCCAGTAACTTCTTCATAATACGTACCGTAATTATTCTTTACGTTATTTAGAATGTACTTGAATATTTTGTATCATATTAAGTTTCACAGCTCATGTACCTTAAGTAACTCTATTTAGCGTGGCATTTGTACCAACTGGAGTTGTTTCTTTTCTTATACATTATATTCAGGGATTTACATAACTGGTACGCAAGTACGCATCCACCTTTAAAAGCGATACGTGCGGCAATCGATTGTTATAACAGCATGAATGCGTGTGTGTTTTATGTGCATTTGTGCCGATATGACAAGAAATTATCGTGCATTTCATCCTTTATATGCTAATTCGTACTTCATTTGCGGTACAGAGGTTAGAATGCACGGTCACTTGTCATATCGGCGCAAATGCACATAAAATACGTACATATTTGCGCCGTTACGTTAATCGATTGCCGCACGTATCGCCTTTAAATGTGAATGCGTTTTTACGTACCAGTTACGTCAATCCCTGGTTATATTTTACAAAATTCTGATTCCCTAGAATTTAGAGTTTTTGAAAATTAGACAGAGATGACCAAATTGTGCCAAACAGGACTATTTAAAGTTAACAACTCATCTTCCATCTACTTTCTGTAACTATGTGCCCTATTCAAGGTCTCATGAGCCTATCCTGGAAACTGTGCAAGGGAGGGAAGGACCCAGGAGGATGTGCAGGGCACACTGACACTCACCATTCCCACCTACAGGCAATTTAGCAACTCAAATTAACCTCAGCATGTCTTTGGACTGTGGGGGGAAACTGGAGTACCAGAAGGAAACACCATGACAACACGTGGAGAACATACAAAACTCCACACACACGGAATCCTGGCAGAGACTTGAACCCAAGTCCCAGTGGGAAGAGGCAAGAGTACTAACCAGTGCACCACCACACCACCCTGTTGGTTGTTGTTAGATTATAAATTATAGAGTAAGTATTTAGAGTACAAAATTTGCAAGAATTAGGCAGCCTAAATATTAGATGGTTTACGTCCACAGCAAATAAAGTATGAGGGCAGCTGGCGGACTTGAGTAGGTGGAGAGAGTCAACTGAGACATTCTACTTGTGCAATTAAAGCACAGCCTTCTGGTGGTGGGGGGGATGGAAGTCAAAGGGGGCTTCGGCCCACCAGCTGAGAGGCACTCAGAGAGCCACGCAGGTGTGTCTGCTGGGACCCTGTTCCACCGGCTCTTCACGGCACGGACCACGGGACCGATGCCGATGGATATTGTTCCCACCCACAAACCCCCATGCAAACACACCCCCCACGTCGTAGCTTGTGCCTGCCTTGCGGACAATGGGAACGGAAGGTCACTTAGTGCTTTGTGCTGCAGTTTTTTTCAATATTGCTTCAGTCTGATGTTAGCGGGGGAGTTTATATATCTATGACAACATTATCTTGGAGGCATATTTCAGTTCAGGTGCTCCTATTGTTGCCTGTTTGCACAGGTTATTGTCTTTCAGTGCTCCCTGGCAACACTTTGATATATAAGTAAAATGTCTTGCATGGACTGCAAACATGGAATTGAGAAGAACCTGCAGTGGACGATGATGGGGCCGCTGTCGGACGGGGCCTGTTGCCGCGCCTTCTCCACTTTCTCCACTAGCTCCAGCAGTGGCGGGGCCTTGTCTGGAGTCTTCTGGTCGGGCCAAGACGTGTACCAGTAGTGCCTGAGACTGCGCACCTCGCCATCGCACTGTGCAACAGACAATCACGTCATGCACGTGTGAGCGAAGTGGAGATATGCAGCACAAGATCTGGGCAGGTGTTCAAAATAAAATACAGACATAGAGGTGAAGCACAGGGAGACAGTGCCAGTGTGGAAAAACTGCTAGTGAGGTGTATGGTTATTTGGATCGATAACAGTTTCTTCATTTACATCTGTAGCTGTGTTGCCTGGGGCTTTGGTTACCATGACAACAAGGCAACCACAGTGAAAGAGTAAGAGAGTTCTGGATTGCCTGCATGTATTTTTTCTCTGCCAGCACAAGCTGCCCCGTCTTGCTCTTTACTAATAGACACTGTGCCCACCTTAAGAGAGAAGATCCTCAGTCTGTAGTCGTTGGCCTGTATCACCTGAGTGACGGTGATTTCAATCCCTTCGTAGGCCACACTGTCCTCTGGCCAGTATTCTGTACATTTCTGAACAGACATGTTACGTTGATGACAAATCCAGTGATAGCAGAATGAAAAGGTATTGAGACACAAAAAGGGTATGAAACTCATTGAATAAATTTCTTAGACAATGTGTCTAAATTGATTGAATCATGTAATTGACATGATATGCTGTGATAATACATTAATGACTACTGGCATTTACTAAAATGAGTAACATGTTAACATGTAATCAAGTTTCTCTGTTGATTGATTATATAGATTCTTTATAGAGTTTAGGATTTATAGAACGTTTATGGTCCCATGACCCCCACCACAAAAGATGAATGGAAGGTGGGTGGATGAGCCTTTAGATCAGGATTATTCAAATCACGGTCCTCAAGATCCGAGCCCTGCTGATTTTCCAGCCTTCCTTTACCTGTGAACCAGGTGTGAAGCCTCTGGCCAATCAGAATCTGTTATTATTATACTAACTACCTGGGAGAACTGAAAAGAAGGCCTGGATTTGGAATCAAGGTCCAGATTTGAAGAGCACTGCTTTAGATGGATGGAGCTAAAGCTGCTTCTCAATATGTGTACTTGACTGTACTCGCGTACCCGTTTTATGTCATCTTCCATTGCCGAAGACCAGTTCCGATACTGAGAACACAAGTACAGAGGATAGCAAAACTCCCCAGGTGTCATTCTTGCTCCACCCCAAATATCAAGTATATATCAGTTGCATCCTCACCAAATGTGAACAATCTCATGATTCATTGCATCCCAAGTTCGTTCTTGGGAAGCAAGATAGCAAGACCGCTCTTGCCAAGACCACAAGTACAGTCTTTGCGTTCTTGCCATCGAGAAACACTACATTGTCCATCCAGGATGGTTAAAACAAAAAGATGTATGTATGACTGGGTTTGACTAGCCCTGGTCCTGTGCAACACAAACCAATGCTGTTCTTCTGCCTCTTCTTAATACTGACAATGCCTAGGGACCCACCTCATTCTTCTCCTCAACGTTTGTGATCATAACGATGATGGGCGAGTGCTCCTGCCAAACCATCCTCCAGAAGTCACTGACGGTGTTCACTGTGGGGCCCTGGGTGGCGATGTAGGTCCTCTCTTCCCCTCCGTAACCCTGCACACAGTGATTCATTCATCGGACCTCCAAACGAGACCTCCCAGCCATGCTAGCCGGGCCCCCCAGGGGTTTGCGCAGTTGCATACTGCCCCAGTGCAAATGTAATAACTGCACTTAAACCTCCTGATAAACATAAATGAAGCAGAGAGAACTCAAAGTTAGAAAAATACCCACTCTCAGATAATTAGCGTTGATGTAGGTGCTGAGGAAGTCATCTTCTTCTGTAACTTTAAGGCAAACTCTGCTGTGCTTATCTGAAACATAGCACATTTTGCTCACACAGGATCATATAGGCAAGCATTTTACCTCCTTCATTCATTTCCATCCAGGTCTAACAGGAAAAAAAAGACTCACTTGGAAGGATGGTTTTGTAACGGTTCTTTCTCACAATTCCTGGGTAGTTGTATTCCTTGGGATCCACAAAGTTCATGGGAGTCTCCTGCAAGTGGCAGGCAAGCTGAGTTTGAAGTGATTACATTGCCCATGTTTTTCTGTCCCCCAGCATTGCCCTGGTGTAGCCTTGTCTGGCACAGGGGTGGTCAGTACCGGCTGTACAAAGTTGCGAATCTGATCAGAAAACTCACAAAGAACTCGGCCTGCAGGGCAGCGTCGTCCAGGGCACGGCTGTGCAGCTGGGTGGCAGTGAGAACATTTGAGGCCTTTTGGAGATATTCTCGCGCGGACTGCTCTCCTGGGGACAGGAGTGCCCCATAGGGCTCAGTGCAGCCTGGACTGCACATGTCTAGGGTCAGAGATACGTTGGAGCCCCTCCTGACAGAAGACAATGTTCAGCATTAGTATTAGACAGTGAGCAGGGCAAATATTTGAACTGATCATCTTGCTAAAAACATGTAAACCTTCCCTAAAATGACACAACGTTAATGGGCTATGACAGAAAGCTATTACACCCTAAGGAACATAATCAACTCAGTTTGCGCTGCTGAAAATATCTGATATTAAAATGTAAAGTTGTAAGCTATGTAAGCTTCTTTGGACAGAAGCATCTGACCTTCGATAGATACGGTGTTACAGTGTTTGTTCAGCAAAGTCAAAACTGGTGTGTCACCTCTCCTGGAGCCCCACTGGCTTCACTGTGAGGGTGCCTGGGTCAGTCTCTGCCTTTATGTCCATGAAGGATTCAAAGACGGGCGTCTCAGGGACAGGGTCCAGGTCGAAGAGGTCTTCCTGCTTAGTGTCGGTCCACTCGGAGTAAGTGAAGGAGGGCTGACGGCTCATGGACTGGCGCCGGCTGTTGGGTAAAGTGGGGAGGCTGCCAGGGGACAGGGCTTTCAGACAGTAGTGGATCTGCAGAGGAAGAGTAACCAGAAGGTTTGTGGGTCAAGTCCCACATGTATCCTTTATCGAGCTATCAATACGAAAAGTTACAAATGCTGCTTAAATTGTAATAACATTCAGTTTGCATTACCTGAAAAGCAACCAAAATGAGTATATTAATACAAAGGTATGGTAGGAAATCTATAAAATGGGTAGTTATAATTTGGACTATGGATTTGATGTCTTCTTGGTCTACTGTGTCGTCTCTGATCTTATGCATGTTTTTTCTCACCCACCCCAATGCCCAAGATGGCAATGCCAAGGAAGAGGGTAGCCAGTAGGGGGCATATGCTCTCTATCCTCCAGAGGTCCATCCACAGGGAATGGGACATCTAAACAGAAGGAGGGAAAGAACAGTAAAATGACCAAGTCCGTGTATGGCGATACTTTGTTCTGTGTTGAGGTGGTAAATGAAAAGCTGCTCAAATGCTGAACATTTTGTCACACACCTGTTTTATGTTGGGTTACAATGCTAAGCACTGGACAGACCAGGACAGTTTTGGTTACCTCTTCTTCAGTTGAGCTGTATGTCCCCAGTGGTGATAGCAGGTACTGCATGAGGTCCAGGACCTTGTGCGCAGCAGGAAAAGCTTTGTATCCGTTCATCATATACAGGATCCAGACTCCCTATGCAGGGTGCCAAGAAAATATTGATAACTGATGCCTAATGGCAGGTTGAAAGAACACTAATGCCAAGAGGAAGCTCATGGGAGTTTTACTTACACAAAAATGTTCTGAGGGCAGAAAGAAAATGATTGGTTCAAAGAGATAACCAATCAGATTGTAGAGGAGGAGCGTCCAAACAAATAAAGGAGGTGGGACCAACCAATCCAATGGCTTGGTCCCGCCTCCTCTAGTTGCTTGGACCCACCTCCTCTACAATCTGACTGGTTACCTCTATGAACCAATCATTTTTCTTCCTGATCTCCAAACATTTTTGTGTCAGTAAAACTCCCACAAGCTAAGAGGAACATCTGACATATGCATAGTGATAAGCACTAAAAGTAAATGGCAGTGTAAAATCATGTAAATGTTAGAAATCGATCTTGCATAAGATTTTCCTATTGAAATAGATAACAGAACAGTCCTTTTCATAAAATTTCCCAAAAACTTTCTGCAAATTTTCCCATTTTCATGAGGATGCCAGGCCAGCATGGAGATGAGGGATGGTATTCTGGTCTTGTTATTGGCATGCTGGGGATTTTCCTGTTCCAAGCCACTTGGTTTGGTTTTCCTTACGGTGATCTGGGATAAGACACAGAGCCAAAGGAAGAAGCCAGCTCTGGAGGCCGCCCTCCACCTCCTCGTCCACCATCGCTCCCAGCCGCAAGCTTCCTGCAGAGGATTCTGGGATGCCTCCTGGCCTCTCTCCCTCTCCTCCTGGGTGTCCCCTGGGAAGTGTGGCCTCATGGCGGCGGACTGAGTCATCGCTGCACGGCAGCAGTGCACCTTATGACCAACCCACAAAAAGAACCACAGGTGGGAAATTTCAGAGGACACGGTAATTTGTCCAAACTGAAGGGCAGCCGACAATATCAACCTCCATTGTGTTACTGAGGCTGTTAATCTGGCACTTTGATCCACAACTACCCAGATCCGTTTTTCCTGAAGAAGTTCAAGTCAGGCATCACATTTCAGAAGACAACACAAGGGTCACCCTTAGGATATGAACCTGAAATCCTTTGGCTAAATTAACTATTACCTCTAATTACGGTTATAATGCATTCACTGGAATCCTCTTGACTGTTAACCTGCCCTATAATATATATATATATATCTATAGAACGGAGAGGGCCAGTTGATTATACTGGAATGAGTTAAATCAGAGCAGAGTGAACAAAGACAAAACCAGGGGATTTATGGACAGGAGAACAGGAATTATTCTTAATGAGAAGGGGAACAAAGGAAGGGGTGTTTGGGTTGGCACGAGCCACAGTCAGGAGGAAGTGAACTTGGGGTGGAACATTCCAGTAATGGGCTGGGGTGGATCTCTGGAAGCCTGTGATTGTGAGGACTAGAGCTGGGCGTAGGGTCAGGGGCCGTGGGGGTTGCGAGGCCACCTCAGCCACCCCACACCCATCTTGGGGCTGGTTGAGTTCCTTCCACAGATTAGCGACAGGAAGCCAAAAATGAGGCTTTTAAGTAGTGTCCATGTACTGTATGAGCTCTCAAAGCCCTGAAGTCAAGGAGGACCAACTTGCAAGTTTATAACATCCTACAGGTCAAGAGCGAGAGCTGCCATGAGACAATATTAACAAAGCCCCGCCCCAAACGGCTGTTCATTGGACACATTGCTCATCTTCTGTGATTGTCTCAATGTGTCTTTTAGTGTTTTGGTATTAACAGTATTTTGTTAGAAAACTTGGGAACGCTTTACTTAATGCATTGTAATGCAATATAGATACTTCATAGTGCATTATAACATGGCTATAACTATTTACAGGTATAAAAAAGCATAACACATTATAGTCATATGTATTATGCATTATGAACGTTTTATGAAGCTCTCATCTGTAATGCACTATAGATACCTTCATAATGCATTGTAAAGGTCAGTATAAGAATTAAGGATGCTTTACACTGCATTATTACAGATATGAATGATTTATGAAGCTCTCAATGCATAATAAACATGGCCATTTATAGATATTTATAATTGTGTTTATAATACTTAATGAATGCATCATGATGCATTATGGAGGTATGTTTAATGCACTGATATGACCACTTTAAGTAAAGTGTTACCTTAAACTCTGATTAAAGTACAAGGTATATCAACCACATGCTGTGTAATAAACTGTATTTCCTTTCACTTTTACTTTGGTATTTTGATATCTTTCTGGGGCAGCATGGTGGTTTGCTTTACACCTCCACGGATGGGTGTGTGATTTCTGCTCCTGGTGGAGTTCACACGTTCACCCTAAGCTTCTGTGAGATTCCTCCAGGAACCATCGGAGTCTCTAGCCATCCAGAAACATGGTGGAGTGAATTCCTGTCTAAATTATCCATAGTGTGGGAAAGTGGATGCTAAGTCCTGCCTTGAAATGAACTGACATCTCTTCCAAGATATCACCTGCTGTAACAAGATCCCTCAAGGACATGGGACCCACGGGCAGAGCGAACTGGAAATCAAAACGATAACCAAGAGTCATGGTCCGGAACGGAAGGTTAGGTTGGAAAACCAGAAGGTCGGACCTGAGGGAGGAGGGTAAGGCAGGCGCATGTGCAGACACGGTGAATCGAGACCCACACCTGCACTGGGATGGGGGGTGGGATCTGCACTCACTGGGCAAGGCAACAGGGCACATACACTTTTTAAACCACATATAAAGAGCAATGGGCAGCAATGGAAAAGCAAGGATCAAAGACACTCCGCAATCAGATATAGTCGACAACAGGGGAAACTGGCTAGACCGGTTATATAGGACCAGTAATTAAACAACAGTGATACCACGATGAGGCACAGCTGTCAGTATTCCGGTGTGGGACACCTGGTGTGGGGGCGTGGCTGCGGTGTGGGTGTGGGACCGGGGTCCAACCTCACCCCTGTCTTGTGTCTGGGGCTTCCTGGGATTAGAATCCAGGCTCAGTGTGTTTCTGTATGGAATAAGTAGCGTAGAAAATGGAAGAATGGATATCATTCTGATTATTCAAAACGGTAGAATGATTTGGCGTGAGTGGGATCTCTCCGATAATACAGTACTGTTTTTCCACCCTTCCTGTAACAGACAGGAAAGACCAGCTTGAGCAGGCAAGAAATATCTACGTCAGGAATGGGTAACTTGTAAAGAGGCTTGTGTAATGCTGTTCATCAGCAAGTATTCAGAAAGGAAACAGATTCATAACAGTCAGGAAAATTCAGTCAGGAAACTACATAATGCAGATCACACTTTGAGTGTTACTTTTGCCTGCACTATCTAGAAAAGATTGACGTTATACTGTTTTACCTCTTGACCTTAGAGTTTAAAAATAATATCTCCACATACTTCCTTTTGTGAGAGGCAGAGTCATATCTGATCACTCTACTCCAGAGTAATTTTATTTCAAAAGATTTCAGCTGGAATTTGAGTCTTAACCAGGATTTGAACTTTTTACAGGTTCTATGCACTCTCGGATTGTGCCTTCTAACAGAGAAATGTAGCCATGTGTCTTGGCTTTGCCCAAAAGCTGGTAAAGTTCAGCTTAAGTGACTGCCTACCTCCCCTTAGAGAGAAGCTCACAGGTTGTCAGACAAGGAGCTCAGACAAACTTGCCATCCCATGATATCAAACTGAGAAATACAGGGGATTAGTGATCTTCTATATATGTGTAGCCCATAGGAATATTCAGCTATATATTTTTTTTCTTCCGTTCAGTTTACATGAAGCTGTGTAGGTTTAAAGTTTAATGCACAGATCATAGTTTCGTTTAACCCGCTGAGATTTACCCAAACCTGTAGCCCCATTTTGTAAGTCAGGCAATGACTGTGAGCTGACTGGGTTACAGTTTTGGTCTCAACGCACACAAGCTTAGATCAGGTCTGCAACGTAAGACTGTTTTGTTTTTCCTCTTAGAATAGCCCAGAGTATTGAGTACAGAGTAATTACTGAATGTTGTTATTGAATGTCTTTTTATTTATTTTGCCTGGAAAGTTTTGCATCTGCCTTTAAATTGAAACACGTATGGGAAGACGTGAACTGGGCCGATTCAGTTATATGCTAAAATTGTGTTATCTGTCATGTATTGGGATTGTCTGTGACGTTGATTGGTATAGGTGGTTAATGTTTATCACAGTCCGCTGAATATATGGAATTTGGTAAACTGATGTACTGATGTGATACTGTGATATTAGTTCATTCATATAATGGCGAATGGTTAAAAAACTAATTTCATTTATGGTAAATGTGCAACAGGAGAAGTCCGCAAAGGAAGAGCTCTGAAAGTGATCAAACACGCCAGCAAGTTCAGTCCCGCGGAGTGAGGAGGTGAGCAGGATCGTACCACAGTGCCTGCTCTCCCTCCTGTGACGTCCATGGTGCCAAACCGCCAAATTCCCCAATCAACATAAGCACATAAGAAATTTACAAACGAGAGGAGGCCATTCGGCCCATCCAGCTTGTTTGGGGAGAACGTAACTAATAGCTGAGAGTTGGTCAAATCTTATCTAGCTCAGATTTAAAGGAACCCAGGGTTTTAGCTTGCGCTACACTAGCAGGAAGACTATTCCACACTCCAGCTACACGCTGTGTAAAGAAGTGCTACCTCAAGTTCATTTTAAAATGATATCGAGGACGGGTTGCAGAAGGGAGCCAGGTGTCACAATCACAAGCATCACCGATGACTAATTCCCCCAAGCTGCGCAGCCTCACAAGCAGCATGCACTGACCCCAGAAAGATCGAAGACTTTTAGTCGAGTTGAAGACGCCTAGTTGACTGCCTATCTTTTATGGTATGGATCAGCCAAATTGTGTCATCACAGCTCTTAGGAGGAACAAGCAGCCAACCAGGGACTGGCTTTCCACACTCCCACATAGAAATATCCTTCAACACTTTTTCAATCAAGGGTCTTTTCAGAGT
Source organism: Mormyrops boulengeri (assembly GCA_026781065.1). Taxonomy (NCBI): domain Eukaryota; kingdom Metazoa; phylum Chordata; class Actinopteri; order Osteoglossiformes; family Mormyridae; genus Mormyrops; species Mormyrops boulengeri. The sequence goes on from JAODLD010000021.1 coordinate 5,260,860, forward strand.
CTGCATCCATCCTTGTTGTTCATCTTTTATATATGCACAGCTCTGGAAAAAAAATTAAGAGAGAACTCTGTTTTTGTAAAAAAAAATCTGGTGTTAATCTGGTTTAAAAAATCTAGTTAAATCCTGGTGTAATCCTGGTTCTGCTGGTGGAAAGCTACAAGGCAGGTTGCTTCCAGGTTTAAAGTTTCTAAGACAGCAGTACACAAGAACAAGGTGGAACACAAGACACTGGTAGCAACCAGAAACCAGCCAGGTAGAGGGTTGAAGCAACTTTCTAATGGCAGAGATGACGATCAACTTATCCGGCACCTCAAGACCTCAAAATGTGTGCCGTAGAAGATGACCTCAAGTGACCTTCAAAAAGAATGGGAAACATTAAGTGCAAGTGTTAAGTGCACTGCTAGGACAGTTTGTATCAGGGCTGAAGAAGCAGGACTGAAGTCTCATAAAGCAAGGAAGAAGCCCTTCATTCAGGCTGCAGTTTGCAAATATTATTATTCACAGATGCACACCCATAAATTGAGAAATGAGTCAAACAAAAAATTGTGCTGTGGTCTCTTCATTTTTCCGAGAGCTGTATGTGTGTAGGGTGGTTGTAAATGTTGGCGTCTGCATCTGTTTGTTTGCCCCTGCTGTATGTCCGCATCAATATGTGAAAGTCTGCACTCTGGTCAGCGTGAATCTGTGACACACAGGTTCAAGTGTGCAAACGCACACACATTTGGATGCATCACTGTCTCTGTGCAGGTCTTCCTGCTGTATATGGCTTGTGAAAATGTCTGGGGACGCCTGGTATGTGTGTCTGGAGTCTGCATGCATTGATGTGCGTGCCTACGTATGGCCAGTCACCAGTCTGTGTTTTTTTTTTTTTTGTTAGTGATTAATTGTCATTGTTAACACACCACAGCACACAAGCACAACAACAAAATGTGTTCTCTGCATTTAACCCATATGTGACAATGTGACATAGCAGGGGGCAGCTAATTCAGCACCCAGGGAGGAGTGCTTGGGGGCGGTACCTTGCTCGGGGTACCTCAGTGATGCCTTGCTGGTCGGGGATTCTAACCTGCAATCTTTCAATTACAAGTGCGTGCAGGTACAGCACTGATGGCTGGGGAAACAACAGAGGGGCCACACACTGAGACAATAGCCCCTCCCCTTTTCGTCCATAGGGGAGTCTGCAGCTGGAATCATCACTACCCCCCTCACGCCCCCTTCGATGTCTGCCACCGTCACGCCACTTAAAAATGCAACACGTGGGATGCGGATGATAATTCTTCATCTTCTGTCCGAAAGCTAAACGCAACTCAAAAGCTTGAACAGAATGCTGGCATAATGCACTATTTATTCGCCTGTTTAATAATTGATTATTGCAATAAATTTTTCACTTACCGTAAAACAGAAACTAGCCCCTCAGCGGAAGACGTCCTTGCTTGGCTCTCGCCTTGTGAAGAGCTTGGTGAGGCGGGGCCTCGTTCGCTGGCTTGTACTTCCTGACCTCTCTGTTCTTGGCTTGCTTGGTGAGTCTCTTGTGTTCTCTCTCATCTGCCATTGCTTTCAGTCCATGTGTGTCTTTAGCATGTATGTTACCACCTTACTTTGTGAAATTCTTCACATTTTTTCAAAAATTCTCTTTTCACTTATATCTGTTTTTGTATTTATTTATTTTTTTCCCTTCAGAAGAGTACAGGGAGAAAGCAGAATGACGTCCTGTAACAGTGAGTAGCCTCGCCAGAAGTACAGTTTCATTTAGCCCCCGTTATCTCAATCGTCTGAATAGTCTGTGCCTTACATTATCTTTTCGGGTACGATGGACACGTGACTCAATGCGATTGGTTCTCCCTGCCGTCCTCTTGCAAAATACCTACCTGTTGGAGGGATGGTGGCAGGTGTTAGATCACATGACCTAATGGCATCATTGGGGTGCTGTAGCTCTCCTTCAGTCTGTCTGCAGAGACTCTCAGCATTGTGGTAGGACTCCTGAGCGGGAGACGAAAAGGGACGAGACTCACACTCTGCAATTTACCCCCGATGCCCCCAAAATTTCCATGCACTGCTTGTTAGAAAAGGAAAGCCAGGAAAAAAAAATGTTATGAAGGCGATCACAGTCCCAGTCAGTTCCAGATATGTTATGGTTTTCCAGGATGTATGTTTTTCAAATATCTCTCTTGTTCCTACCAACACATGAAATTCTCAGGCAGCTGGATCTCAAAATATACAACTATACCTCTAATCCTTTATTTCGATCCAGTTGCGCAGAGCAAAGGAATGGAGCTGTACGGCAGGCAAACTGACAAAGAGTGGCATCAAACGGATGAAGTCGCAGCTGCCGGAGCATCCTGATTGGAGGGGGCTGTTTACCGCCTGAGCTCATCCACCGTGGCACCTTCCCTCTCTCGGTTAACAATAGTCTAGGGGAGCCGATCGCTGCAAAGGTGGTTTGAAGTGATGACGTGAGAGAGGCTGGCGTTTTTGTAACCATGGCAACAAACGCACTCTCCCGCAAACATGGGCTCATTGAGTGGCACTCAGTCACAGCCCCGGGAGTGTTTGCCTACAGTGAAGCACAGCCTCCTATGGAAATACGTGTGACGATGGCGGGCAACAGGATTTCTCCTTTATTCTACGTGCGGTGATGGAGAAATTAACGGAATCTGACAAGCATGAAATTGTCTGATGACAAAAACAGATGATATCCCCAATATCTCAATCACCATGAGCTTGATCAATGACATATGGAATATAAATATATTGATAGGGGAAAACTTCACTGACCTTATATACCTTCTTCTGTACAATAAATTATATCTGTACGGTGGCTCCCCGGGTTACGATGGTCCGAGTTACGATATTTCGACTTTAGGATGGGTAAATGGTTTTCACTTTCAGTATATTATTCTATAAATTACATGAGATATTCAACATTTATATATATTATATATATGAATATATATTAGCTAATTTAATGATTTTGCTCAACTGTAGACTAATGTAAGTGTTCTATGTATGTTTAAGGTAGGCAATGCTAGGTTTGTTTGGTTAGGTGTACTGTATTAAAATGCATTTTTGCATTACGATATTTTCACCTTAACGTAAACCCATGATAACTCAGGGAGATGTTGTAATAAATGGCTACACTAAAATCACATACAGAGAAGAGGATAAGCTATTCTTCATTAAATATGTAAATCTGGAAACATAATGCTACCGAAAGCTTCATTTTTGAGCTTCTGCTTGCTTCTCTCTGCTGCTGCCTTCTTCAGATGTGTTTTGCAGCCGTCTCCTTCTGAAATTCTGTTCCTTTCTATTCTGGCTTCAGCTCCTGACCGTGATCAGTTTTGCCGGAGTGTTCTCAGAAGGCCAGAAATCGGAATGGCCCCTCACCTCTGTGCACCGTCCGTCTGTCCTCAAACTGGACTTCAGCTTTACATTTCACCCCATTGACCCACTTCCTGTATCCCCGGATGCTACTTTCTGCCCGTCCTGTCAATTCGGAGCTCCGTCAGTCTTTTCGGGAAGTTTGGCTGCTGCTCCACCTCTGGATATCGCTACATAAAGTTACACTGGCGAGGGACAGCTGCAGCCGTGCAGTGTGACAGCGCAGTGCAGCAAAGCCAGTGAAATGTGATTTCAGAGGAAGCTCAATTTAATCTTTGCGATTCTTTAAAATTTCTTTCAGTATTGATGGGTCACAAAATAATATGGAATTGTATACAGCCATGACTGTGAGAGTAGATCTGGTATACGAAACCTGTCAAGGCTGTTTATTGCTGCAAGATCTTCACATAACTTCCTAAATTATTTAGCTATTATTATGCATTTTGTATCAAGCTGTACATTCATAAACTGCAATGTAGCATCCAATACAGAACCTTCCATGTAGTGCTCAGAGGAACAGTATTGGCAGTAATGCATTGAGATTGTTGTTAGCAACAAACACAATGGCTAACACGAACAAAGAGGTCAATTGAAGTAATCTATGATGGTGACACATGTGTGAGTGGGCTGCAACGGTGGGGCGATAACTAGGAATCGCTGCTGTCCGGCCTCCCACAAGGCTTCTGCCAAGGAACCGGAGCCTCTCTCAGGCCTTCGGGAAGCACACGCGATCTTAACAAGCCATGTGCTCTCTCACGCCGCTCCTCAGATACCCCCACAGACTATTTGACGGTAAACTCGATACAGTACATTCTTGGCTTAACTGGATCCAAACAAAACAAATCAACCTTGAATGAAGGTACCAGCCAGGCTAAAATCGTCGAGCCTTGGGAGACTGATGGGATGCCACACATGAAATCTCAGAGGAGAAAAATACAGCTTGGGTGATTCTGCAGGGCTAACATCAGACAGAAAACTAAAAGGGTAATAATTTTACCAGCCCAACAAAGTGAGGATGAGGGAAGGATGGGCAAGACTATTCCATCAGTTAATAAAAGCATAAATAATGCATCTCATACTCCTCATTCATAGTGCATGAAGGCTAATGGCAATTTTCAGCATGGTGTCAACAACACCCACACTCTGTACTACCACTTTAAAGGCTGTTATTTGAAAGTGTGACTTAAAATTCAGCTTTGACTCCAATTCATGGTCCATTACATACGACAGCAGATAGGTGCCGCTTTTATAGCAGCCGATTCCCATCTGCGATTGAATTTTCCTCTGGCACTGCGTAAGAGAGAGTAACACCAAGACATCGACTGCTAGGAACCAGGATCTCACAGCCTTCAAATCGTCACGCTTTCCTCCCTCAATGGTGCAACGCTAAATTATAGCCTTACTGTGTGCCCCTAGTCGCAGTTCAGATTCAGTTATGAAACCCGCCATTTAATTGCACAGATAACTCACCTTAAGGAATCCTTACTGTACCTGGAAATCTCAGCAGAGTACCTGCCCACATTCTGTGATACTTTATGATAAATAAACAAAAGCTAAAACTGTTTTTCAGACAAATTTGGTGAATGAAATTAGACTTAATCTGGCTGCACTTAATTTTCATAAGACTGACAGACTCAGGCTCACATTTTTAATGCTCAAATTTAAGAATTTACCATGACATGAGTTGAGCCCAGAGCTAGCGTTTGCCCTAACAACACACTCACACAGTTGTTATATTTTATAATACCATTGCCATTCTAAATGGAACAGAGTATTTTGACAATGTGTGGGTTGCTAGGCATAATTAGACAAGGTCAGAGATGGACCTCTCTGGCAGACACGGACGACTGGGTCCAGATCCTCCCAGTGCCGGGGGAGGCAGATTAAAACAGTCCTCTGACTCAACCAGACTGACGCAACGTAGCTCTTGCTTCTGTTCACCAGATGACACGCCCCTCTCCCCTGCTGTCGTGCAGTGAGCTGGGAGCTTTAAAACGCTCATTCTTCTGCAAACATCCTGAATCTTTCCAACTCAGTTTTTTCACTATATTTTTTTGGCAATAGTAAAATAGTTGTAGGGGCAGATATAATTTCATTCTTCCTTCTCAGATCTGAAAGGCAACACTCTGTCCCAAAATTATAGCATCACCCGAGACGAAGTAACAACCCACATGCAAAAAATACCTTCAAAACACTCAGGAATTAATAACTTTATTGAAAATGGTGTTAAAAACCTTACCAACATGACCATTTTCCAGGGGCATTAATGTAACACGTAGAATACACATTCCTGGTAATTCTTTTTTAGACATTTATAAATGCCGTGATCATCCTTAACTGGGTGTCTCTTGCTTCGTGCTCTGTGTTTCTGGGAAACTCTGGCACTGTACTGGTGATGGAGTCATGGAAGATTGACAGACAGATGGATGAACGGCCAGATGGCTCCCGTTGTGTGTTTCAGCCAAAGTGGGGCTGTTTGCTGATGTGAAAGGCTTTTGTGAGATCCTATTGTTATATATGCTAGTACAACAACATCATGGGTAAGCAATTATTTTCCCCACTGTCCAAACTCCATTGGCGACACTAAGCCATAAAATTTTCCAGGGTAGGTTTCACTAATCAGGGGAAGGTAGGGGGCAAGGGGGATCCCGCAATAAAAGTTGCTAGGTGCTGGGGGGGAGAGTATTGTTTGTGCGGTCCGAATTGAATTGTGTTTCGGATCCGAGCCATACCAGAGCCCACCATTTCAGTACCCCGGGATTAGATTGTGCTGCTATATTCACTTAGCAAGCAATTATTTTAATTAAGCTTATTTAGGTGTAGCCAGCGAGCTGGATTGGCTTCCGAAAATGTGTGACAGGTAAGAAAACACTTCAATGGCACTTGAGACAACCAGATGCAGCAAAATGGGAAACGCGCAGAAATCATGTCGCAACTGTTCGTGCCAAAATTGTTGTTTGCCCAGTGACAGGGACTACCGGTTTAAACCGAAACAAAACAAACCAATGTAAGGCTTTCTCAAGCCAGATGTCTTAAGTTTCAGTTCCCGGTTTTGCTCCTTGTCTGATACTGCCCTTTCCAATCACTTTCAGCTTTATTTCTATAGTTTTCACATCGTTACATTGTCTCAAAGTGCCTTACATTATCCCTGCCCAAAGCATCCCTTTCTGAATTATTGACAGTTTATCATATTAACACCTGTTATATGTAGGTTACTATGGGACACATAAAAGAATAGAGCACAGAGCTTAAGTGGGAATTAAGACGCACAGAAAACAGTGAGACCACCAGGAATACGTATAGCAGTTTCCAAATCTTAAGAATTCTATTTTCTGGGTATTAAAATGTCGTGCCTCATAGGCTCCCAATACAAATTACAACCAAAATAACATTCTAGTGATGTCATAGAATGTCTTTTTTTGGAGAACAAAGCATCAATTCTGCCTCCTTTTCAACATGTAGTGCCACCAAAACAAAGAGAGCAGCTGACAGATATAGCATAGATGGCGATTTACACAGCACTGAATTCAGAAAGGATGGTTTGCTTGCATACACCCAACATACCTGTGAAACACACAAAGAAGTATTACCTGGTACTTTAGCAAACTGACACAAGCCTATTACATTTTCCTTTAGAAGTACCACTCTCCCAAAAGGACATTCTGGAATTACTTAGAAAAATACCTCAGTTTAAATGTAAATATACAGCTCCAGATATGTAATACATGTTTTGGTTGAATGTGATGAATGAAAGCTCTCACTTTCACATCAGCCTCCATCTCCAGCATGCTTGTTGTGACTGTGAGCATATTTTCGAGAGCATGAAAATTGATGGTCAATAGGTTTCCCTGGTGATAGGACTAAACCATACTGAACGGTCATCTGTACAGTTCTTTTAAAAGCTGGATTAATTGTGTCCACATCTGACACCTCCCCATCATTTTTTCGGGTATCATCCGGGCTCGTTAGAACGTCCTACCACTTTTGTGCGATGTGTCTGATCTGTATCTGTACCTGAAAGAACTAGCGGCAGTCATACATTAATTACAAAGGAGATGCGCTACTCTGCCCAACTACCATCCAGAGTACATAGTGGGAAGTGTGCGGAGGTCTACATCACGGGCATGCGGGTGCGAGTGCATGGATGCAGCTCACCGACGTGTACAGAGACACTGATCACAGCTCTCCTGACAGAGATACCAAAAGAGAGAGAGAGAAGTATGCCGTGAACACGGCAGCTGCCGCGCACTTACCTTTCCACATGGCGTGGAAGGCTGGCCGGTCAGGTGATGATCCCGGGTCTTATAGTTTGGGAACTGAGGACAAAGAGGACCCGGTAAGGATGAGAAGGATCTGTGAAGGATGAGATGGACCTGTGAAGGATGAGAATGACCTGTGAAGGATGAGGACAACCTGTGAAGGAGATACAGCAACTGAAGCAAACCTTATTCACTGCAGTGTTGATGTCCCCAGTGGAACCCCCCCCTTCCCGAACTCTCTCCTCTGCCTTCAGCGTTTGAATCGGGGAGGGATCTAGGGGCTGGCGTCATGGATTGCCTCTCTTTTCACTGGGGTGGGGGGGTGTTTGTTATTGTTTTTCGCCTTTGTTATTGTTGTTTGCTTGATTCAGGGGCTGGAACAGCAGGCTGGTTTAGGTAGCTCGGTGCCTGCTCAGTTGCCCTAGCAACAGAGAGAGGCGGGTGGAAAAGAGAGAAGGAAAAAAAAGAGGGAAACTGGATAGAAGGATCACAGCATATTTCTGGGGGGGGGGGGGGGGGGGGGGGGGGGGGGGGGGGGGGGGGGGGGGGGGGGGGGGGGGGGGGGGGGGGG
>JAODLD010000021.1:5280500-5297598 GCA_026781065.1 Mormyrops boulengeri
TAAAACCCTGGGTTCCTTTAAATCAGAGCTAGATAAGATTTTAACAACTCTGAGCTATTAGTTAAGTTCTCCTCAAAGGAGCTTGATGGGCCGAATGGCCTCCTCTCGTTCTCTAAATTTCTTATGTTCTTATGTTCTTGTCTCAGCTGCTCATCTTCCTCAGGTTCTTCCAGCATTGATGAACGAGCGGCATTGCTCCCTCAAAGTGCATGCAAGTTACCCTAATCGGCCTGTAATTAGCGGCCCAGGAAAGTACAGTGTTTGCATGAATGTCTATAGGAAATCTGTGCAGCTAGCCTACGCATTTACATAAAGGGTTTTAACGAGGGGAAAATGGTGATGCGTGCTATCAGCAAATCACTGTACTGTCTCGGAACAAAGAAGGTGCTCCTTCCTTATTCCTTATAAGTGTATTTCAGCAGTCTGACTATGCATAATTCTGCTCAAATGGGTTATTTGAGGACATAATTCAGTGTGTCGCTCCACCAAGTAGCAATTGTGGGAAAACATGGTTGTTTATGCAGACACTGAGCTGCTAGCTCTTGGTCCAGCTGATGTATTTAAAATATATATAAGTAGACTGTAGGGGTGGCTTGGTGGTGCGGTGGTTAGCACTGTTATAACATACATCTGGGACTAGGGTTCCGGTCTCCTCCATGGCTCCATGTGTGTGGAGTTTGCATGTTCTCCCCATGTCGTTGTGAGGTTTTCACCAGGTACTCTGGTTTCCCCCCACAGTCGAGAAACATGCTGAGGCTGATTGGAGTTACCAAATTGCCCATTAGTGTGAATGGTGTGTGAGTGTGGCCTGTGATGGGTTGGTGCCCCATCCTGGGCTGTTCCCTGCCTTGCGCAAATAGGATAAGCAGGTTCAGAAAATGGAGGGATGATCTTCATTGTCATGATATCATGTCTGTCAAAGTGTCAGCTTAGCCATTTTAAAACCTCCCCTAAAGTCACCCCAGTATTTGTAGCAACCGTCTAATGCACCCATATACTTTACCCTCTGGGATAGACCACCCATAACCCTGAATAAGACAAGTGGTTACAAAAAATGGATTAATGGAAGTAGATTGTACAATTTAGGTGCGTTTTTATTTTCCTGTGTTATTAGCTGAAGGTGAACTTGTGTTGCCCCCAGCCAGCGTGACATCATGCAGGCCCCTCCCTCATAATTGTTAGATGCAGGAAGTCCCTTCTGATCAAGCTTCTGGGGGACTTGGTCTGATACAGGCTGGGAGGCACGTAAACCTGGGAGAAAGAAAACTCCACCAGATGGATGTAGCGCCTCACACGATTCCATACCTCTACGCTTTCAGCTGCATTCGATGGCGCTGTTGGGATCTTTGGGTCTGTTTCATTCCTGCACTTGTCTTTTCAATGGAGGAGGGTTGTAATACAGTATACAGGATGCATATTGAAACGGAGAACAAGGATGCTATTCATATCGCTAACAAAGCTTTAACTTGTTTTCTCAGGTTTTTCTTATATTTTCGTATAACTGTAGCAGTATGTTTTTAGTAAACTGTTAATCCAAATTACCACTTTTTCTGGTAAACATCTCAGTAGGAATCAGTTCAGTTCACTTCTTGCTTGTGTAAAATATCTTCTCTAACCCGGCCTCGCCAAGTGTAATTTTGGGGGATGGAGGGTAAACCTGACAAATTGCCATATTGCGTGTTCATTTCATACACAAAGAGTCACAGTCTTATGTTGAACGTAAATGAGAATCTGCATTTTTTTTTCCTGCAGTCCAATGGGGTTATTGTCTGCTGGCAACTTATCTGTTTATCGGAAGTCTCTGAAGGCTAGAAGTTAGAAAGGCAGGACATGTCACTGATGGGAAGTAGCAGGGCTTGGTTCCCGATATACCCCATGAAACGTAAACAAGGAGTTCGTATCATCTCACAGAAGGGTACAAGTTCTAGAATTTCCGCCTCCGATAAATAAAATTCATTCTAATTATAATAAACCCATCCCTTTTAGCTCCAGCTTGGGAGGGTCTATGGTCAGTATGTGTCTAGGGTCCACTTCCGGTTTATGCTTCACCCATAAAGGTACCAGTTTTCCATTAACTTTGTGGTCAGATAATTGGATCGTTGCCTTGGTCGTCTCAACCAAGAGGATATTCTGCTATAACAACACAGACACTCAATGGACTGTCATTGCACTGAATCATTGCATCTTGTACTGTATCATCTAATATATTAGTACAGGTTTGCAATTCTGCTACTTTTTAACCATATGACTGCTGCTAATTTTTTTATTCTATTTTATACTGTTAAGTTTGATTCTGCACTTTAGTTCACTATTGCACACTATGTTGCCAAAAGTATGTGGGCAGCAGCTTGTCCAGCATCTCATTACAAATCTGAGGACATTTACAGTAAATGAAGTTCGCTGGCCGTTGTTGCTGTGATAGCCTATGCTCTTTGCTTTCCATTAGGAATTTGAACATTGCGGATGGGGGGGGGGGGGGGAATTGCTGCTATTCAGGTTGGATATTGAGGTTAACTGACTTTTTGTGGCAACCGCTTCTCAGCTAACCTTGGTCCTGGACATATTAATAATAATAATACATTTTATTTATATAGCGTTTTTACATGAACTCAAAGACGCTTACCGAGAAAGTACAAAAAACACATATCACATTTTCACGGTCACTTCACTTGCAGTTGACCAGGGCGGCTTTACCAGGGCAGAAATGTGACTGACTTATTGGAAAGATGGCGTCCTATGACGGTACCAAATGGAAAGTCATTAACCTCTTCTGTACAACCGGTCATTCCTCTACTAGTATTTGTTCCCGGACATGGTGTGACTGTGTGCTTAATTATAGACATGTGTCAGCAATGGGTGTTAATTAATTAGGAAATCCCTCGATAAGTAGAAACGTCCATATACTTTTGCCGATATACTGTATCTATATTATATATATATTATTGTTCATTGTTCATGTACAATGACGATACACTTTGGTTAAACAGGAGTCGTCCTCCGTGTTCCAAGGTGCATTTTTAGGCAGTTGGGAAATGCATTATAATACATCCAGGAAGTATTATAAGCATGGCTATAACTCTTTAAAGAAAGGCATAACACATTATAGGCATGTTTATTTTGCATTATGAATCCTCTATGAAGCTGTCACCTATTATGCACTATACATACCTTCATAATGCATTATAATGGTGAGTGTAAGCTATTATAATGCATTATGAAGGTATCTATAATGCATTATACTTGGGTGCTTTAAGTGAAGTTTTACTGAGAATTGTTGGTTCTTTGTGGAAGATATGGCTCCATATAGTGTCATTTGGACTAGCTTGGTTCTCTAGGCATTAGGCCAGCCAAACTTTTCTGTCCCTTCAAGTCATAAGGGATGTTTCACTGGAATGTAAAACATGGCTAGCCTACCTCTTTGGCAGTTGTTCAAATACAAAATTTGTAGATTCTTTGCATCACTGCTGTACAGGCATGGACGCAATGCTGCAGGTTATGAGTAAATCTTTACAGTCATTGTTTACTGCTTAGAACTTCTTTGAATGCTGAAATTATATGGGGGGGGGGGGAGTGTCCAGGGATGTTCCAGCAGACGACCTGGTTCTACACACCAGAGACAGTTGGGGGGAAGGTTCCATATGAGTACTGGGAAAACTTCAGTGTAACTTGCTCTGAATTCACGAGTGGAAGGCCCTTATGGAGGCCTGGCTCTAATCAGTATGGAGGTTAACGATGGGATCTGTTCTTACGTTCTCTCTAACCATGGAGGACAGAAGTCCCAGCAGGAAGTGGGAGAGGGGGCACGGTCAGCCAACACAGCCAAAGGGGATCAACCAGGAAGTCAGACACCCTGCAAATATACCACAGCTACAGAACTAAAAGATATATATGTACTTTGAAATTTAGTTATAGGACAAAATCTATTTCAGTACTTTTAAGCTTGGTATTTATTGTATGTGTACCTATAGTATGTATGGTTCAAATAAATAATATGAAAAATACCTAGTTAATAATAACTACTTAAAAGACATGACAGAAAAGGTTTTTAATTGAGCTTTTTCTACAAATGCTAATTCTCTACCATGCACAGTTACCTGCCTACATTCATTACATTATTTTCTTTAAAAGCCACATTTGTGCTGACATTCAGTATATTATAATTCACCTTGAAACCTACAGCTGCCATTATAGGTATCTAGGAACAAGTTTCATGGTAAATCTCCTCTTGCGGGCTGCTGCATTTTAAGATGTAACTGTTTGCAGACCCAATTTTCACTGGATGACCAGAGGAATGAGTATTACCATGCTGAGTTTGCAAGAAAGACGTTGTTATCCTCTTTTAGTCTTCAGTGGGTGCAACAAGTAAGATGCTTGTAAACGGAAAACTGCATGTCAAATTTGTAAAGTTCTATTTAAAATTTTTCGACAAGCAAAACCCATTTGCAAATCCATGGTTTCATGGTGAAGGACACGCAGTGTCCGGTATCTGGCCCTTGTTTGTGTTTTTCTACTGCAATGTCTGTAGGCACATATGTGTACCCCAGGTATGGTAAGGCGGAAGGCTCACGCGTGTGTCAGGGGGCTGGGTTTATCGGAAGCAAAACAATGACACACTGTATTACAAGGCTACGTGAAAAAAGGCCATTGTTACTGGGAAATGAGGCCGTAACCGCAGAACAGCATAGGCAAATCTTCACAGGTAAAATGTTCCATGCAGTGCAGAAAATGCAAAAGTTGTTTCAGTCTACGAAGGTACTGTTTGGAGCAGGGGAAGAGTCAAATGGGTCAAGCTAATAGGTGTTATTTTTATAACTAAAAAATGAACATTGTTGTATGTCCATGTTTAGGCATTTCTGTTCAACATTTATAAATAAAATATTCCTGAAACTTTAAGTTTCATAACTTCTAAGCATCCTCCATAGGGGTGGTATTCAAAATTAAGGTGGGTGATCAGCCTGAGGTGTTATTGTTATTCTACTACTTTTGATGGTACATAGTAATGCAACTAAACACCTTTTCAGATTTATGCTATTAAAAGTACTGGAATTTAAATGTGCTCGTTACTTTTATATTCCATGAAATATTAATGGACGAATGCAGCATATTCCCCTATTTTCCTGTTTATGATCTAACGTACGTCATCCAACCTTAGTGTGACGCAATGAATGGGTGATATTAGGTACAGTGATAGATAAAATCTGACATTGTATTGTCACGCACTGTGAAAGCAGCAACATTAAAACAATATATCTACCCTGACGGTACACATGCATAGGTACCATGCATGTCTCCGCGATGCTTTACAATCCATCGGCAAATCATCTCTCTGAGGTCGTTTGGTCACCGACACGATGATTCAGCATTTCCCCTGATGTCTGCATAATATATTTCAACCGCAACGTGATGTTAATGAGATTCCTATGTAACGTTTAGCCTAGACATGCTAATTTCGATTAATTTTCCCAACCGACAACCGCCGTTCGTTATCCGAACATTAATCGTTAACTGATCAGATTAGAATATTAAATTAGAATTGAATGAAAATAGAACTGAGGAGTGTCTGATTAAATATGCGAACATTTTTTTTCAGTTTTATTTTAACGTGCGAACAACAGCACACAGAACATATCAAGAACAGAATCTGGATTCACACATCGTCAAATTTTCACGCACTTGCAGCGTTTCCGACAACAGAGAAAAACAAATTAATATAAATAAAAAAAATAAATTAAATAGGCCTGCACTAAATATTTTTTACTTAAATAACAAATTAAGATTAAGATTTTTTCCTCTCCTCAAAACAGGCTTCAATTCTACGGGTAATAGTAGGTCTTGATGGGATATCGTAATTAGGCTCAATATAGCTCAGCAGCTCTCGAAAACCTTCACCACAGATGACACTGATGGGCAAAATGTCCTTAGCTATCATTGAGCAGATTCTCTCAGTTATCTCTTCAGATCGCCGTGCATCACATCTTCTCCCTGATAACATTGAGGGCGGTGTTTGTTGTCCTTCATTGCACAATGCTTGTGGATGTTTGATTCGCAAGTGATATTGCATCGTACTTGTACTGCTGGTGTATTTTAATACCGCGTAGCACATTTTGCAAGTCACTTCGTCCAGTTAACAAATAGCGCATGTGTAGCATACTTATGCCGCAAAACTTTATACTACTACTACTAATAATAATAATAATTACAAAATATATATATAAAAACATTTTAAACATTTAACTGATAGTAATAATCGGTCAAAATTCATTCTTTCGGTTAACGGTTAAACGGTCAATATGAGCATCCCTAGTTTAGCCTGTTGTTATTCTTCCTGATTAGGCTATATAATCCACAATAGGGTTAAACCGTATATATTTAAATACTATAGGATAGATTTGTTCCGTTAACCCTACATGTACGCGCACTGTTTAAAACCATTAACTGATTGTTATTTGTTTATTATTTAAAATATCGACAACATGACAGAAACAGTAACAATAGGTCCAACAGTTATGCTCAACTGATTAACGCAAAATTATTGAAAAAAAAAATGTGCTCACTGAAGCCCACATTAACTTATGTAATAATTAAAATATTATTAATATGTCGAAATGGAATGCGATCTTTTAACGATGTTCAGATCTTAAACCAACATTCTGGCGACTTGTGTGTGTTGTCTGGGTATGTATGCATTAACCAGAGAACTGATTCCCTAGCCACTAGACACTTTTATTTGCAGTAATTGGTAAAGTAATTGATTTGCTTTTGAATGAAGTAGCTGTAACTAATTACTGATTTTCAGTAACTTGCACCACACTGGTCCGGAGCCTACAGGTTACAGAAGCAAACATCTCAGTTGGATGCACGTCTTTATAGTATATAAATAAATAAACAGTATACAAATAAATGCTACGGGAATTTCTCTTCTACCGTAAAAAAGATTGTCACCATTTTTATACATGATTTAGTTACCATACTGCATTTTATCGTTATCTATAATATGATTATGAACTAAGTTAATTTTTTTGCAATTTGTCATTTGCAAATGGGGTGACAAACAGAAGTGTTGCTGTAGAATGAGGAAGTTTTATTTATATTTATCGTAAAAGCCGTTATGTGCTGGCGCAGGGCCAGGAGTATTTTTGGCCCGTGACGTTGCGGCCCTGCAGTTATTGTCGTCGCTCTGCCAGCTTGGCAAATCATTTCTTCCTCCTGTTTTTCTATTTCATTCCTGCATTAACTTCCTCATTACTTAGCCACTCAGTAACACTGATGTTAATAGTTTACTCATCCCATTCCTGACGTTATACTTTCAAATAGTGAAGGTATTTTGTTTGCCTGCCCTTGCTTGATTTTATTTGTTTTGTCAAGGTTATTTTGCTATGTAAACCATTATACCCACCCCCCCCCCCCCCCAAATTCTTGACCTAAACAGATGTTCATATCCATGACAGGGGAAGGTCATCAGACATTGCGCTTCTCGTCAGAGTAGAGACGACATACACTGTCACAGCACCATCAGCGTGCTGTCGACACTATCAGCAGGGCTGCCAACTCTCACACATCTGGCATGACACACAAGCTTTCAGACTCTCGCACCAATGCAAGAAATCTTATGGCAAATCTATATTATTCCATTATAAACCCAAAATTAGCTACATCAAAAGCGTTGGGGTAGTTTGCAAACCCTACAGACTATTTGCAGGATAATAAAACTATGATACAGGAACATGGATATGTAGACTTGTCTTGAATTGAAAATCTCACACCAGCCAACTGACTTTCTTTCCTCCAGGAGTCCAATGCAGAACCAAGGCTATAGCTCACATTCCTACATTCTGATTCGACTGAAGCGGCCCAGTCGCCTACCCATTGTCTTGATATTCAGAGCAACTGAGCCCGTCACTTCAGAGCTCATTTAATGGACTCCAGTGTACATAAAATAAAAAGAAGGATTCCAGCCTTTTAGGCGACAGAAGCAGCATACGATGGATTTTTACCTTTTGGATTAGGAACCAAACACATTTTTCTGGAAAGGTGTTCTTTTTTTCAGATGGAGATTTGTGAACGTTCTTGAGGGAGTCTTGGCTGCCCATTCCCTAATTGTGACGGGGGAACTCTGGGTTACACTACAGACTCCATTTATCATAATGAACGCTTTTTATTATGGGGATAACAGGCATCATGCTTGAATACCGAACATTGTGAGTTACTCGCAGCCTGTTGAATAGCATGTGTGGCTCATTGTCTGACACGTCACTGCTCCTTTTTGTGCCGAAATGTGAGATCGAGTTTAATGCATGTAAATCTCATTTATGGTTTCATAATAGGTTTTCTTTTTTTGACATATTGTTATTGGTGGGCTGAATTAAAGCATTGAAATGCTCTATTAGGCTTTGTTTATGACTGTATATATTAATTATGCAGTATTATATCCAGTTGGCAGGGAAAATATTGAAGTAAATACAGGGTAGTATGCACACATTATGCGTGCCCGACACGTGTGCTGACACTAGTATGGTCAGCTGCTGCTGCGAAAAAGTGTCCTCAGATGAAGCAGGAACAAGTAACTTCCTCTTTTGAACACACACTGTCTTAATGTTATTCAGCATGTCTATAATCATCCATCCATTCATCCATCTTACGGCTGGACTTTAAATGTCCTGCATTAGATATCAGGATGGTCCCATAACATCATTGCATTGCTCCTCAAGCAGCTATACAAAGAGACGTATTAACATGTCCGCTGCTCCCGGGGCTATTGTCAGAGGTGTAGTCGTTGTGACAGTATAAATTGTTGACTAGTCTGCCTTGTAGATGGTAAAAAATACAAGTGTTTTTGCAACTTTAATGGATTGTTAATCGGAACATTGCTGTTAGGGGGGACAGTGTGTGGCTCAGTGGGTTAAGCCTTTGTGTCTATAATCAGACGGTTGTCAGTTCAAGTCTGGCCTCAGCATGTCTGCAGGTCCTTCAGCAAGACCCTTAACCCTCAGCTCCTTGGGCATGGCTATGGGTGGTTGCCCTTTATGGTCAGCTTGCTCTCACCTACAAAGCGCAAAGTTGGGGGATGTTAAAAGAGAATTTCCCCAGGGAAATCAATCAAGTATCAATGATTTTGACACCATCTCTCTGCATATGAAGGTGGAATTTGCAGTTCTGTGACAAGCCATTCTCTGATTTGTTGCAGCAGCTAGCAGACATGCCAGTTGTGCTGTACACTTTCTGCCAGGGTGATGGAGGGTCACCTACGGAAAGAATCCCATCACTTTCTTTCCGGAACTCTGTAGATGGGATTCGCTATGAGTAAACAAGCCTTCCTCTGTTGATGCCTCATTTAGGCCCGGCTGATGAGAACCGGGGCCTTTCC
This sequence comes from Mormyrops boulengeri, assembly GCA_026781065.1. Classification (NCBI taxonomy): domain Eukaryota; kingdom Metazoa; phylum Chordata; class Actinopteri; order Osteoglossiformes; family Mormyridae; genus Mormyrops; species Mormyrops boulengeri. The sequence continues at coordinate 5,289,865 of JAODLD010000021.1, forward strand.
GGCTACATGCCTCTAGTCATAGTCTCTTCAGGGCAAACAGGAATTCTGTGGAGTCAGAGTCGAGAGTCAGGGGGAATAGCTAGTTGTAATTACCGGGGGTTGAGGCATCCTTGTGCTTAACCACTCAGGGGACATTTTCCCCTAAAAAGGAAGTTATACGTCGCACGAAGCAAACCAAATTTAGACATAAATGGAGAACGCTGCCACCTGTAACTTTCCCCTCTACCTCCTTTCCTCCTTTCTGGAATATTCTCAAAACCTAATCCCTCAGACTGTCAGGACTTGCTTAGTGCCACACAGACCTTCCACAGAGTTTCTGTGGACCTACCAAACCTGACCAACCAGGTGTTTTTAAGTATACATATTTGTTTTTAAGTATACATATTTACTTTGATTGTAGTACATCGAATGAGGTGTCATGTTCTATTCTTGGTTGTAATAGGAAAATGACATTAGATCACTTATATCAAGTAGGTTCTGAAATCCATTTTATTATAGTGGAGATGCCATTATTATAATAAATTATTATATATGTGAGACAGGAAGATGAACCTCTGCAGTCTGTCCACAGTTGGAAATTTCTGTGATCTATACTACTGTGAAATATAAAACAGACGGTGAAAGACAGTCGATTCTAGATTAAATTATTTGGCAACAACCCAGCCAATTAATATATATTTAGGGGAGGTTAAGAAGAAAGTCAATACGTCAGGATCTATCATACTTATACTTCAATGTTGTTCCCTGTTGCTTTCTCCAAAGCACAAATATTCAGACTAAAGTTAATGGTACATAATGTCATATACATACATCACCCTGATCGCAAACGTTATTTTACAGATATTATAGAGGTTTATAACACTGGATTCTAATGTGTATGTGGTATAGAGAATTTCTGAAGAATCCGTGAGGACGTGTGTAGTGGGAATGCTTTCTGGAATCCCCCGTGTGTCAGAGCAGTTTGGCATTCATGAGAAACTTCATTCAGGCCGAGTGAGCATGTATTGATGTCGGGATAAGAGATTAAACTGTATCACTGTTTGTTTTTTTCCTCATACTGCCACGTTTCCCTGGTTGGGTTCATTTCTTCATATTTTGATTCACAGTAGAAACACTCTCAAATTCACCAGAGTAATTAAAAATTAATTTGTTTATTATTAGCTGTAACAGTCAGTCTTTATGACATTTATCATGGGATAGTCTACTTTTTTGGCGTCATTCTGTGTAATCTGCATGCTGGATAGTTGCCAAAAACGAAGCCGAATCTTTCACAGAACAGAGAAGTACCCTGTTCTTATATGGGAAGCACAGTCACGTCACACTCAGTATGAGAGATATCTGGCTCCAGTCGGGCTCCGTTGTGCTTGTCCACATCTGGCTTTCTGCTCACATTTTTGAAAAGCTTTTTAATTATAAAAAAACCTGAAAGGTGAGTCTGAGAGTCCCCCCCCCCCCCCAGATTGAAAAGTGTGGGGAGGGCAAGTTGGTAATATAATGGGCAGAAAATAAGGCAAGAATGATATCTGTCTGATCATTAATTTTCCTGCTTCAGTTTCAGGCTTACTGTAACTGTAATAGGACTCTCATGCCAACCTTGGCACCAGCCGAATCACTAACTGGCTCACGTACAGCCCTGAGAGCAGCACCGGCTGCTGGTTAAACTGCCATGAGCAGTATTACTGCTGTACCCTTGGGCAAGATGCTTAACTCGAATATGTTGAATATTAATGTTCGCCTGTACGAACAAATCAACTTCCAGCTAGCTGCTTTGGATAAGAGGAGGAAGAGGGCTTGGATGGAAGGGGCGGGGAGGCGGGTTGGTGGCCACCTGTGCCAGGGCTGGATCCCGGATCTGCTGGGGTTAATCTGTTTACCTGATCCCGGAATATCAGGGTCAGTCACAGTAGCTTGTTATTTCCGTGGTCTGGTTAACAACTGACCAATAAAAAAAAACGTGGTTACGTGCGCTTGTGGGCCAGGATGCGTAGGACGTGGTCCATTTAACACTGGCTTAAAGGTGAACCCTGAACTTCTCTATCTTACTATTAGAATAATGCAGTGAACAGGATGGACATTTTTTTTGATAGCTAGGGCTCGTTGAAGTGTAACTTGTATTTAAATTTCATTTGCTAAAGGGGGAGAAACGCTGAAATTCCCCATTTTCCTCATTAATTATTAACGAAAAAGGTTTTTTTTAGTCATGGAAATGTGTCCTGTTTTTACCCGTTAGTTAATGTTGACTGTCCGTGCCATCTTACATACGTGGAAGATCGACAATAGGAGGAAGACGATTCTTGTGTCATATTTTAGGTTTCATTTCCTCTGTCAGACAGTGAAGGGGCACCCCAAAGGTACCACAGTGGGGCGTTAGGCCTTTATGAGGACATAATCGGCAAATTGGAAAGAGCCGGCTGGGAATCTGAGACTCAGCTCACTGTGCACAAGGGAATAGGTCTACAGCAGAGTATGGCCAGACAGAGACGCGAAACAGTGACAGAAACTGCAAGGCTAAACACAGAGTTCAGTATTTGTATGTAAACAAAAACCTGTCAAACATGTTATACATTGTCACTCATTGTTACCCAGTTTTTTTTTTTTGAATCATGCCATAAGCATGCTTTTCCTCCTTCCTCACACCTGTGATAGAAATCACGTTCACATCCATCCCTACATACCATCCTGCTTAGCAACGGCCCGGATCTGCCCACTGCCCGGCTACCATTGGCTGCCAGCGCCTGTCAGAACTGTTGCGTCACTGACCTTCTTCCGGCTAAATTAAAACCTTTACCTTTTCAAGCTTTGAAACACCCATCAAAAGTTTTTAATAATTCATGGTGTAATGTTCCTAACCTGTATCTTTTTTCTATCATACATTGTTTTGGGCAAACAATCACTTAAAAACCTGTTGTGATATATATATATATGCAGATTATTATTGTTATTATTAATTATATGCACAGTATACATACAGTATATACGCAAAAATCTATTATTTTCAAATCAATGAATCAATTAATTTTGATAATCGTGTCTTCAGGTGATCAACTAATCGATTATTTGGGCCAAACCACAGGGTTTAAAGTGCAAAAAGTATTTTTAAGTCATAGTTATAATTCAAAAAAAGTATACAATGTAGACAATATCTATTTAAAGTTACACAGTGACATAGAAACAAAGATCTGTTGTCTCCACTACATTTAAGGAATGCTATTACGGTAATACGATATATCGTGTCATCTTGAATTCTTGGAGACAAAACTAGCTGGGAACCCACGCCCCACTTGAGGGATTTATTCGCCAGGATTTCCAAATGGCACGGGGTGTATGTGCTAATCATGACTGTCTATGACCGCATATGTAGGATATGTGGAAAAGGGTTAACACACCAATGTCAACATTGCTAGGTGGTGATACGATTGTACACATGTTACGCAACAAACCGCAAAAATACAACCGATTGAAGACAAAATTAGTTGTTAACTATTTTCATTACGAAATATTATTGATGTTATCAATTAGTTGTTGGACCCCTAATGGCCATTTTAATTGGGATCTCCATGAAGTGCCAGACAGGACCAAATTGTTTGGTCAGAGACATTTTTGCATGATCTGGGATGCCTGTTTGATGCTGAAATCACCACTTATGGCACGCCATATTCAAAATTAAATAGATCTCGCATTTTCATTCGTACAGTAAGTGAGCCCTTGGCCCTGTCTGTGTGCTGTATGTATTCAGTTGCAGCCACGATATTCTCTGTTTAGAGGAATAATGTAGGCTGTTTGCAGTAACAGGCAGGTGTACCTAATAAACTGGCCATCGAGTGTACATTTTTGCATTCAATTAAATGTCATCTCAATTAAATGAAATCGTGCTATGAAATTTTTACTTGCATGATTCCTAGAGCCAGTATGACTATAGGAATTTGAGATATCCACCCACTGCTGCGCCCCTTTAAGCAGTTGTATGGCTCAGCATACTTGGATAGTTAATTTTTTTTCACAAGTGGGAAAAAAGATAAATTTATTGAAGCCTATCTACATCTGTATTTATGTCATTTACACACAAATGGGTCCTATGTAGAGTCTTTCTAAGAGGTGGTCACATATATTTCCATGCTTCACAATTTGCATCATACATCTCACCTGTAAATGTTTGTATTAACGTACAATTGCAGGCATATTAAAGTTTTTATGACAGGTTTATTTTTATTCACATCTTGTACAGGGTCAAACATTCTCCATGACATGGGCTGTATTCCATCTTATGTTTCAGGTTGTGAATTAAGATGGGCTTCGAATTTTGAAACATAAACCGTTGCATATTTCCTTATTCTCTGCGTTATGTGAAAAATCATATATGAATTCTCTATAAATACTTTAAATGCCATGTCATTCTTTTTGGATTTATTGGTAGTTTATTAAAAATTAAATTAGCGTTGTGTGTGTATTTGTTATAATCCTGGAATAAATATTAACTTTAATAAGAATTGCACTTCTTTGCAATATATGTACAGTACTGTGCAAAAGTCTTAGACAGTCAAAGGAAATGTTTAAAGCTTTTTATCTGTATACTAAGTATATATTTGCTCAGAACAACACACACAATTAAATATCAGAATATATGCAAATTAAGAGTAACACAATAAAAACTAACAGGAATTTCTTCAGTTTTCCAAAAAGATACTGATATCTGGTTGGACGGCTAGAAGAAACCGACTGGGTTCCCGAATCTCTCCTCAGGGGCACCTCAGCCATTCCATGTATTCATTAAGTTTCATCACCAGCTCTTTCATTTGATTGTTTTAATTAGTTTAAAAAGTCAATGAAGCATTGATTTGCCAAACGAAGTGTGTTTGTAGTCGAATCAAAAAGTACATGGGTGCATTAGACGGTTGCTACAAATACTGGGGTGACTTTAGGGGAGGTTTTAAAATGGCTAAGCTGACTCTTTGACAGACATGATATCATGACAATGAAGATCATCCCTCCATTTTCTGAACCTGCTTATCCTATGCAAGGTCATAGGGGATCCAGAGCCTATGGGCGTAAGGCTCATCACAGGCCACACTCACACACATGGGCAGTTTGGTAACTCCAATCAGCCTCAGCATGTTTCTGAACTGTGGGGGGGACCAAAGTACCTGGAGGAAACCCCACAACAACACAGGGAGAAAATACAAGCTCCACACACAGAACCTTGGCAAAGACTTGAATTCAGGTCCCAGAAATGAGAGACAACAGTGCTATCCACTGCACCACCACGTCACCTCATTGTTTTCTTTGCCTAAGACTTTTGCACAGTACTTGCAGTATTTCAGTGTTTTTTAACTTTTAAAGTTTGTGAGGTTTTAGGTGATTTTGTCCATAGTAAATAAATACATTACAGAAATGTTTTACATTATGATATCCTCTTAAAATTGTCTCACGTCACATATGTGCCTTTCTTGTGGAGCGTTTGCGAGGCCTGGCTGTGGTTTGTGATTAACTGGCGACATCTGCTGGTGATTTGGATAATTGCGTGCTACCCACTGAGCCGTCGTGGCGTTCCATTCCTTTTCCATTCAAAAATCAAGTTCAGTCGCGCTTAATTTTGTTGTCTTCTCTTCGCAGGGCGTCAGACCGAATGTGTGTAAGTACTGTTTCGTTTTGACAAGATGTTTAAAGGACTGTCATTTTGTATGAGAATTATTATGGGGAGAGAGAATTGCCTACTTATTTGCCTGCTACTGTACCAGTGCAATAACCTGCTCCTTGAAGGTGAGTGTAAAGGTAAGTATTTAAATATCACTGTTACATTTGTCGTTTTCGCTGCTCAGGCACACTTTGTAAGGATTTCGCAGCTGAATTCGTGTTTCCGTCAAACATTACGGTTTCTACTGGAAACTGGACTATAGACCCCAAAGTCAATGGCGGAAACTTCAGCTACTCTATGTCGCTCACATGTGCACGTAAGTCATTAAGTATGCCGTCAATCAAGAAATGAAATTTTAAGTGTTTTTTCGCAGTGTTTATAGGCACGTATTACTGAAATCGATTCGGATGAGCCATGTTTTTTTTTTTTTTTCGCTTTTTCTGTCTGTCTGTTGTATTTTATATTCCCTCAGAAAACAATAACAGCAGCTACATCAACAACAGCTATAATTTTCCTAATGTGGCACTTGGGCAAAATTACACGTTCAACATAAGCGCCCTGTTTGGGAACGTTAACTGTTCTGTGATCCTTTACAGTTATACGTGTAAGTATTCTTAAAATGTTGAACTAAAATATGTGCAAAATCAGTGCAATATGTTTGCCTTATTTAATTGTACGTATGTTTCTTGATTGTTCCCATGGGTGGGTGTTCCAGCTCTTTTCAAAGTGTCAAGTATTTTATTTCAGACTCAGAGTGACTTGCTTTTCCGTGCTGCAGATGTTAACCCGCTGACAAACCTCAGGGTAGTCAACCAAACAACTGGATCCATTGGAATTAGCTGGGACCTACAGCCAAACGTGACCTTGGGCGCGTTCAACTACTCTGTATCCTATAACAACTTCACCTTAAATACCGCTAGTAAATCTGTGCTTCTTCAGGGCTTGCAACCAGCAACTCCGTACAACATTTCTGTGATGATTGCGGTACCACAGAGTACTTCCCAGATTTCTGTTTCGGCTTATACCAGTAAGTGCCAGGCAGCGGCACAGAGACACCGTCTTAAATGAGTCACAGCTAAAATGCGTTTGTGGTCATGCTTACTGATGGTCATTTAATAATCCACTGCTACTCTCATAATGTGAATTACATTGTGCTGTCCAAGTTGGTGAGCTGGTAGTCATGTAGTGGTTCTACATTCTTTGGGCCTTTTGGAACTCACTGTGTATATATAGTACATAATCAGGGTTGCCAGCTCTCACGTGTCTGGCGTGACTCTCACACTCATGCAGGAAATCTTACAACAAATCTATATTATTATATTATAAACCTATAATCATGGAAATTAGTGAGAAAATGTTTTCAAAATCTCACCACTTACCTATATGTTGTAATTACATTACCTAACAATTTAGGTATACCCAAGAGTACAGTTTGTTAAAAATGTCTCTGTCTGTAACACTTTGGTTGACGGGGCACAGATACTAAGTAATAACTCGGCTACTACTGAAGTACAAATCATGAACAAATACACTCTACTTGCGTCACGATAAATTAATGATGAATAAACATGAGATCAGTCTTTCATTTGTCTTATTTATTACTTACATATATTGCAATGAAAATATTGCATGCAGTGTGCGAAATACGGGGGGGGAGGCCCGGGGGGGTCCGACACCCCCGATTAACCCATGAGACCCCCTGAAAGCCTCAAAAGAGAAAATTTACATCGGGTTTACAGAATTAACAGATAAAATAACATATACATGTCACGATTAATTAATGATGAATTAGCACGAGATTGGTATGTAAATAAGGCTTAGTTTGTGGTTAATACATGAATAATAGGATAATACTATATTATTTGTGCCCGATCAAGTAAAGTGTTACCCCACTAATAACAATTTGAAAAAGAACACAAAATGAATCTGTATATTAAAAAATTGTTTTCTTTCCTGACACCCTCTCTTTCACGTGCAGGACCTGATGTCATCAGGACCCTCACTGCAACTGCAGGATCACCAACATCTGTCTTGTTGTCCTGGGCTCCTCCTGTGGGAAATGCTGCCTTTTACAGTGTACTATGGAATGCCAGCAGTACTCA
>JAODLD010000021.1:5298579-5317597 GCA_026781065.1 Mormyrops boulengeri
GCAGAATACTACTTCACTTAACACATCCATGACCATTAGTAATCTGACCGCTGGAACTCAGTATACATTCAGTGTCATTGCGATTCCAGGAGACAATCAAACTGCAGGAGCTGCTATGAGTGTGTCACAATATACCAGTGAGTGTTCAATAAAAACAAATCTTTGTCTTTTCATTTGGAAGGTTTCCTAGGTGTACTATACCTTTAGTAAGGAATATCCATTTTCTGTGCGGTAGTAACAGTTGGTCTGTTAATGCTTTTTTGAGATGGAGTATAGTGGACAGTAAGTCACAGATATACTATGTCACAGAAGATGTTTCTGACATGTCATGAATTGTATATCATAAAGCCACTTTTAGGTCATTTAAAGGATGTTTTTCGTGATATTAATAGAAAGTATAGGTTTTTCTAAGGAAAGTGGTACTTAAGTATTTTCAATATCCAATTCCTGCAATAAAATATCTGATTTTGTAATTCTGCCTATTAGGCATAGCCTACAGTACAGTCTTATGATTGTGAAATCACAAAATTAATCTATGTATTGAAATATTGTTTTCTTCCCTGACCCCCTCTCTTTCACACACAGGACCTGATGTCATCCGGAACCTCACTTTCATTGCAATATCAGCAACGTCTGTCTCGTTGTCCTGGGCTCCCCCTGTGGGAAATGCTGCCTTTTACAGTGTACTATGGAATGCCAGCAGTACTCAGCAGAATACTACTTCACTTAACACATCCATAATCATTAGTAATCTGACCGCTGGAACTCAGTATACATTCAGTGTCACTGCGTTTGCAGGAGACAATCAAACTGCAGGAGCGTCTACGAGTGTGTCACAATATACCAGTGAGTCTTCATTATGAATGAATCTTTGTCTTTTACTTTGGATTTTTTTCTAGTGGCAGTATAGTTTTGGTAAATCTTATGCATATGTTTTGTGGCCACAACAGTCGGTTTGTTAAAGCTTTCCTGAGTTGGAGTCCAGTGGAGAGTAACTTGCAGATAGACTATTTCACACGATGTTTCTGATATGTTAAGAATTTAAAGAAAAAAACTTGAACTTACCTTAAAGTATGTTTTTGCAGCATTAATAGAAAGTTCAGGTTTTTCTAAAGACGTTGGTTATTGAAGGTTTTCAAAATCTGTATCCAGCAAGAAAGTGTCTGATTGCTTTATCCTTCCTGTTATGTATACAGTACCATTGAGTACAGTCTGTTGAAAATCCAATTGTGTAATTTTGGTTTGGCAAATTCCCCAAATTAATCTGTATTATTAATCTGTGTAATTGTGTAATCTGTTTGGAAAATTCACAAAATGAATCTTTAACTGTAAAAACTTTTCTTCCCTGACCCCCTCTCTTGCACACACAGGACCTGATGTCATCAGGAACCTCACTGTGACTGTACTATCACCAACGTCTGTCTCGTTGTCCTGGGCTCCTCCTGTGGGAAATGCTGCCTTTTACAGTGTACTATGGAATGCCAGCAGTACTCAGCAGAATACTACTTCACTTAACACATCCATGACCATTAGTAATCTGACCGCTGGAACTCAGTATACATTCAGTGTCACTGCGATTGCAGGAGATAATCAAACTGCAGGAGCTCCTATCAGTGTGTCACAATATACCAGTGAGTGTTCATTGCACATTAATTTTTGGCTGTAGTTTAACTTTAGTAAGGCATATCCACATACTGTGAGGCAATAATAGTCAGATTGTTAAAGCTTTTCTGTGTTGGACTACAGTGGGAAGTTACTGACAGATACTGACAGTGAGTTGTAGACACCTTCATCAGTGTTCTTTATGGGATTAATAGAAAGAACAGATTTTGAGGAAGCTGATGGTAAATTCTTTTCAAAATCCTATTTCAGCAAGAAAATGTCTGACTGCGTTATTCTGCCCGTTAGGTTTACCAAATACTACAATCTGTAGAAGATGCCATTTTGTGGTTTTGTTTGGGATAATTCACAAAATGAATCGTTATATTAAAATATTGTTTTCATCCCTAACCCCATTGTCTTGCACGCACAGGACCTGATGTCATCCGGAACCTCGCTGTCATTGCAATATCACCAACGTCTGTCTCATTGACCTGGGCTCCTCCTGTGGGAAATGCTGCCTTTTACAGTGTACTATGGAATGCCAGCAGTACTCAGCAGAATACTACTTCACTTAACACATCCATAACCATTAGTAATCTGACCGCTGGAACTCAGTATACATTCAGTGTCAATGCGATTGCTAGAGATAATCAAACTGCAGGAGCTCCTATGAGTGTCTCACAATATACCAGTGAGTCTTTATTAAAAATGAATCTTTGTCTTCTAGTCTGGATTTTTTCTTGGTGTTCAACAGTTTTAGTAAGTCATACTTGTATGCTGTATGCCAGTATTTGTCAGTTTGTTATAGATGTTTTGTGTTAGAGTAGAGTGGAGGGTAAGTTGGAGATATACTGTCTTCCAGAAGATGTTCTTCACAATTTCACAATTTGTAAACTTCTAAGTTTACAAAACTTGTAGGTAGTTTCAAAGATTTTTGCAGCATAATGAAACACCAGATTTTCCTGATGAAGTGGGCGGTTAAATGTTTTCAAAATACAATTCCAGCAAAACAATGTCTTACTGCATTTTTCTGCATGATAAGTATACCCAAGACCACAGTGTGTTGAAGCTGCCATTAAGTAGTAATGGTTCAAATTTTTTAATTGAAATATTCCTTTCTTCTGTGACCCCCTCTTTTACTTTCACAGGACCTGGTGTCATCAGGAACCTCACTTTCATTGCAATATCACCAACGTCTGTCTTGTTGTCCTGGGCTCCTCCTGTGGGAAATGCTGCCTTTTACAGTGTACTATGGAATGCCAGCAGTACTCAGCAGAATACTACTTCACTTAACACATCCATGACCATTAGTAATCTGACCGCTGGAACTCAGTATACATTCAGTGTCACTGCGATTGCAGGAGATAATCAGACTGCAGGAGCTCCTATGAGTGTGTCACAATATACCTGTAAGCATTTTTTATATATTAATATTTGGCTTTAGGCTTCAAATATTTATGTGTTGTAGCATGTTTTTGCTAGTACATATTTGAGTGGAAATATTCCTTGGTTGTTATTCATTTGAATTGGGCGGACAGCAACTGACATACTCCAATGGATTCCAAAAGTATGTTTCATATAAGCATTTATAATAAAAAAAAACTTGGTAACACTTTTTATGAATGCCATGTCTATAAGAATCTATGACCGCATTCATACCACCTAATACTGCCTTCACAAAGCATTATAAACATGGGTATAAATATTTATAAAAATGCACAACACATAATAGCCATGTTTATTGTGCACTATGAATGCTTTATAAAGCTCTCTCCAATAATGCACTATAGATATCTAAATAATGCAGTACAAAGCAACTTTAATTCTCTCTCTTCTGTTAAAGCTGTCATCTAATAATTCTTATGAATGAGAGCGTCATTGGAGTTTATGAAGTATTATAATCAACACTATAATGCCTTATGACTGTCAATAGAAGATGCTGTAATGTTTTATCAATCCTTCTACCAACCATTATAATGCATTAAGAAGGTATCTATAATACATTATAGATGACAACTTCAAGAAAAGTGTTAATTATTAAAAAGTGTCAATATTACAATATTCCCTTGTTGATTCTATTTTAGAGATGTGTTGATTATCAGGTGTGATACTTTTTCATTTCAAGCAGTTTTTCCAGTATTATTAACTGAAATGAAATGCTGCTTTTTGTTGTAGTTTAGAATTGGTAGTCATGGCCAACAGTCCTATTTTACTTTATGTGGTCTATTTCTGCCCCATTGTAGTTATGTGGTCTATTTATGCCCCAGTGTAGTTATGCGGTTGCTCTAAATGGTTACGCAGTTCCCTAGATGAGATTTTCTGTCTACTGCCATATTGAATGAAATCTTGAAATGAAATTCTTGATGAGTATAGCAATGTCTGCTCATTTTCTTTATCTTTAGACACACATCATGGTATTACATGACATTTAAACTCAATATATGTACTGGATTATTGTGTTATTGTTATGGCAGAGAAGTTGTCCATATCTACTCAGCTCTCTGTCTCTCTCTCTCTCTCTCTCTCTTTCTTTCTCATATACAGATCTTCCAAAACCAAAATGTTCTGTGTCAAATGGAGGCACAAATAATTCAATTAACGTCACCTGGACAGCTCCTGTAGGCCAAGTAGAACAATATGTAGTCAATCTGGCAAGTCAGTACAATGAGGCCAGTATGAATTCCACCTGTTGCATACAGAGCTTTACTGGCTTGGTGGCTGGAACTCTGTACAATGCCACAGTGGCAGCAATCAGCGGCCCCATCCGTGCAATATCAGACCCATGTTCAACTGCAACTTGTGAGTAGTGACCAATGCCTTTGCTTGTGTGGTTAATGAATGGCTTAGTCTCAGGGACTGACATAACCGCTACGCAAGTATCCAATTGCTATGCAATGGTTAAAATGTCATAACAGCATATATACACAGAAAAGTACACATTTAAGCTGTTACGGCAAGAAATTGTTACAGGTATATTTTATATGGTGAATGCATACTTGTCAGTCGATTATGTCATTCCCATTTTATACCAACACTAGACAACATTCAGGTCAGTAAACCTGTTGAATGAGCAAATAGAAAAATGTGACCTTTATCATCATGCTATTTAGAAGTGGATTGCAATGTGTCTTTGTGTTAAAATGCAAGAATGTAAGAGGTTGTGATTGTTGTACCTCTAGATCCCAATGAACCCGGAACTATCATAATCATAAGCAAGACTGTGAGTTCCATTTCTTTGACCTGGAGTCCCGCTGTGCCCCCAGCAAAGCAGTTTAAGTACATTGTGAACTATACATCTGCATCACTTAACACAATGACAGTTTCTACGAACAGTGCCACCTTGTCTCCACTGCCTTCTGGGACATCATACAAAATCTCTGTGGAAACGGTTGGACCCCTGAACTTAACTAGCAAACCAGTCTGGAAATATCCGGTCACAACTTGTGAGTTTTCACCTGCCTTTAAAAATCTCTTAATCTTAGATATTGCTTGTGTAAATACATTCTTTAAAATCCAAATGTATCCAGTCAAGAGGAGCGGAGGAGGGGTCTCACAGCGCGTTGATGCCCTGGACCCCAGGGTTGATGGCCATCAGGGTTCAGCTAAATCCTGGCTGATTTGTATTGGGTCTGACTTGCCCTTTTTATGGATGATTTCGAGGAAAAGAAAACTTTGATATTATTAGGGTGTCGTTTCTGTAGTAAGATAAGTTATTAACCCTAATCCTAACACTGCTGATTAGTCATTCCATCACTGTCAATCGGGCCTTTTACTTTTTTAAAGTTAGAATGTGCTGCTTTTCTATTTTGAGATCTGTAACTAGTCAATGTGCTAGACAAGTAAAGTGAAACCTTGTGTCCGATTAACAAACACTGTTAGTTTATGGAGGAAAGGCCCCAATCAAGAATGTCTTGCAAACATTGAGATTAGGGGCACAGTCCGTGAAGAGAAGATCTTTTCTCACGTAGAAGTTCAGGAGCATGTAGTCAGTCTTGTCAGATGTTGCTTCATGTTTTTAATTATAATTATTATTATTAAAAATAGTAATAATAATGTGCCTCTGGTCAACTGCTTTAAAAAAGCAAGTCATACAGAGATATGTGGTATTCACACTACATATTCTTTATTTAGATTTTCTTTTAACCAGGATTTACATATTTTTAGCGTACTAGAAAGAAGTGGCCTGTGTTGGTTCAGTTGATTCTGACAGATTTGGGATCTGTTACCCTGTTTCCTGACACTCACCTCTAATTACCACACCTTAAGTTTCATGTGGCTTCAGGACTGTGAATTGCATTGTATCTGAGAACCTACAATACCTGGGCTGTCAAGTACTGTATTTTGATACCTGGCATCTGCTGAATATCGAAAATTAGCCATTTTTTATTGGAAAACAATGCCGGTCAGATTGAATGAAGGGAAATCCTACTGGAATCCAAAGGCAGTTCTGAACATATGACACGTTTAGTTACCTTTTTGTACTGTATAAGCATAGGAATTTCCCTGCACTCATATATGCTGTTGTATTGTGTCAATCATTTGCGTGCTGAGTAGGCTAACTGTATAACTGTGATATCTTATCTGTCTGCAGCTAATTCTGTAATAATGTTGCCGGCATGAGATGACTAACAGTAACGGGACACATAGGATCATGGCTAATGTTAGATAATTTAGACCAGTTGTGAACCAAGCCCACAAACCTACATTTCACTTCATACCATTACAGACTTACCCATTAAGATTTTGATGATCACTGTGCAACCTCTCTGTTTGAGTTCACCGATATGACTTCATTCTCACTGCATAAATCCACATTCAGCAGTGGACTTGATGAAATATTGGTTTATTGTGGTTTTTTTTTGAGCAGAAGTGTCATGATATGAGTCATGCAAAAGAAATTGTAGTGATATTAGACTTAAAACATTCATGTCCTTTTTTACTCCTCAGTGCCAGAGAGTGTTCCAGGTCTCCAAGTGTCTAACACCTCGGCGACTGCGATTACACTAACTTGGAGTCGGCCTGTGCATGACAATGGGTACCAGTACATGGTTATGAAAAACGGGACAATCATCAAAAACACATCAGCCGTGATCCTGTACGTGGATGGTCTCAGTCCTGGAACATGTTATCCATTCTCCGTGATAACGCTGGCGGCTGATGGCACAGGAAGTGTGGGGGTCAATGTCACTGGCTGTACAGGTATGTACTGCGGCTGGTGCAAAAACGCCGCATATGACCTAGACAGAAAGAATGCCGTCTACATGGTCACTGTTGATGGTCACTGCATCCAATAACAGTTGCATTAGTTGCACCTTCATAATGCATTTGTAGAACATTTAGGGCACTTTCACAATGCATTCATAATGAAGGTGCAGTTAATGTAAAATGTTACCCAATATTTATTCATATTCAATAAAACAACCAAGTACAAGCCTGTGGAAAATGGAAATAACTAAAGATTTTTAAAAAATTAATAGCATATGCAATGTGTGTGGCCATGATGTCAACCATGGAAAAACAGGCTTACCTGCTTTGATGTATTCTACTTATTTATCAGTACCGGTCACATAGCTACCCACATTTTTTCCAGATGCTGCTCCACCAAATGGCTTCCAGTGTCATGGCCCAAATGGAGGGGATGCGTATATCAATTTATCTTGGCAAAATGCTGTAGGAAACTACAGTGGCTATGAGATTAGCGTAATGGGTATGAATGTGAACGTGAACGTGCCGGCTGGCACTACTTTTTACAAATTAGACAGTCTTAAATATGGCACGACATACACAGTGATGATCATGACTGTCGGCCCAGGAAAAAATAGCACAAATATACCCATATCATGTGTAACGGGCGTCACAGGTATGTGCTCTACATCTTCTCGGCTGGCATCAAAATGCCTGTTTATAGCCAATTAGCAATTATACAGATCCACAAGCAGAGACTGTAAGCTAATGAACTCGCACTTTCACTTTTCCTTTCAGCTCCACCCGGGATCATTGTGACTTCAAATACATCATCAACCTCACAAGTCAGTTACAATATGTTTGTTTTGAATTTACAAAGTACAATCTTCGATAACAGCAATGGCCCAATTAAACACGTTGGTGTCTTGGTTGCGATAGACGGCAGTGGTGAGTCTCAGTACTATTGTTTTCCATGACTACATTTTGCTTTTGATAAAAGCTACTTTAAGGAATCATTGGAAGTACGATGGCCTCCAGGTGTGGGGTTCAACTCTTGTCCTGTCTGTTGGACTTTTGGATTTCGTTCTCCCCATGTGTGTATGAGCTATCCCCAGTGGTTCCGGTATCCTTCCACAAAGTAGAGCTGCCATCGGTCTTGTACTGAGAACTAAAACAGTGCTCCTTTTTGAACCAATATGGGATGCAAGTTGTTCTGTATTTCATGATTTGGCCCCCTACAAGGCAAATCTTATTGTGGGGGACCGGACAACCCCCCCATCCCCAACTGGGCAATTTTTATTATGGAGGATAGCATACTGTACTTCTTCAGATTGAAAGTGGCAATCATAGGTCAAAGACACATGGTTTAATTGATATGATCTCCTCAGTTTGCCCCTGGTGTGTGTTTGGGCCCTGTGGTGGACTGGCACCATGATCAAGATGTCTCCTATCTCCGGGTTTCTCAACTTTTACAGCCACAAATTTCACAACCCATCAGTATATTTTTGCCAACTGGGAAATTCCTTGGTCATTTTTGCTAACTAGGGTGACCCCGGTGATCAGGTTTGCATCTGTGCAGCGATCTAAGCACCAAACTGCATTTCCCTGCCCCAGTTTCATGGCTCACTTGAGACTGCTTGCAGACTAGTGGTTCAGAAATCTTGTCCTGTTCACACTCTGTGCTTCCTGCGACTCACCATGACTCTGCATCACAGGAAGCTATCGTGGATAAGTGGGTTCCTGGAAAACCATTTTCAGCAATCTGTATCCATCCATTTATCTATAAATTTATCCATCCATATAAGCTGCTTTTCTGCGTGAGAAAATTCAATTCAATTCAATTCAATTCAATTATCAACCAAAGTGTTTTATTTACATATTTCTGGTCAAGGTCAGAGTGACACTTCGAGCCTAGCAATCTGTATGAGTTCTTCATTTAGTTGTTTCATTTTATTTCAGGTGATACAACCAATAAGGAATATGTAAGCACAACCTATAATGTCTGGAATGCAAATAAAGTCGGTGCTTACCTCGCAGTAGTAAGCGACATTCAGGGAGGGACTAGGGCCAGCCAGGCTGGTCAAATCTCTATTAACGTCGGCGACAACTCTCAGTGGAATTCATACCAGAATGGAGCCCTACAACCAACACAGACTTATTGGTATGGACCCAACTACAGAGCACATGCACCAACTGAGTGTCGACATCATTTAAAAACCACTGGCACCACATCTATGCGTTTGGAGTAATTTAGCAGGGTTCCAAGTACAGGTCATTCAAAATATAACATTACCTTTAGTGTAAAAATACTTCTTTATAATATGCAATTGGACTGATGTTCAACAAAGTAGTCTTCTGTTTTAGAAGCTATAGTACAGTAAGCATCATCACATTAATGAGTTTAATGAGTGCTTTTGGTGCCGCACATATATAAAAAAAAACAAAACTTTTTTTCTTTGAACTTCTTATAGTTACTCTGTTGCTGCATTTACTTCACTCGTTTTGAACAACGGCATCGTGGACATCTCTCGGTCCTACTTCAGCCTGTCGAAACCTTCTTTCATTACCCTTCCTCAAAATCCAGGTATTGAACAATTTTTTTAAATTTGATCCCTCTTTGCATTATGATCTGCCTTGGTGTTAACCAGATGTTCTGGGGTGTTGCATAACTTGAGACTGATCTCTGTCACCCTTCTGTATTTGTTCATTAGCTGTCATCGGTGGAGCAGTAGGTGGAGTTTTTGCAGTCTTAATCATTTTAATTATCGCCGTTATCATCGGTGTGTTTTTTTGGAGAAGGTGAGGGTTCATTAATGCCTTATATTTTATCTCTATGTTTATGAAACTATTTCTGAAGAAAATTAGAAAATCTATAAATGCAGTGTGACTTTGACGATCATTAAAAATGATCATATATTATTTCTTCTCCAGAAAACAGCCCAGAAGAGAAGTAACAGAAATCCCTATTCAGTCTATGAGGTATCTTTTGCAGTTGTGTGTAAAGAAATATAAATGAACTTCAGTGCATTGTGTTATATGTAAAACATGAATCGTAAATTGTATATTTCTTACATTTGCACATTTTTAACTTCTTATGCTTTTGTTTTCCAGAGCCAAAATGTAAGTTAACATCTCTTTTTGCAACCATCTATTTTTAATTTTGTGTCTTATGCCGTAACATTTGCCTTCGTGCTGTGCTTACATGGTTCCCTTTACTTTACAGTTCCATGCCCATAAGGATGGAGGATTTTGAGACCTACTACAGAAAACAGCGTGCCAATTCCAACTGCGGCTTCGCAGAAGAATTTGAGGTTAAATTCAGCCTGACCGACATCTTCCTACTATCTCTGCTAGTACCTGAAAATATCCATTCTCTAGCATCATTGTCTTTAATCTTCCATCGGTTTGTTCTATCGTAAAGAACGGGGGCCGTTTCTCATGCTGCGTCCTTAGGTCATTTATATCTTTTAACAGGACCTGAAATCTGTGGGCGTGGCCCAGTCCAAGAACAGTGCCCTGATATTGGAGAACAAAGGGAAGAACCGCTACAACAACGTGCTTCCGTGTAAGTCTCACTGGCGGTGCCAGCAGTGTTCTTCAGAGCAGAGAAGCTTTTGCCCATGAATGGATCCAAGTCGTGTTACTTTTCCCTCACAGATGATTTTTCACGGGTCAAACTCTCGGTCCTCAGAGGTCCCCATGATGATTACATCAATGCTAACTACATGCCGGTATGCATTTCCAGACCATCAATGAGCTGCTGATTGTATTCATCTGACTTTAAGAGTTAATGATTCAGTTTAGTTCAGTGTATATTTTTTTGGTAACACTTTACTTAAAGCAATCATCGTCATGCATTATACATACCTCCATAATGTATTATAATGCATTTATAAAGTATTACAAATACGGCTATAACTATTTATAAAAAGGCATACATTATAGCCATGTTTATTATGCATTATGAATGGTCTATGAAGCTCTCATTTATAATGCACTATAAAAACCTTCATAATATGCATTATGAAGGTGTGCATAGCATGTCAACTTTCTGACATGCTAACCTTTTACATGCATGTCATAGTCTCCACCTGCTGGCCAATGATTTTGCCTGTCCATGTGTGCAGGGCTACTTTTCCAAGAAGGAGTTCGTTGCAGCCCAGGGCCCATTAGCTTGCACTGTCAGTGAGTTCTGGAGGATGATCTGGGAGCAGAATGTCCACACGCTGGTGATGCTGACTAGATGTAATGAACAAGGACGGGTCAGTGCAAGACAATGTTTTGACTTTTATATATTTATGGGCATTTGTCATCTAATCTCACACACACAGCACCATTTAGGTAAGCGCCGCGTAAGTGCTGAAATGAATGCAGAATTTTTTCCTGAAATCCAGTTTCAGGAAGTTCATAATCATTTTCTCTTTTAACTGACATATTTCCTTTATCAGTGTATCAGTTTCTTTCTGTCTGAATGTCCAAGGTTAAAGCAAGTCTGTAAATGTTCTCATGTGACCAACACACTCAGCTGCACATACAAGCTAATTGTTGAACCAGCATTGAACCAATGCCAGTCTGTTGATAACACCTTGCACTAAAAGAAGCACACGTGCACAAACCCACACACATATGCAAGGTGTGCATATTACTGTCAACCAATATTATCGCTGCAGTAGATGGCAAATGTTTATAGTGAAGTGCATAGATTATACATGGAAATATTGATCTTTCAACCAACCACTTGAGTACTGTGTGACTGTGACTCTTTGTACTTGAGCAGTTTTTCCAGTATAAACACTGTCCAAATCTATTTTAATGCCAACATTGCCATTTAAAATGCCAACATTCTTATCAGGTTAAATGTGAAGAATACTGGCCCCAGAAGTCCAAGCATTTTGACAATATATCCGTAACAACCACCTCAAGCATTGTCCTGGAGGACTGGACCATAAGAGACTTTGATGTGAAAAATGTGAGTACAGGTCCTGCTAGAATAAACACATTTTCTAGGGAGGCCCTAAATTCCACAAGAGAGTGTCTTCTAAGCCCCCTGCCATGGCTTCATCCTGAAATCTCGCTTCCCTGACTCCCTCAGGTCAAGACGGCGGAGATCCGCTCCGTGCGGCAGTTTCATTTCACAGCCTGGCCAGACCATGGCGTGCCTCAGACCACTGAGCTTCTCATCAACTTCCGCCATCTGGTGCGGGAGCACATGGACCAGTACTCCCGCAATTGCCCCACTGTGGTGCACTGCAGGTGGGTCTGCACCATAGTGCATGAAAGTGTCAGTACACAGTGCATTGCAGGTGAGTCTCAGTACTCAATCATAGTGCATCACAGCTGAGTCTCAGTACTCACCTACACTGCATTACAGCGGAGGTTCAGTAGCCATACTGCATCACAGCTAAGTCTCAGTACTCACCCGCAGTGCCTCACAGCTGATGCTCCCTATTCTTCCACAGTGCATCACAGCTCAGTCTCAGTACTCATCCACAGTGCATCACAACAGACTCTTAGTTGTGACCTTTGAACTGTTACGCATCACTTCCAAGTTAGCGGCTGTGCTTGAGGTCAACCAATCATCAAGCTATCAGTGTAAGCACCTCCCTAGTAGTTCGTGTTTGAATGAAAAGTACCTAGTCTGGAGTAGGTACTAAAAAGGGTTCTGGAACTGCCTCTGGAAATCTGGAAATGCGACAAAAGTTCCTGGTTCTGGAAAAAGGTTCTTGTTCCAGAAAAGTAGTTCCTGTGGTGTTAGAGTGCCTTTTCATAGATCATTTTCATACTTCCCAGGAACATTGTATATCTGGGTTCCATTTCATTATAGGTCAAATGCACCAAAACTGAAGTATTGTCACTTAGTGGTGGCACATGAGACATGCCACAGACGAAGATTTGGTAAAATTGATCACAATGAATCACACCAAGCTGGGCTTTTAATAAAGGTTTGAGGTGGGGAGAGTGTGTAGAAGGATTAGAAATTGTAGAGGTTGGGGGAATGGGAGGATTAGGGATTAGATCGGGGTGTTGACTAGGCTGTCATCTATTCGGCTATTTACACCTGACCTCCTCACTCCCCGCCCCCCAGCCACACAAAAAATCATAAACACTGTGTGCTTGCATGGTTACACATAACTTCAGTGGCTGAAGGTGCCAAAGTGGGATGCAAATATAAAAGGTAGGGTACATTAAACACAAAATGCACCCTTGTTCTCGCTATAGTTAGCTAGCCTAAGGCACACAGTAATCTTGCTAATTATAAATCGGACACATGGGGATAAATTTTAGATTTCCGAGGGGGACAACAAAAAATTTTTTAGTGGAATAGCATTGTTGGCTACTGACACCTGGGTACAAATAGCACCTGCCTGCTATATCCACCCGGGTATAAACAGCTGCACTGGTTCCCTCACATGCAAATAGCATTAATGACTACTGACAACTGGGCGCAAATAGCTCCTGCATATATTAAAATATTTTTATTAAACTAACTACATAAATGTTTTCAGTCAGAAGTGGTATTATACCCCAACCACTAATCTTTGCATAACATAGCATTAAGTGTAGTACAATGTGGGCATTCACATGTACTGTATTGTCTACGTGTGTATGAGTGCCCTTGCTTTGTGTGTTGTTGCAGTGCGGGGGTAGGGCGAACGGGGACCTTCATTGCCATCGATCGTCTCATCTACCAGATAGAGCGAGAGAGCATAGTGGATGTGTATGGGACCATCCACGACATGCGAATGCACCGGCCGCTCATGGTGCAGACTGAGGTGAGTGTGGGCAGCCTCTACTGGCTGTGTAGCAGTACCTTCAGCAGTACACATGTAAACAGGAATCCTGAGCTCAAAGTAACATTTATTTATTTAACTCTTTCCAGGAGCAGTATGTTTTCCTAAACCAATGCGCCATGGACATTATCAAATCCAGGACTGGTACCAATGTGGACTTAATCTACCAGAATACAGCAGCAATAGCTATTTACGAGAACGTCAATTCCATGAATGTCAGCAAGAAAAATGCCCCCAAAAACTAGTGATTATCATGTGCCAGCTGAGTTTTTATTGCACCTTTTGTAGATGAGATGCTGATTTTAATTTATTCCTAGAAACAGACATCGCAGGAAATCTTTTATTATTTATTTTATTTAGTTGTTAATCAAAATATGATCATTAAAGTTGTAGGAAAATCTGTATACAGGGTGTTTGCAATAATAAAAATATGAGGACATTTATTATAAAATTATGCCTTTAGGATAAAAATGAATCTTTTGAGATTATGTTACTGTAAATGCTAAATGTATTTTTTTAACAATAAGTGCAATATCTTTATGTGATTTCTGACTGTAAATATTTATTGTACTGATACTGTAGATGGCACTTCTGCAAACTCTTAAGGTTCTATTCTGAGAATAGTACAAAAAACCTTTTATAGGAGTGCTTCCAGCTCTCAGTGAAACCTTTACGATTTGATAAAGATTTTATTAAAAATTGTTTCCACGCCCGATTGTTTTTTGCAAACTGATGTATTTTCTGCTCCATTTAAACTATGATTTTAAATTGCAACAATGTACCCATGCAGTGATGAACAATTCGCTGGGAGGGAAACGCCGTTTTTGAGCGCCTCAATAAACTTGCAATTATAAAAATTGGGATGGGCCATAAATATTACGTTTAATAACAGCTATGCAGTGCTCCTGTAGCTCAACAATTACAGTGTTGTTCTGGCAATGCAGTGGTTGTGTATTCAAATATATGGGTGCGCACATAAATTTTAACCCTTCCCTCTACTGGAAGCTGCCTGCAGGGCTTATGTATATCCTAATTAGCACGTGCATACAATATTAAAATTGCAGTGTAACAATTTTTTATTTGATTTGTAATGTAATATCTTTAGAACTGAACCACACAGCTGTCTATAGGTAGGCTGCAGAACATCTTCAAAGACAACAAAGGAAACTTTTAAAATATACACAAGGGAGAATGAGTAAGTAAAATGCGTACTACGCAAAGAAAACGAGCCGTCTAAGTAGGCGAGGGCGGTATCTATGGTAATTCTGCTGCAGCATAACCAAAATGCCGTATCACCATAACATTGCTCAAGCCTACGTCTAACCAAAATGCACACAAATCAACACACAACAGAAAACGTAAAGAAGCGCTGAATCACCCTGTCTATTATTCTGTGTTATCTGACGGGAAAACAGTGAGAGGAAATGCGAACGAGATTTCTGAAAATCTGCTTGTCCACACCTGAATTTTAGAACTCTACACCAGAAAATTACAAGCGGAATAAACTACCGGCGTTTTCCTGCACATTCAGCGTGCCTGTGATAATCGGGTTTCATGGTCATGCTTCCAGTTCGTTGCCGAAATTTGCATCTGAAGTGCTGTTAAATAAAATGTTGGTTAAAGAAAAATCCGAAAGTCTTTAAAATATGAACTAAGATACATGAACTCAGTTCAGAGCTCATTTGAGTTGTTACAGTGGGGTAACCGGACGTGTACGAATAGTGTTGAATGTTTCCAAATCAGAACACATTCCATATCTCGCACATAGATGCTCACCTTAGCTTATCCTTACTTGATTAGGTGACACTTGCTAAAGATCATGTGGCAATGGATTTCAAAAATGAATGTGTTCTATAGTGCGGTGGCATGGTAGCACAGTGTCAAGAACTGATGTTGCCTGCGTTTGAGTCTCCACCATGGCTCCATGTGTGTTGAGTTTGCACGTTCTACCTGTGTCACCCCACTCCGGGTTCCCCCCACAGTCCTAAAACACACTGAGGCTAATTGGACTTGCCAAACTGCCCATAAGTGTGCTTGTGTGAGTGAATGGTGTGTGAATGCAACCTGCGATGGGTTGGTGCCCCATCCTGGGTTGTTCCTTGCCTTGTTCTCATTGGCTCCAGATCCCAAATGACCCTGAACAGGACAAGCGGATTCAGAAGATGGTTTTATGGGTATTCTGGGATGTTTAGTCAACATCCTAACTAAAGATTTTGGTAGATTGTCGTGAAACTCAAGGCCGTCTGTGTCATTTCATGCAGACCATGTGATTTTGCATTTCTTTATTTAGAAGACACTTTAACTCATAACAACATACAATTGTGAAAGCAGGGTTAGTCTGAGGGCCCCAAGGACCAGATTGGAAAACACTGCCCTACAGCATCTGGGGTTAAGGGCCTTGCTGAAGGGTCCACGGTGACATCATTCACAGGCAGGATATGAACGGGTGACCTTCCAATCATGGTCACAGATTTATGCTTAAAGTGTGCAAATATGATGCTGTTTATTACCCAAGTTTGTCATGCCGGAATAGGCTATACTCAAAGAGAGCCACAGTTAGAGGTTTACTTCCTGTATGGTTACCATATTCGCATTTTTAACTACTATTTATTGAAAATATGCGTGACAAATTGGAGATTAACTACAATCACTATTTTAATTCACATGTTCAGTAAAGACAAGCGTGGGACTATTTATCATAGTGTCCGACTATAATCTGCCAGCAGGTGTCGTCCGAGTCGCAGGTGGGTTAAAGGACAAAACTATTCCTCTATTCTCGCTATCAAACAAAACAAACAAAAAAGTTTACATTCTGGACGGTTTTCTACGGGCAATTTACATTTGTTTATAATTTTACTTAACTGACATTTAAGCATATAAGAATACAAAAGAATACATTTCTGAATAGGAAAATTGTTCATAAACGGTCACCTTTCAGACCTACATTATATATTTTGTTAAACTGGATCTGCTATAAACTAAGTTGATCTGACTTATAATTATGTGTGTTCATTTCGGTGTGCACACCATACATATAAACAGGAACAAAAACAAACGACACTGATAAAAGGCCTATAACAGTGCTGGACTTAACAGTTACGTAATGTTACGTACAGACGTATCTCGGACTCTTTCACTCGCAAGCGGCAAATGTCGGTCCGCGAGGTACAAACCGCCTCTCCTCAGGGGCAGAGCCGCTGTTCTGACGAGTTGAACTACTTTGTCAAGTTCGGCTACCGTAGTGCTAATCGCTACCCCTAACCCCCAAAACTCCCCTAAACCCCTTACCCTTACCCCAACCCCCTAAAACCGAATCCTAATCCCAAGACGGTGGAACTGCACATGCGCAGAAAGGCTCGATATCACGTCTCAATAGGTAGCGCAGCTCGTCGGAAGACCGGCGCGTTCCCCCGGATCCGCTCCGCGCTTGGCGCTCCGCTCCACGTTTGCCGCCGCTCCCACGCGCCCTTCCCCGCCTCGCGATCGCACGCTCTCCGGTATTTCCTGCCTCGCTGAGGCGACCAGCTGTTATTCGCCAGTCAGACCGCTGCCGCTGGTCCGCTATTCGACTCACACCATCGCCGCCGCCTTCTTGCAGACTACGCCTGGTCTCTTGCCACTTATCGTGTTTTTTTCTTCTTTTCATTTTCTAAATTCTGTGGCTTGTCCCCCACCCTCAGCATCCCCCTATCACATCCACCATTTATCGGAAAGGCACATAGACAACACAAGTTACGGTTAGGCGGAGGTCGCTCGGGGGACGGGGAGACGGTCCGCTCCAGGCGCTGTGCTCCAAAAAGAGGCGGACGGCCGGTCGTTTACCATAATTTATCAGAAAAAGAATAACCATGTCATTTCATAACCAAATTCACGGCTGAAAGAGAGCGAGGTACGGGGGGAGTTCATGGCAACGGGGGGAAATCGGACGAATGCCTTCGGATGCTGCGAGCTTTACCGCAAAGGACGGGGAAGCAAAAAATAAAATTAATCGGGTTGCCTTGAACAGTGACACTACAGGTAAGTTACGCTTGTTGCAATTTATTGTTCTGAAATCATTAGTCATTGAGTAATACGTAGATCAATGGCAAAGAGACACTTTATTATAATTTTAATGTGTCGTCATATTCTTGCCTACGGTCTCTCTGTAAAATTGTCCCATGCTTTTCAGATATCTGTATAATATAGTACAGTTTGTCACCGCTGACATTGAACATCGCGCTGCAATCTCATCTAGAGCTTTTAAAACTGCATTATCGCTGCACAGTGTAGCAGGCAGCCCTAACTGCTCTCCATCCCCCTGAACTTAAAATCTCTGCCTTTGGTGTGAAGGGGGGTGTCGCGTTCGTTCGCTGAATTTGTGACACATTTTTTAAACTTGAGAAATTTCTGGAATGTGAAACTGTATAGTCAGGACACGGGACACTGGTCATCCTCTGACGGGTGTGCCTTCAGGCACTGGATGAGCCATAGCCTCCCTCAACAACATGCTTTTCCACATGTCTTTCTGGGTAGAAATCTCTTAACCAGAATGTTGATAGTTAAGTCCCGGGCTTCTTCTAGTTGTGCTTTGTGACTGAAATATTTCCATGGTGACCCCATCATCTGTCTTTATGTCTGAAGTCCAAGATGCTGGAAGCTTCCATTGACAGCCAGGTAGCTTCTCCTCTTATTTGGGAAAACATCTTTCTAATCGTCTGTTGACTGATTTCCTTTGTAATTGCAAGGTGGAATTTGTGTTCCACCACCTTCTGTGACATATTAAGGGATTTTTTAGGGACAGAGTATACACAGGATGGCCATCAGATCTTTGTCATAGAGGACACCTCAAGGCCGGATGACATTTAAAATCTGTCTGTAGGTTGACAGTGTCTGGCATGTAAGTTAAACAAAAAAAGCCTTCATACGCCATTCAGTTGACCTCCATGTTGTCTTTCTACCAGTGGATATAGTGAACAGTTCATTTGCATCCTTGGTTAATAATATTTTTATTATAAACACGTACTTTAGTCTCAATAAGGGCATGGTGTCCCACTGAGAAGTTCTCTTGGTCAATTTAAAAATAGTCTTGTGATTTCAGTGCATCGTCCTAAAATTAACAATGACATGAATTTCTGACATTGCTAACTGAAGTAGTGACTTTTGGCTATACTGCTGACAGAAGTTACAGGTGACCTTCAGCTGCTGAGAGCAATAACTACAAATTCATCATTCAGTGTCAGCAGAAGTGTGTGTTAAAAAAAAGAGGTCCGAGATAGTGATGTGAGCAGAGACTCAGTGTACTCCATGTACAGTTAGGTCACCAAAAAGGTTGTTATTATTAGGAGATATTTCTCAGAATGTCAGTGTTGATTATTTGTAGCACATCAGTGGGAGAACATTTTAAAATGAACTTGAGGAAGCACTTCTTCACACAGCGTGTAGTTGGAGTATGGAATAGTCTT
>JAODLD010000021.1:5317697-5346527 GCA_026781065.1 Mormyrops boulengeri
TTAGGTTCTCCCCAAACGAGCTTGATGGGCCGAATGGCCTCCTCTCGTTTGTAAATTTCTTATGTTCTTATGTCACATTGATGCTGTGTCAGTAGTTTTGTTTTTGGCTATATGCTGGCTTGAAATGAGATTTAGCATTTCCACACCTTATATAGTTGGTATTAGTCACTCCACAATCTTGGTTTTAAGTTATTCCAGTGTCTGACATTCTACTGCACCATCCTCAGGTGCATTCTTTGAGATATTCTGCGTTTGTCAGATTTTATTGGAAATTACATAGCTGAAACCGTCAAAGGGTCAGACAGATATAAGCATAGTAAGTAAAAAACAAAAGGTATGAATGCTAGCTTTGTTTTTATTTTCTGAACAAATCCAGATTCACCTACACAGCAACCTGAATCACAGCATGGGGGTGTGTTTGTGTCTAGTGAATGATCTAAATGCTTTTTAATCTGAAACTTTTAAGACACTTCTTTACTCCTAGAAAAATTGGTATTTGTCTTAACCAGTTGTTAAAAGGCTTTAAAAGGCTGTCTCTAAAATAGGACATGATTCGGTACTCTATCAAGATACTTAACCAGTACCGGTCCTAGCCGGTGTGGCGCCCTAGGCGAGCATCACCACCAGCTCCCCCCGCTTGAGGCAAAGTTAAATTTGTTGGCAGTTCGGTGCCCCCTCAGAAGTTGGCGCACTAGGCAATCGCCTATGTCACGTATAGGATTGACCGGCCCTGTTATTACTACTACTACTTAATAGGCTTTGCTAAGCAGGTAAATTCATGTGGGCTTGTTCTTTTCATATTAAGACACATTAATACCAACTAGTTTTAAGAATAGTGGAATGTTACACTTTTTTCCTTCCTCTGTTCGTGGCGCCCCCTGGATGGATGGTGCCCTTAGCATTCGCCTATATTGCCTATGCCACGGGCCGGCCCAGTATTTAACCAGTAGTTTTTTTCTGTTGGTTTATCACATTGGGTTGTAGGTTGTGTTATGAGTCGTAAATGCAAGTCAGCTCTGAATGAAATATGGCTGTACAGGTAAATGGAAAATAACACTGTACTGTCTAAATGAAAATTCTGTACCTTGTACCTGAGGTTGTAAAACCATCCATCCATCCATCCCTCAGTTTTGTATAACTTGCCCAGCTAGAAGCAGTACAGACTATAGGTTGTACTTAGGTGAGCTTGTTCACAGTGAGACCTTCCAGTGTCCATAGTAAACTGCTGAAGTGTATTTTATTTCAGATTAATTTCGCAGAGTATACACGATCATATCTACGTCCGAGTCTTTGTAACATTGAGATGCGTCATAAGGAAAAGTAACCGTGCATATACACACTGACCCCGGGTTATGAACATCCGACTTACGGACAACTCGTACTTACGAACGGACTGCCATAAAGTCCATTATATAAAAAAATTAGGGTTAAATACAATGGATAGTAATAATGAATGCATGCACTACTTTATGACATTCGTGAAAATATTGTGCGGCTTCAGCGGTTCATTGCCTTAGTAGTTACATTTATTATGACTGTATAATAATAACTATTATTATTATGTACTGTATTATCCATTTTTACAACTTTACCTACACATTCAACTTAAAGACAGACTTAGGGAATGGATCTTGTTCCAAACCTGGGGGCAGCCTATACTGTATTCCGTTGGAAGTGATATAGCCATTAAGACTTGAGATTGAGGTGAGTCATTAATTTAGTCTTCTTCTTGAATGGTTAAACTTCTGATTGGGCTAAAGACCGTCACACAATGCTAGTCTGATAAGTGACTGTCACAGGACCTTGGTGAATGCCCTGGCTTCTTTTTAAAAAATAATGGCAAGTTAAAACAAGGAGCTATATATTCTGCTGACTTGAATCACTTGGAATTAGAGCAAAGCAAAGGATTAAAACACCCAGTGGAACGCATTTTATTCTGATGCACTAAGTCATCCACCCTGAAAAAAAGAACTCTAAAGTATAACTAGGCCTAATCAAGAAGGATATTAAGGAAAAGTTTTCTGGTGGCATTTAGGATATTGCACTGCAAGAGTTACCAGAGCGCTGAACAAATTGTCTTTTGTTCTTCTACATAATAAGATCGTCTTCTTTCTCCCTCCCTAACGCATCATTTTTCAAGCTGCGCTAGTCACCCCACACCCTCTTTGTTGCTGGCAGATTAATATCCCAAGCCTACTATGCTGGATTCTCCAATTTTCCCAGTAAACGCATTAATGTCCTAGTGTGGTATTATCTTGTGCCTTGTATGCAGCCAGTGTAAGAGCTATAGCATTCTTCCATTGCCTCAGTTTCCATTTTTGGGATGTTGGTCTGGAGTCAGTGTGGACGTCTCTTCACCTGAGTGTAAGGAGCAACCATCTAGGGAGATTAAGAATTCAGTTACATGGCTGCCTGAATGGCACCTCATCCCTCCTGACATGTCCTCACATTTGTCAGTTTTGCTGTCGTGAAGTTAGTGAGACCATTTACAACCATGGTCAGAAGTGATGGTTTGGCACATCGGCTCAGACAATCCTCTCAGTGTTCAGCAGGCAAAATGAAATTCAGACTGGTTGTCTATTAAGTCAGTGACTTGTTTCTTTGATGCTCACACTGTAACTACCAGTTCATTTCTTTTGCCCAAAACTGGTTTGGAGTAACTGGCATCCCACCTGGGATGTATCCCAGTTTTATCCCAGATGTTGCCAGGATTTGCTTCAGCACGCCTCTGACCCGGATATTCGCTTAGAAGATGGATAGATTGTTTGTTTGGAGTAGGTTGAGTTTCTAACTGCATATCTTCATTTAAGACTTGAAAGGAGTTGAAATTATTTGTAAATATTGTTTTCTCTTCTAATATAACCTACTTGAATAAGAATTTAGATCAAAGCTAAGTTTTACAAGAACACAGTGAAACTAGATCACCTCATATTATTTTTCTTGACACAATAGCGTTTCGTGCCCAGTAGCTTAAGCTGAAAGATCTAACTTGAAACCTTAAGTGTAACATAAGTTTGTGAAAAGTTGATAAGGCTGTCCCAGTTCCCATTTTAAAAAGAGTGAAAGTGAGCAACCAGAGCTCAGTTTCAGATCTCTAAATCATTTTTGTTTCCTGGGATCTTCCTTAAGACTATTAAGAAGCCAAATTTCAGATTTTATGGGTTCAAGGAAATGAAGCCATTCTTCAGCAAGTGGTTGGCTTCTCCTTCCTCTCCTCGTCAGCTCTGGTAGTTTTAAACAGTTTTGCCATGAGTGAAGGAGACCAAACTTAATGCACATTTAAACACTGGAATACATTTATCTGGGGCATTTTTCTTCCAGACTGAGGGACTCAATTTACTCTGCTCACTGTCAGCTGTACCAAAAAGGTTTGTGAAGATTACCCTGCTTTCTAAAAACAGATTTTGTAGTGACAATTAGGTAACCGTGTCAGGACAATGTGCGAGCAAGCAGGAGTGATCTAACTAGGGAGTTTAATTTTATACCAGAATGTCATACTGCATAGATGGAATTGATTGAATTTTAGAAGGATGTGAGTTTATGCAAGCAAATAATCTTCTGTCACTATTTTAGCTCCTGAGTGGGCTAGCTGGCTGCCTGTCACACAGATGTGGATTTTCTCAGGAAAGCATTTTTTAAAGGCACCTACGAATCTTTCATGGAATGATAGGACATCACATAGTTGCAGTTCTTGTTTTTGACACAGAATCTGTTTTAGCTGTTGGGAATATTGGCTCATTTTCCTGTTAAGAATTAAAGATAGAAGTAGTCATTTTAATTGTACAGGTATGTTTATTGTCAAGGTGACATCTCCTTTGGTGTGTGTGCGTGTGTCGGGGGGGTCCGTGACAATTGTTATGGCTGAAAATTGTGCTAGAAGACAGACAGTATTAAACCAACCAAATAACCAACCAACATAAGCAGAGTTTAAAAAGACTTATGCCTCAATAATGAAAAAATGCTAGTATAACCATAAAGTCAATGCTTAAGTCATTTTTGTCACTGGAAAGATTAGAAAGAGCCCCAACCATCGCTCTTTTCATATGCAGACTCAAATTCCTGAAGAGGAGCAGTCTCATCACTCATGGCAAATGTGTTTACACCCTGCAGTTTTTGTCTACAGCATTTTACAGCTTTATAGCTGCCAATAAAAGCAAAAAAACTGTAATATTTGGCATTGTGTATGAAGCATATTGGTGAGTGGTTAGGATGTGGGAGTGATTCTGAGCTGGGAGTGGAAAGTCCAAAGATTTACATTGGGATGTTATCTATGTGGGTTGTATGAGGCTGCAAAGAGCCACAGTCATGGGGCTTCTAGAGAGTTCTCAGAGCTTTCCTCCATATTGGAGAGAGACATGCCCATTTTCTTACTAATGAGTAAGTGAGTGATTGTCTCAGCAGGGTGTTGCCATATACAGCACCAGTCCTGTCTGAAGGATTAGCCGAAGTGTGCTTTATTTGTTTACCTAGTGCCAAGGCCAAATTTGTTTTAGGCTTCAGTAAACAAAAATTGGCAAAAGCAAAACAGAATGGCTCGTGCTCTTATCCTGTAGCCCATGACTAAGGCTCAGAACCCCCCAGCCCCCTCCCACACACTTTGCGCCTCCTCACCCTCATAAATTCACTTGCTCTTCGGGTGAATGGAGTCTTTTCTTTCTTAGGCTGTGTCTGTTAGAGTTGCAGGCTCCATTTCTCAGTGAAATTGCAGAGTGACTGGGATGAAATACCGAATTATTTATTTATTCTGTTTTTGGTGCCTCCACTTAAAACTGTGTGCTTTTAAGCCTCAATAAAGGCCTGGCTTGCTCATAGTTTTTGCAGTTTTTGATGGAAAAACGTGCCGCCAGAAGAAATGCTGGCTGTGATCCAAAAGTGCAGGGAAGTCCCCAGCTGCTCTGTCACTGGGGTGAGGATGGGCATGGACCAGCAAGTGGATGTCCCAGGCACTAATAATAATAATTGATACTTTTATTGATCCCTGTGGGGAAATTGTCTTTTTATGCCTCCCTCAACTTGCTCTTTGTAGAGTAAGCTGTCCGTGAAGGGCAGACACCTGTTGGGGCTCCCAGGGAGCTGGGGGTTACTGGCCTTGCTCAAGGACCCGCAGAGGTGTTAGTGTAAGGCTGGGTTTGAACTAGTGACCTTCCTATTACAGGCACAGCCCACTGAGCCACACACTGCCCCTACTGGGACCCTACAAGGACTTTCAGATGCCCACGTACACTGAAAACACACCTTACTACCTCGTGGCCCCAGCATGCCCAGACACACTACTGTACACCTCCAGAACCTTTGACTACAGTGAGGTCCCTCCCTCAAAGTCCAGACAACACAGTTAGATCGTGTTTGTGTAAGAGCATCAAGAACTGGCCTTGGATAACTCCAGGAGCTCTAGTTTTGGCATGTATGATCTGGTCTTCTGCTGAGGCTGTCTGGTGGTTCTGTAATTTATACAACATTGGTATAAAATCATGTGAATGTAAAACAGGTGTAAGGATTTTAACAGCAGCTTATTCAGGGAGTGTCCATCTCTATGACTTCACTTGTCACTCACTCATGCGTGATTTTTAGTCTGTGTTGTTATTAAATATGATGAGTCCAAGCAGCCCTTCTCTTAGACAACCGATATGGGTTATTTTGTGATATTTAATTCAGAGCTTCTGTATGGTCCCCCTTGGGAATCTTTGCAAGATTATTTTCCTGAATGCTGGAGAAAGTTAGTCTTATTTAATGTAGGAGTTTCTACTGTAGTTGCACACTTCAGTGTCGATTTACCACGCAATGGCAATAGTCTGTATTTACAAATGTGAGTGTTCCCATGGTAACAAAACCAATTTCTTTTAAGGTGAAACACACATGCGAGTAATTTAAAAGGACTGGCAAAAAGGATGTGCTTCATTGTTTCACTTGCTGGTGTATATGTTAATAGTTGCCTATAACTATATATAAGCAAAAAAATTGAGCTTTGTATTTGGTCATAAATGCGCCAACCATGTTCAGAGAAAAATTGCAGTTTTATAGATGGTCAAAGGGCACTTTTGTTGGTGAAACACTGCCAGTTTTTATTCCTGCATGTAAGTGGGACACACCCCCACGCACACACTTTGCAGCCAGTGCAGTGCAGCAGCTGTCTAGACCTTTGGCATTGTCCTGTCTTTTGCCGCTTGATGATGACCTGGCGGATACTGGGCCTCACAGAGACAGGATACCCCCTCCACCCCATGGTGCTCTCCCGACAGCCCAAACCCTGTCTAAGAAGCCTATTGTTTCCTGCCAACACTAAGCCAGAGCAGAAAACAAACACAGGAAGTGCAGTGGTAAGCCCTTCTGGCCAGTGTCCTATATTATGGTTCCTCTTAATAAGGTTGGTAAAAACGCCCCCCCCTCCATCCCCCCACCAGGGCTAATAGAGGTTCTGGGACTCTCACACTGCCATGAGTGCAGTCTGTTCTTTGCCAGGCACGTGTGAAGTGAGACAATGATGATAGGGCTCTTCACTTTGTATTAGTAGGTGAGCCTGAATGTCCCTGGGGAACTAAAGGAGGCAATGGAGAGAGAGTGCTGTAAATGTCCTTAAGGGGGAGTAACTGTGAGTACAGCCTTCAATCAATAGCCTTCATTCTACCTTCCTGCCTCAGAAAAGTTTATGTAACATAATCCATGGCATCCAATCTCTATAACTTTTTAATGCTTTTTGTCAGCTCTGCAGGGTACTGAACTAGGAACGTTGGCTAAGTTTGTTAATAAAGATTAGTTTTCTGTGGAGGTGGAGGAGCAGTAGCGCCAGGCTCTGGTTCTTACGATGGCCGTGTTACAGCAATAATACCTCAGCCCTTGTTTTCCATGTGACTAGTCAATGGGAAGGTTTATCTTGGCTTTCAGGATTTTGTTTCTCCACAAGCGGGGGCGTGTGGGCAGGAGAGGGTGGTAATTTGGTGGCAAGTCAAGTCAGCCAGTGGCACAGGGGTGCCACAAGGTACTGCTCAACCCAACAGAACTGTTTCCCATACATTGTGATCAGGTACCCAGTGCTATATCTATAATCACCACTTCCACTTCCTCTGCTTTGTAACTGCGACCATGTTTCTTAATAACTGGCCACACCTCCTGCACAGAGAATCTGTTCCTGCATGGAGAATCTGTTCCTCTTTTTGTTTGTGGATTACTCAATAGTTTTGGACCGTTAGGTAATTGCTGTAGGTATGACGGGACCAATCCCTGTTTGAAAATGGGATGATTCGAGTTCCAGATAACCGTGAACTCAGGAATATACTTACTGCCCTGCTGCCTGGGTTTGTAATTTTCCCGACACACTTCAAAGAATGGAAGCAGCTACTAATCTGCAGGGGAATATAATCTGCTAATCTGCACTAATCTGCATGCCATCAAACTGTTCAATTCCTCACTGGGGGGCAGGAAGGGGAACAGGAGGGGGGACAGAAGGACATTTTACTACCTTCACAATAGACCACATGACTGTTCAATTGACCCGTGCAATAATTATTTATTATTATCATCCCACCGCTATGTATTACTCTTTATTACTTTATTATTTATTACTTGATTAATGTGTACTTTACTATTACGCTGGTGTATTGTTGCTGCTAGAAACTTAATTTCCCGAAGGAACCTTCCCGAGGGATTATTAAAGTCTGTCTGTCTGTCTGTCTGTCTGTCTGTCTGTCTGTCTGTCTGTCTGTCTATCTATCTATCTATCTAATCTTCAGTTTTTAAGAGTTTAATATGTAACGATTTTTGTGAGTTCTGTACTGAAGAATGTAAGTCACTAGGATGCGACATTGTTTTTAAATATACAGTGAAGGACACATCATAAAAATCATACAGACATGTTAAATGAGCAAAATGTTCTCACACAAATCCTGAAAAAAATCCCACTTTGTGCTAAACTCTTGTGCTAAAGTTGTCGGTTTTGGTTATGATTTGAGCAGCTGGGTTGGGTATGTCAGTGGTGTTACAGGTACTGTAGTGTCATAAATGTCAGCCAAAGTGTGACACTCCTCCCAGCATTTGCTACTTCAGTTCCATTTGGGCGTGTTGACACCTGTAGAACCCTCAACGGGCCAGGCTCGGGGGGGGGGAGACAGTATAGCAGGAGGTGCTAGCTAAGAGGACACCACTCCCATGTCCCAGAGCACAGAGACGCCACACCCAAAGAAAACAACCGATTTCAGCTCTCCCACAGGACATGAGGGAGGGCACGTCTCCAGCAAGGGCCATATGAAAAAAACAGCATGCTTCATATAAGGCATTCCTTTCTTATTTCAGTTATGTGTGAAAGTGCATGTTTTTCATACGTTCACTATGTCAGTGTCTTGAATGATTATGGCCTCATTCATACTAAAACACACACTTGACATGTAAGGTACTCAAGGGAGAAGCATATTGGAAAAGTAGAAAAGTTTTGTATGCACTTTATAATTTACCCTATGTCATGACATATTGCTATAGTAGGAAATACGTTTATTGCTTGTTGTTTTTGAATAAAATTTTATATTGCTTTTATATTATTCTAATGGAACAACATGTATGATCGCTACACATGCAGTGTAATTATAGATATTAGAAAATTCTGTGAGATTACCTCAACTGTGTTATGTACTCAGAACACAAAGTGAATGCATCAACTGAAAAAGAATGTTTCCTTTTCAAAATACTCAAATAAAATACCAATTGCGTGGAACCACTGTCCATGATTCAAAAGAGTTCATTCAAAGAATTATGCATAGTAACTAGTACTGACAAAACTTTCATTTAATATGCATTGTACATATTTAAAGGACTTATATGTCTGATAGCACATTAATTTAATATGCATTTACCACCAATGTAGAAATTATATGTTTGGCAGTACATTCATTTCATATATATTTTACATGAATAAAGGGTATATATATCTAATGACAAATTAAGTTAATATGTATTGTTTTGGGTAAAACATATAAGAGTCATATGTTATTTAAAAAAAATGATTCCATATGGGGGAGCAGGGACAGAACATTATACGTGCCTATACCTTTGACACTGATGGACAGATCCTCTCCATTTAGTGAAATCAATAAGCAAAAGGATCAAGATGACTGGCTGAATCAGCGATTATAATGAAGGTGGAATATTTCAAGTGATTATTTCAAGTATTTTGAGAGTTGTATTCCTTTCACAGACTGACAAAGAATGAGGTGGCATTTATGTTTTTAAGCTGGAAAAGTAGATCACACCTAGCATGCTCTTTAAATATATAGATATTTTCACATGGTCCCAGAGCACCATTTCTTTGCACATAATGACTGGGCGGTTGTCTGGATAATCATGACAATGACCATTTATTTGTGCACCTCTGGCTCCTTTCTCTCTTTTCTTTCAAGACCACACAGCCATTTCTGAGCCAAGTTTTCCTTGGTGTAGATTGCGAGGACACATGTTAAAGCAGCGGCCCCCCACCCAACCACCCCCCCAGACTCCCTGCATGGAAAGTTGTCCTGACCTACTTTCCCGCCGCTGCTTCTGTGCTGAAGAAGCCACGTTCAGATGACTGCAGTGCCGCCACAAAGAGATCATAATTGGAGCCACGTTGCGAGGCTTATGTAACATTTGTGCTGCATAAGCTTGCTTGCGTAATTGTTTTTATTTCGGGCCGCATGTTAACTTTATGTTTGGTTTTGACTCGGCAGAGTTGACGTTGTTGATGGGAATTCTGCCTGCAGAGTGTGAGGGGTCACAGCAAAGCTGTACTCTCCCTGTGGAAGTAATGGGTCGTATTGTGAATAAATGTGCTTATAATAATCTTGCGAAAACAACACAGTCCACACAAATCACACAGACGGGTCTCCAGACTCCTAAAGGGTTTTCTAAAGGTGTCTACTGGTCTCCATAAGCACCTTACGAATAAATACCAAGGTCTTTTTCTTCTAGTATCACTCGTATGTTATGAAGACTATGCACTGAACTAGTTAAGGCTAAGTAAACCACCAAATACTGCAGCCTGTGCTCATCTCTGAGACCAGATTCAGGTTAAAACCAATTCTCAAAATGTGCAGTATCCATCCATCCTCTATTCAGGATGAAAGATTTTGTTATATATGAATAATGCAGCAGGCAGTGGGAAGCACAGCTACACATCACACTACAGAAAGGAAAGAAGAGCTGAATGATTGGGCTAAAAGAGTGTTATGATGGATGGAGCTGTGTTTCTAGGTTCATGTGTGGCAATAAGATGCCCTCGGGGACTGTGAGACCATGCAGCCCATTAACAAACACAATACTTGTTTATTTATTCGGCAAAGTGTCAGGACTCTGTCACACAGTGTGTGTTTATGCTAGATTTGAATACGCCAATGTGACAAGTGGAGAGATCTGAGGGAACCCAAACCTCTTCACAAATTTACACAATACCAGAATAGTTTAATTTCATGTTGCTCCATACAGCTGTCTAGAGCCCTCCATGTTTGAGAGCCTGGTTATTTACAATGCAAATATTTGCAGAACTTCATGCCCTTTTCTAATCAAAATGTGTCACAGTTCCCCTAATTAAATCCCAGCCCCTCCTGCATTGCCCATTCAATAAACCCAGAAAGATAGTATCTTGATTCTAGTTAAGTAAATGGAAATCCCTCATTATAAAAGAGAGAAATCAGAAGAACTCTAAAGTAGTGATTGGATCCTTGTCATTGAAAGGTTCACAGGAGCCTGTAGAGAGCTTGTGCTGTCTGAAGGCTCATCGCTGTTATAGGGCTGTCATTAGAGATGCTCTCCTCCCTATGGACCAGTTCTTCCATCCCAGGGTTCTCATTAGTTTGCCCAGTCAGGCTGGGAAGATGACCAAGGGGTCTAGGTGGGGGTGTGAGCTTCGGTGCATGGTGATTGAGCTCCTGAGACAAAGCCTCCTGTTCCTTAGTCCTCGCTTGCCCTTGTTTATCTCTAGAATCAACGCTCTAAATTGAAAACAAACACATCAACGGGTTGATGGACCCAGGGGGCGGTGTTCTTTGAGCAGGAGTGGAGGTGGCATGGGTTGTGTGAACCTTCTGTCACCTACATGGTAAACACAGCCTGGTGGGACCCTCGAAGCTTGGAGCTCTGGGTACAAATGTGGCACCCCCAGGGCCCTGAGTTGATGCTGTTCAATGTGAAAGGTATACTAAGCCAACCAGGAGACAGTTGTGACAGAGAGCTTCACTTCTTATCACACTCCCCTTAATCTCCATCAGACGGCATCCCAATTGGAGTATCTTCTTGTGGTACATGGATTAGGGATTTCCTATCTAGCCCGGAGTCTTATGTGTGCTGACATTCTGTCATATTATTGGTAAATGGAGCAGTGCAGCACCATACATTTTTGACTCACGCCTTAGGAATTAGGCTTTTTATAGTGAAACATGCATGGTAACTGCTCTACTGTGTCAAGCAGTCTTGATGAGATCAAGTTCGCACAATTTGTTCTGCACCACCAAAGAATCATGCTCCCCACTCACAGATGAAATGGCATGGCAGATAATCTGAAACTGGTTTTCAGGGAGGCACTAGGATCACCGCATGGCATCAGAAGTGCCACTGTGGCAGCTGGAGTGCATTCGTCCAGGCAGCACAGGCGGTGTGCTTTTTGTGTGTGTTTTTTTTAGCGGGAGTAGAGAACAATAGCAATGGAGAGAGCCAGGCAGCCGGGAAGCCAGTTAGATTTGGCACAAGGAGCTTATAGCATTGCTAGTGGGGCAGTTTCTGCAAGCAGTCGGCTCCTGTGCTTAGGGGCACTCTTTCAGCTGGTTTCTCGTTGAGCCCAGACGTATTCCCACTTTGCTTCGTAGCCCAAGCCGCGGTCAGATGTGATGGACGGACCCGCCACATTGGCCAGAGTTAAAAGGGGGTGTGGATCGTACATCCTCCCATGATGCCGATGCTAGAGCTTTGAACTTACACTTTGTTTTGTAGAAGAGCCCACGGAAAATCCCGCTTACCGCTCTCCCCAGTTTCTGTAACAGTTCTTAAGGGTGTGAGCCACCCCTTCAAGGAGGGAGCTACAGGCACTGAGCTGACATGGTAAAAATAGATTTCAGTACAGAGGCAGCCCCACTCCAAAGGAAAGGCTACATAATCCATGCTATGCCATTAACCATGAGTGCAGCTGTTATTTAGTAGCACTTTGACGCATTGTGCTGCAGTAATCAGTGACTAGTTAAGTACACTATGAAAAGTGCACCAACAACGTTATGCAGTGCTCCACCTAAGCTCCTGCTGCGAGCTGGGTGGAGCCCAGCTCCTTGTGGAGCTGCACAGATACGTGTGTTTGCTCAGATATTTTGACACTGTCAAACTGCAAGGAAGGCAATAATACAGTCGGGAAGAGGTCCTGGAAAGAGGATTCATGTCCCACTTGTTTAGGGTAAGGTCTGTCTCTACTGTATATGGTGAAATAGGCCTGGATGCTTTAGCAATTTAGCGCTCAGAGTTACACCTGTCAGGTGGAAAAGAGATCTGCCATACGGGGCTGGCCTACTGTTTTGTTAGCTTCTAGGTTGGGACCTGCATTATTCTGAGTACAGCAGTGTTTAGAAATACTAGTTTTTATGGAAAGGTGCATGTTAGATTAGTGGCATTTTCATTCTATGGTTATTTTTATGCTTCATGAATAACACTAACACTTTCTTATCAACCTGCATGTTGACTCCTCTTTGCGTGCCAAATGTTTGATTTTGAGGAGTGACCAATTCTAGTGTAGTGAATAAACTTGATGTTTGCATCGAAATTGCAATGAAGGACGTGTGCTTTCACAAGGGCTTTGTGTGCTCCACTGTCTTAAAACTTGGATTGAACAAAATGCAGACTTCAGGGGATGCTGGTTGGGAAAAGACAGGACTTTGGGGACTATCAAGGGCACTTGATTCTCATAAGTGTCACATTGGTGATAAAAAGTGATTATCTCGACTGAAACATGTTAGGCCAAGACAACAACCACTGCTTTGTCTCACCACTACTAAGTGGAAGCTAATGAAGTAGATTTTAAAAGACACCTCTGGAGTTGATCTTAGAAGACACTTGTGGGAAAGGAAAGATAATATTAGGTTTTGATGTTGCCACTCATTTGATTTGGACTGAGATGTTGTGATATTTTCTTTGGCTTTAATGTAGCATTTACTGAATGTTTGAGACTTAACTGTAACCTCAGTCAAACCCCGTTTTGTGTGCAATCCTGGGTGGGACATGTCTGCTAAAATCTCCCTTAAGATAAGCTTTTTTAGATTAGCATTTTGTTTTCCCGTGTTGATTAAGATCCCAGTTGACTTGCTTTCCTTTTAATGGCAGGACTCCGTATGGTTAAAATAAATGGTCCACCAACAAGTCAGGCATTAACCTTAACGTCTTCATTCCCGAATATTTTTCTACCCTTTGCACCTGCATGTGATCTTGGCCTTTAGTTCTTGTTTAAACTGACTGTTGCTTGCTTATATTACACACTTATGAGTGAGCTAAGTATATATGTGTTATATGAGTTAGGAGCATTTATAGTCTGTAGCGTATAAATTTCAGTCTTTATTGGAGTTCACATCAGTCCAGCACTCAGAGGTTGTGAATTTCGTGTACCACATAC
The DNA here is from genome assembly GCA_026781065.1 of Mormyrops boulengeri. Lineage (NCBI taxonomy): Eukaryota > Metazoa > Chordata > Actinopteri > Osteoglossiformes > Mormyridae > Mormyrops > Mormyrops boulengeri. The sequence continues at coordinate 5,331,298 of JAODLD010000021.1, forward strand.
AAGTGGGAGACACGTTTAGCTTGTGCTTGCCTTACTGAGGTTCACTGAAATATTAAAGCTCAATGAGAATGGTCATAGGCAGACCTGTATGAGGGGGATTATGTAAAAATTTTAAACCTCTTCGGCTTATTGAGCATTTTCTAGTTAAGTTTCAGGTTTGTCATGCTTGGAAGCTTCATAACATTGACAATGAATGCAACACTAGCAGTAGGTAATAACAGAGTTTCTCGGTATCAGTCTTTATATACCCAAAACAAGGTGCATGGACACTCACTTTCTGAAATCCCTTTCAAAACCTTAGCTTAATGATGCGCAGGCTGCCATTGTGTATGATTGTGTGAAATCACTGCAAAACACGGTGGTATAACGTCAAGGTCATGCGTGCGGGTTTGTGTGAAGGACAGGAGCATAACTGGGTTACAGTTTGGGGCTTTTGCATAAAAGCTGACAGTAGTGTAATAACTAGGACATATCAAATGATGTGTATTGTTTTGTTGATAATATGGAAATATAGTGTTATGTTCTTTACAGCTGCCAGTCAAGAAGACCATTTTTAGGTGGCATTTCACTTTTCATCAAATGAAGGATTCTGGGAATAATAATGCATGCATTTAAAGTAAATATCATGCTTCAAGTTGGTTTGACACACTGAAAACAGAGACAGAGGGCAACCAAAGTACACCCAGTAGATGTTTATAGTCAGATCTTAAAAATTACAGAAGCAGAGTACATATACTCTGCTCTATAGACTTTCAAGACATATCTGAAGATCATTTACTGCTAATGACCTACAGTAAGCAAGTGAATTTTTAAGAAACCAAATTGGAGGTGTGTGTCTGCACCAGAACATGTTCAATGACACAGAAAACCTTGGGGACGGCCATGCTATGACACAATATAAGTATGAAATATGGCCGCCTATACATTTAAAGAGGAATGACTGGGAGAATGTTTTACAATAGCTCTATTTTCTGCAGAAAGATTAGATTGTGTAGTTGAACATTAATCTTTTAAAGTAGAAAAGAAAAGTAAAAGAATCTCTTCTGCCTTTCCAGTGCTGGTGGTGCACCATGTTGCAGGGTAGGTCACATTTCTGTCGTTGTGTATTCTGTCTTGTAAGACAAGGTGGAGGGAATAAAGGAGACTGTGAAAAATCCATACATGCTTATTTGTTGTCCAGAACTCTGTGAGATAAGAAACCTGCTTTCACTTTCCCTCCTGAGCTTTGAAGAAAGTAAACTGGGCTTGAATAGTATTTGCTGCTCTACACATTTGTGGGTCAAACATGCAACTCTGTACTGGCCCAACCCTGACACTGATTGAGAGCATGGCTGCCTTTGTGAGGTACCAGAGCTCAGCTTTAAATCGCTCCATCTCTCTTTCACCACAGGCGTGTGAACGAACAGGTTAACTTATGCCATCCGTGCCCTTGTGCTTTGAAATGGATTATGTGTCAAGTAACGCCATAGATGATTCCTCCTGCCAGCCAACACAACTCTTTGTCCTGAGAGTGAATGTATATTTGTTTTTTTTTTTTTGTTTTTTTCAAAACAAAGGTGTGTAACAAAGCCGATTATCTTCGGTAATTGACTAGCACTAAAGTAGACGGAATATGGACATCTTACCAATGACATAAGGATATATGTTGTGAATTCACAGATTTTCCCACCTGTTGGTTTTAACCTCAGCCTTGGGTAATACAGGCTACATTACTTATTACTTTGACTTTGGCATACAGCACGCCCCTTATGAGGACTGTTGAGTCTACTGTAGTGTAGCAGAATGTTCTTTGAAGTTTGCTCAACCATGGCTTGTGTGTGTGAATGGAAGTATCATTAGTGTCTCATCAGTCAGTGTACTGAGGAGTATCAGTCAGAGTAATAAGGAGTACTAGTCAAAGTAACAAACAGTCCGGTCTGCCCCAGGGAAATCACTCACTGAAACTTGCAGTTTTTTTCCTGCAGTTTCGCTTTTCTCCTTTGTTTGAATGTTTGTGGTCAGACTTTTTTTTGATATGTTTAAATACAATACAGAGAAATCCAGTCAGAAAGGGAAGCTGTTACAGAATCGACCACCCCCTCAAATGTGGAAGCCATTACCAAGAGATTAGACCGGCCTAATTTGGGCTACGAAAGCATGGGTGACCTTAATAACAGACATTGCACTAAGTTGTCAAGCAAGAGAATCCTGGAGGCATCTTTTTATGGGGGGTGGGGGTGGGGGTGGGGGGGTCGTAGGGATCCTGGGAATAATAACATGGATGTTGTCGGGCTTTGACCTGTCTGCTGAATCACCTGAATGTAAAACATCTTCTGTCTCTTTGGCCTAAAATTAGTAATTGATTGTGTTTCGTCACCACTATAGTACCACCCTGCATTCTAATTCCGCATGTCTCATGCCTGGCAGTGAAGGGCTTGTCTTCGTAGGCTCACGAGACAAGCTGGTGCTCTCATCTTGTCAGGAATGCCACAACTGTGCTGCATTTAAGTCTTGATGAATAAGGGCAAATGGAAATGGAAAATGAGTCACAAGGCTGCGTAGTGTAGCGGGATTTACCATAGCATGCATTCCTAAAAGTAGAAGGAGGACTGCCCCCTAGAGATAAATCTGGTGGGGCTGCTCTTGGGTCAGCTTGTTCTGTGGACATGAACTCGCTCCGTCCTGCAGTCTGTTTACACACGTCTGCTAAAGAGAGTACGTTCTCCAGGCCACGCTCAGCCCCTTCCCATCCACACTTCCCCATGGACTGAAACCTGGTCCATGACTGGCGGGATGTGGGAGTGAACTTTTGTCCCACGACCTTTATCCCATAGGGCACACGTAAAAGGGCAGATGCTGTGCCATGAAGAGGCCCATTTTGCTCTTCAAAGAAAGGTCAGGTCTCTGCAGGCCACATCCGCTCAGCCCTCACATGCTTATTTAAAGGATTGCTGCCCCCCCCCCATATCGCTGGCAGAGCAAGAGTTTCTGTTTTCTATATTTCTCTACAAAAAAGGCCTGATCTGAAGACAGTGGCTCAAAATGCCAGCGTGAGATCAGCGAGAGGCTCGTTTACAGATGCTTATGCATAATTCAGAACAAGCTATTCTCAAGGTGGCTGAAATCGGCTGACACCGATTTTTCATCTTAGCCTCAGTGCTCTCTGGCCAAGGGTAGAAAAGTCATGGCTTGGACCACCGTGGTGCAGACAGTGAAGGAGTGGGCATAGGTGTGCACTGACCTGCACCGTCCTTGGCAACATTTGTGAGCCCTGCTTCGTTCTGTGAATTTTGTGAATTCTCATTATTGCTGTTCTGTGAGGCCTTGCTCCTCCTACACATGAAGCAGTGGGGTGTGGTTGTTTCTGAATTTAGCTGTGCAGCTAATGATGATGAAATCTTGCTTACTAAGACAGCATCCAATGAGCAAACATGCCTCTTAAACATGTCCTTAAACAGCTCTGTCAAGGGAGTAATCTGATTGGACAGAAATATGTCTTCAACACATACACTTTTCCTTTGCTTGCTCATTAAAAGTAAGTGTCATGATAGAGCTGAGGAACAGGGAAAGACTATTTGCTTTTCAGCTGTCACTCTGCTTGCTTATCTTTTAACCTTGGGGCAAAAATTAAAGGATGGCCTTATTGGAAGAGTTAGTATTGATTATTACCTCATTTAATCACGTTAGGTCTATTGAACATGTACTTATTCTATTTTTGGAGAAAAACAGATGTCCCAGATCAAGTGACCACAAGTCTTACCTTGGGAGATCTTGGTGCCATGAACAAGTAGAAGCACCTTTTTCCGCCATTCATTGAATGACTTGGTTTTCCTGACCCGGCTGCTCCCTGGAATGGATTTGGTAAAGTTGGGTGGATGGCTTCTCTGTTGATCCAGTCTCAAGCTGCCCCACATGAGAGGTGGTCCCTCCCTCGTCTGACAAACTTCCCCCACCACGTTCACTAACCAATGCAGCTGAGCGGCTGTGTAAATTAGTTGAATTTTTTTGCGGTTTTGAGGTGTGACTCTCACCTTATCCAGGATGTTTGCTCTGCTTGAAGGTCCGTGAGGGTCAGGCTGTTTTCTTTCTGCTGGCAGTGAAATAATTATTTGGATATGGAGTCACCTCAACCTGCGATGGGCTGGCCCCCCATCCTGGGTTGTTCCCCGCCAAGTGCCCATAGCTTCCGGGATGGGCTCGGGACTCCCCGCGACCCAGAAGGATAAGCGGTTTGGAGAATGGATGGATGGATGGAGTCACCTCAACCTTAATTTCAGTGCACTCTTCGCCCTGTCTTACTGGAGTTTTGCATCTCTAAGTTTGACATACCTAGAGTAAAGCACTGGTAAGACATGCTTTTTCTAAGAATTTCAGCTGGCAAAGGGAGGCTTTACCTGGCCTCATTGTGGAAGTGTATCGTGCAGTAACTATGCTAATGTGGTCCATTAAATTGTATTCCCACCCTGTGTAAATGCATCTCACAGCGGCTCTTAAGTTTTGGATGACCTCTGTCACACATCGGCCCAGTTTGGTGCAGTAGCTACCTTAGCTATCCATGACAGCTCTCTGAGGTCATTAAAAAGCATGACTGGGTGTTTAGCTAAGCGATACCTGAGCCAGTTAGCCTGTGAACCTCAGTAAGCAATGGTACATTACACTCTTCTTAGTACAGGCACAACATTAAGCTCCATTTAGCAAACGTCTCTCTGCTGTTTCTGCCTTCCAAAGGGCCTGCTGTGTTTCTATAGCACTCAGAGTATTTTAGGACATAGTTCTGCAAGCGTGACGTCCCTTGCCATTGGAGTGGACATACTTTTTCTGGGGACTCTTGGGATCATAAACTCCATGTTCCAAGACTCAAAGGCAAGTAGAATCACAATGTACTAAAGCTGACAAACTCGAGAGGATTTTCTCTGTTTTGGCCCATTAATGGACTGCCATGCATCCATTTTTCTAGCTGTGCTTTTGAGACTGGCTGAGGCTTTACTTCTTTATGACAGTGTAGTGTCCTGCTGGGGCTGGACAATATATAAAATATTATACCCTGATTATGAACAATTATGTCGTCATCAATTTGAATATTGTGTTGTGATATAAAGTTGTAATGGATTTTTTTACACAAATTCCATCAAGGTATGAGTCCGTCGTTGGTGTAATTTATCATAATGCCTGTCACTCCATAACAATTAGTAAAACAATTTGGCATTATAATTAGAAACACCTAAGCCCATCCATTATATATTTCTGTTTTCTACATATGAATTTTAGAATATTGTGATAAATATCAATATTGTGAAAATCTCAGAAAATATTATGATATGCATATCACCCAGCCCCGGTCAAACCCGTTCTCTTGAATGAACAGCGAGGCAGTCAGATTAAAGAATCGGTCTTTCTAATTATTTAAATTGGATTTTAGTTTATAATCCATTGAATTTGTCACCTTTTTCACATTGTGATTCCATTTAACAGAATTTTAAGCAAAAATGAATCAGTGGAGCAAAGAAATGACTTGAATTGTATTGTGATAATTATCGATATTGTTTGGTGTGAAAAAAGTTAGAATGCTAAAATATTTTGCCATATCGTCCAGTTCTATGTCCCCCACAATGGATGCAAAGCAAATAGATAAACACCCCCCTCCCCCAGGTAACATACCAATATGCTGAATGCCACAACACTACCAAGGACCGCTCTAAGTGCCACTTCAATGGTGCACTGGTACACTGCCTTAGGGAGCTTTCCTGCAGCTGAGAGACTTAAGAGCCCATGATGACCCAGCAGGAGGTTGGTCATGTTGACACACATCATACAAACATTGCAGGATAGGAGACAAGAGAACAGAAAGGGCAGTGTTTAAAAGCAAACATCTGAGCAGACCGTAGATGGGGAACACTGCCCAGTCCTGAAGGTCCTTCTGGACCACAGGTCACTCCAGGGAGAGCATCGCCTGTCCTGCTTTCTACCCCATCTTCACAGAGTTTCCCAGAAAGGTGTGAGTGGTGCGGGGAAAGAGGCCCATATTTGTACTGTATTTTTGACACACATACACCACCACGGTTCAGTCACAAACAGCCTCTTATTCCAGTATGAATGATTTTTTTTGTGGTGGACACTTGCATTTGTTTTATATTAAAAGAAACTCAACCTCATGTCTCTTGCCTAAGGATGTTACATTTTTTGCTTTCCTCTGGGGTACCTTTGCATGATGGAAAATCAGATAGAACTATGTATTTTATATGTGTTAAATGCATCATATACTGAAAAAGAGCTGATTCTGTGAGCGGTTTCTGTGCACTGATTCAGAATTATACCTGTCTTTTCCATGTTATGAGTTATTTACCCAGAGCTCATTAGCACGGAAGTTGAAAATAGTCAAATCCACCCCAGAGATCCTGTCTCTCTCCACTCAGAAACTACTGAGGCCTGTACTGTGTCAGGGACCTTCAACTGTCAGATGGTCACCCACAACTTTTTAGTATACTTATGCTGATTATAGCAAAACCTTTGTTTGTGTGTGTGAGTGGGGAGAGGGGGTGGAGTATGTCTGTAGACAGATGCACGCCCCCCCCAGGTTTTAGCCAAGTCCTCCTGAGGCGGGACATGTCCATATCCGGGCTTCGGCTGGTGGGTCTATCCCAGCATTTCTGTGGGCTAATCTCACCCAGCCTTATCTGGTCACTTTGCATCAGTGACATTGCATCAGTAATTCGATCAAGCGGAGGGGGTTACCGCATTCCCATTAATTCTAAACAGTGAATAGTGAAATGTAGTAATGCCTTGTCCATCACTAATTCCCCACAGTCAGCCATGTTTACATAATACTGGAGAGTAGCTTGCTCTATAGCCAGAAGTAAATGGGGGCCAGGCAGGCTGCACAACCAGCTGGAGAATAAACCTTTGTGGCCTTAAATAGTCCCAATCGAGGCTAAGTGCTCAGTGTGCAGCTTCTCAGCCATGTGACAGTGATGGGCTAATTTGCTGTGACCTTGTGAAGGATGGCACCCTTGGCCCAGAGGACAGAGGCGCCTTTGTGTTTGGGGAAGGGAGGGAGTTCTGTGTTTGGCTGTGTAGCACGGGCCTCCATTGAGGTTTCGCACTAGGGAGCTTCTAAAAATACACCATGGGTCTCATTGGTCTGTCTCCCCCTTGGATCTAAACATCTTGAATGGTCAAAAATGCTATGCAACAGCTATGTACGTGACAACTATGCATGTTGGTCATCTGACAAAACATTTGCTGAGGTCAGGCAAGGGTTATTAAATTCAGACGCCCGGCCGTGGTCATGGCGTGACTGTGCTTAAAGCACCATATCCCAACATGTGTTTGAGTTGCGTGGTGCATTTCTCCATTACTCCTCCTCCTCTTTGCCCAGGATGTTCCGTCAACCTAAATGCAGCATGGCTGGCTTTTATTTCACTTTCCAGCTGGGGTGTCTGGCCCGCGGTTCCGTCCCACGGTTCTATTTGGGGAGGGAGGAGGTGGGAGGGGTGGTAGATCAGCTCAAGCTGAGACCTGGGAAAACAGCTGTCTTTAATTTTCCATGCAGGATCGGAGCCAGGGCCAGTCACCACCTGGAGCATCTCACTATTGTGACTGTAAGCTCACAGGCTTTCCAAAATGGAAACACGTGGGACCCTTGTGAATGAAGGAAGTTTTCCTGGGTCTTCAAAATACTGCATGCAAGAATGAGTTGCCTGGCTTAGGGGCTCAAAATGGGTCAGAGACATTTTTCTCATGCTTGTACTTCAATCTTATAGGTTTGTAGCCTTGTAGCAGCGTAGTAACTATGCAGGACAGGGCACTATAGCCTTGACAAGGTCATGAATACTGTAGGTAATCTGGTTAGCTACTAATCATAATGCCGTTTTTGTGGGTTTATCTGCAGCATGCTGAGCCCCATGCCCCCTGAAAGCTCATGGGGTTCTGCCCTCTCAGCACCAGAGATCGGAAGGCTGATGCTTCATGTCTTGTGGCTGGCAGAGTAATTTCATCATTGGGCCCTTGAGCAAGGCCTTTAATCCTAATCACGCCAGGAAAACTGTATGGCCTTGCACTCTGCAGAGGGCTCCTCTCATGCCGTCACTCATATATCGATGAAGGCCCCATTCAAACCCCATCCACCCCAACTCTATGGATGACAAGCAGCCATGATGATGATGACACCTTAGTGGAAATGGGAGGGGCCTAAGGCCCCTATGTTGGCCTGGGGGGGCTTATTAGGGGGTCAGAAGCCAACCTCAGTAAGACGCCTTTTAACCACGTTCACCATCTGAAAGGAATTAGTATGTCTGTCTGAGCATCAGATCAGGGCTCCAGATGGGGAAAGCGACAGCTTCTGGAGTAGCAGACAGGCAATTATAGAGCCTCAGATCCCACAACCATGACTGTGTTTTTATTCTCCATTTTCTGTGTCTTCAAGTATATCTATGGTTAAGAGACTTGTGCTGCTGTCGATCAAACTGTTTATTTCCCAGAGGTTTTTACACCTTGTAGTCATGGAAGGCCATGTAGGACATGTCATAAATGCTGGATGTTACAGGACATTACTCATCATTACGATGAAGGCTATGGGACATTATTTGCCTGTTTTTTTCTAAGTTGAATGTACGTTACAGTGCATTGCCTATTCAATACGCAATCTGGGCCCTGTAGACCTATCTAGGGCTATCACAGTTTGGTTTTGCTTACTGTTCACTTACTCATTTATCAGATATTAGATGGGTGCTACAAAGGCCCCTGTGTTCTCCCTGCATATCACGACTGAAACAGACACTCAGTCTCGGGGATCTTCTCCGTCTCGGCAGCAGACTGGGTGGCAAAAGCCAGCACCGGCCTGGACGGCAGCCAATCCAAAGCCAGTTCTGCTCCGCCCGATCTCCTTGGTGCCACATGCGGATCAGCACGTCCTGCTTGGTGCCGTTGGTCCAGCTGTCTGATGAACCACTAGGGTCGCCTGCAGGAGGTCGTATTGCTACCTACAGCTTGTCACTTTTACTAGTCAGTTCACTTTGAACTACAATTGGAATCAATTGCTTTTCGGCTTAGCTGGGGTTGTGCTACACTATCTGGGGGGGATGAACGAACCAAGCCAGGGCGATGTAGGAAAAGTAAAATGGCGAGTTCACGTCATGCTGAATCTGGGCCATCTGCATGGGAGTGTCTGTGTGGGCCAGTCACAGATTCCAGCAGCTTATCCCGACTTGTGCAGTGACCATTGCCGGCATTCTAATGGCAAATCTGCCAAAAGCAGATTTACATGTATCCCCCCCCCCCCGCTCTACATGTTGATAATCAGAGTAATGGAGTCTTCTCTTGAGCTGAGGAATGGCTTGATCCCACGTAATCCAGTGTGACTGGGTGGCGATTCAAGGAGGGCCACTGACCAGCTCAGGCTCCAGCTGCCACTCAGACTCCCGCCCATCATCCAACGGCAACCTGGCCCAAAAACCCCTCTGGCTGGCACAGGAGCCTGCCAAAAACCAGCACGCACCGTTAACTGGATCTTGTAACCGGGGCAATAAGAGCCGCCCGCACTGTTTCAGACGCTGCACTTCACTGCAGCAGAGCCTATTTATAGCTCCTCTCTCTGAAGCGAAATTTCACTTTTAGCATGTCTAAATCCTTCCTGTCCCACATTATTAATGAAGTCGGACTGTTTTTCTAGCCAGGTGGGAATAAAGAGGCTTCCATTCGGCAGCTTGCCATCCGTCTGATCCTGCTGCTGCCTTTGATTGTGATTCAGCGAGGCTGTGACAGCCTCCCCACCTCCGGGGTAACATGTACGTGCCGTCGCAAACTGAAAACTGCTGCATGTGGCCAGAGCAGGTGCTGATTGGATGCCTCGGTGGAAAAAATAGCATGTCTCACAGCCCCTCTATTCATCTCCTGGGGGTTCCCACCCTGCCATGACCCTCCGCCCCCCACCGTACTCTCAGCATGCAAATAAAAGCGGTGTGATATTGCTGCAACATTGGCGGAATTTCTTTGCGAGTGCACAAGGGTATCGCCGGGGGGAGGGTTTTCGCTCTGGAGTGAGGAGCATTGATTGGCTAACTGGCACACCTGCTGAGGCAGACGTCGGGTGCCAGGGAGGCAGTGAGGACACGAAGTCAGAAGCCAGGGGCAGCTTGTAGCAGCATGGAAAATGCCTCGTTGCTATTTGATGTCCTGATGCAGGAACAAGGCTGTGATGAGTTGCTCTTCCCTAGAAATCACTACATGGACATTTTCCAACCAATAGAACTGGAGATATTTGTACAGAAGATGGATGGAGGAATCAATGGCAGCAAGGGAAGACGTAGATGAGGGTGTTTCACTACAGTCATTTTTTAATGCTGTGTCAGGGCTCTTGAAAGGAATCTCATGTTGCCTCACACCTCCGTTGCTATTCTGAACTAGCACGTGGTTACCATGGCAACTGCCACATGGCTCGGCATTACCATACGGACCTCCGCGGCTGCACCCCGCGTTGCTTTGAAGAGGCTCTTAAAGGACATGTGCAAAACACGGGTAGTCCGTAACATAACACCCACACACATGCACGCCCGTATATATGTGCCTACACACAAACCATGTCGCCATTAAAAAAAAAAAAACTGGGATCCTTTGTGAAGCAGGTTGTAATGAGGTATAATAAGACCCAATTAAAGCCTTTGTAACGGACCTGCAAAGTGGTTTGAAACCAGACTTTTTCATAGCATTATCGAAGAATTTACTCGGAGTTAGTCAATAGTCTAAGGATAGTTTATCAAGAGGATCAAGAGACAATATGATGAAGTAACAGAAACTGCACAACAGAGACACATCAGGTTAACTTGTATTGTAAGAGATTCCCTTCCCAGTATAAAGATCCCACTTCGCTTCTATACTTGGAATGACCCTTCATGCATTTGTGATCTGGGCCCAAAAAGCACGCTCTAACTTAGGACCAAACTGCAATAATAAATGCTTAATCACACAGCAAGACTGATTAATGAATCCCCAAATTATCATAGATACAAAATTAGAGATGTACGATACATCAGATAACATATTCATTTTGGCAGGTATTTGTTAAAAAAAAATCAAGATATGGGCATCAGACCAATGTGTCATTCTTGGTCGATATATTTGGCCGATATTTAGATGTTAGTCAATATTGAATGCTATCAGCACGAGAACTAAAGACACAAGTATTAAAATAATGTAGAGGATTGCATTGAACGATGAGTCATTTTCTGTAGTGGACGACGAAGGATTACGTCAGTTCATTCACCACTTACAAGATGTCTCAAAGTAGCAGGCTGTGGGTGAGATCCAGCCTGCGAGATGGTTTTATGCAGCCCACGACATGTTTTGTAATTCATCATTACATCTGGCCCGCAGATCGATCCTTCATTCTCCACAGACTAAAAAACAATGTAAGGTCATTCAGCTAAGCCCCCACCCCCCGCCCCTGCTCAGCAACAATTTAATGATAATAACTGGTTATTGTATTCGGAATATGGGCATCAAAAATATTATATATATACATACAACATTCCAGAGCACCACAGAGGACACGATATCTGATCATATGACATCAGTGACCTTGTTGGGGGGAATTGTTAGCTTCTCTTTTCCTTTTTTTGCTTTGTTAAGAACATATAAGTCAACCTTATTCTTTAGGCGTGTCCGTTATGCATAGGCACACAACCAGAGCGTTTTAAGACAGCTGTGAGGAGGCAGTCATGGGCTGGCCTTGTGCTGAACTCACACAGCAATATGAAGGCTCAGCAGCTTCCTTTCCATGTGACTTCAGGCTTCCAGTCTCCTCTTTTAGCAGCCAGCAGTGGGGTCTGGCTGAGGTTACATGCTTTCCATATTGCCTCCTGCTCGGATAGGGAGCCTCTTATTGAGTTTCCTCAGTCAGTGTCGCCTGCCCCATACTGCCTCTTTTTTCAGCTCTCTAGGTCAATCAGAGAGAGGCCCGGATTCCAGGCCTGTGGCCAGGTCACCTTAGGATGTAGGCAGTGGGACTAACTCAGAGGAAGCTGCCATAGCCCACTGATCCATATTTAAAAAATATTTTAAAGTGTTCTGCTTCACTATTATGAAAAATGTTCTAGAAATGACAATATTGCAATTTATGATGCATATCTAAAAATGAATGTCCCCATAAGGATTTAGAAAGTTACAAAATATTTCGTAAAACGTTACAAGATAATTTTAGATATTTTTCTTATGCTGGTGGACAGGGTGTTATAGGTTAGGGGAGGAGGAAGAGTGAACCTAATTTGGGAACGGAAAAAGACACAGTAAAAAAGTATTTTTAAACCCTGCACTACCGGGTATTAGCTTAGCGTCACTGCGTGGTCACTGCATGGTCATCACTGAGAGGCCGGCAGAGGGGAAGCGATTGACTGTCGGGGACCCTCATCACCATGGAGCTCAGTCTCATGTCAACGTCTGAGCTCAGCCTAAATCCTAGCAGTGTCAGTTACAATCGCAGTGTGTCCACTCCAACACAGAAGTCGCTGCGCTCACAAAAGTCTATCCGGCCATAGCATCTTGTGTTAATAACAAGTGTCTCTCTTCAACAGGAATCGAGCACAGAATGAGAGAAGAGAGCCTGTGCCGACGACGGTTTTCCCTGTGCCCGACGACGAGCACGCCACAGAAGATCGACCCCCGGACACTGACGCGGAACCTGTCGTACGCTGGGGACCACGACATCTACCCCCTGAGCCCAGGTAAAGAGGAGCCACGGAAGCCAGCCGCGGAGAGTCTGTTCAGTCGCACTGTGCACGTTTCGCACAGGTTAAGGAGTAATACGTAGGTGTTGGAGGAGCGCAGCGTGTGGCCGTAAAAAAGGAGTAAAATGAACTGCAAGCACTGCGAGCTTGATGTAGCTTAACAGCTAAGTGAGCAGGTGGCTTTGGTTTAGTTATCTGACCGCCGGAGTGATTACCTGAAGGTATGGTACCCTTTGGATGAAACTTTAGTTATGCTTCACACTCTGGTCCTTACACAGAGCCACAGTTACATTCGTTTCATTCCAAGCCTGAGGGGCATGTCACGGGACAAGCCGGGGGGGCAGTTGAAGTCAGTGTGAAGCATTTTGTTATGGGCCACTCAGAAGCCTCTCCTCTGTGTTGCATCCACCTACCCCAGTTTGCAAAGGAGTCGTCACTAGGGAAGACGGGCTGACACGGGGTGTAACATCACACCCCAAAGGCCAAACCCCGCCCATAATTTCTGCACACGCATGCGCGCGCACACACGCAGACACACTCGCAGCGCATTAGGCTGTCAGTGCTAGAGTGTTACTCTGATTAAAGGGAGTCTCTAAATACAGACCTTACCGCTTAGTGTATTTTCGTACCCGAATGTAGGCTGAGGGTTTGTTTGGGCTTTTTGAACCCATTTGCTGGTTTCCGTTTCTTTTCTTTTTTACATTGTGAAGTAAAGTACCATTTTTTCACAGTTTAGACAAGATGTTTGGTGTTCCTAAGACATGCGAAATCTTTAACTGGGATTGTTTTGACGTACTGGTGCAATACTGAGTTGATCATGACGCTCTCATGTGTGTGCACGTGTTCACATGCGCGTGTGTCTCTGAACCCCTGTGGTTGTGTGGTGACAGGCAGCGACATGGAGAGGAATGGACTGGCTATGCTGAGGGACGAAGTCAGCCCTGTCCAGTCGCCAGGCAGCAAGGCAAGTATCTGATGTCACCTCCTCAGTCCGCTTGCTTGCTCCCAAGTCAGAAGCCGGCTTTCACTAGGCCCGTTTCAGACAGTCGCAGGCTCTGCACTGTTCCCAGTTCATCCAGAAATTGCATTTATGCTACTAGTGCACAAGTTCACAACTGGAGATTTCACTCATCAAGACAGTTATATATTATTGTTGTTATTGTTGTTGTTTTTGTTGTTGTTGTGTTGCTGTTCTTGTTGTCATCATAGCCGTGTGAAGCTTTTAGCTACTTGTAGTGATGGGTTGCGCCCGGTTGTGCTGCGTTTTTAAACTCGGGTCCCCCCACATTGGACTCCATGCCCAGTGATCCCACGCATGGAGCCCACGGCAACCTTTTCCTCACTTGTGTTCCAACCGAGACTATTTATATGCAAACCCCACTGCCGCAACATTATAGTGCGTCACGGAAAGCTGCTGCACACTGCAGCCACCAGGCACGGGACACTCTGGCCGGTGTAAGCCAGGACGCAGAGGCTCATAACTGACAGCTGGTGCTGATACTCATGGTTTCTCCGCAGCTGCTGATGTCATAGACAGAGTGCAGTGTCTCCTGCGCCCTTTGACAGACCTGCCAGTATGGCTTTGACATTTCGGGCACAGTCCGCTGATAGGGGGTGAAGGCCAACCATGGCCGTGTCCTCGGGTCTATCGCAGCAGTGTGGCATGCCCTCCTCATCCCCAATCGATATCAGCTGGCTTTTCTCTCTGGCTTACTGTCACATCAGACTGTGACCTTAGTTTGGATTTTGCTCCATTACAATGCTGCTATTCTTCATTTAAGCCGGGTTAAATTTTTTTTGTTGTTTTTTGCAAGCTCTGTCTGCTTGTAGCATTCATGCAATTCATAGCTGGAAGGGCACTTGCTAAGCACTGTCTGCTCTGATGAGAACAATGTGCAGTGAAGATACGTCTGAGTGTGAACGCCGCAAAGTCATGACAAGCGGGCAATATGACAGCCGCTAGCACAACCCCAGTGTCCATTACCCCAGCCGGCCTTTCCTCTCGTTAAGCTTTGCCACAGCACTGTTAGTGAGACCAGTTTATTTACAGTGTCCAGGCAGTCCTGATTTATGTTCTGCTTCCTTAAGTCCTTCACCTCATGATCACTGCAGGTGGTGGAAGGCATTTAGAGGCTGGACTGTATTCAGAACATCTCACTAAGGATTGTTTCCTCAAGACAGTAACTGAGCAGGGTGGATGACTAGTGAGTTAGCAGCATAGTAGTTAAGGATGTGACCTTGTAAATAAAAGGCGCTGGATTACAGCCCTTCTGTAATAGCCCTCAGCAAGGTTCTTGAACTTGAATAGTTCCCGAAAATTTTCAAGATACATAAATAGATACATAAATATATTCTGAATTCACAGCATCCTTCATGTAAGGAAATGCATTTCTTGTCCTGAATTAAAATAGCCTCCTAATTTCCTTTTGTTCTTTGAATGCTCCTTGAAGATGACCTTATCAGCGGGGGGGGGGGGGGGGGGGGGGGGGGGGGGGGGGGGGGGGGGGGGGGGGGGGGGGGGGGGGGGGGGGGGGG
>JAODLD010000021.1:5346627-5357318 GCA_026781065.1 Mormyrops boulengeri
AACTAGGTCTCTGAAGTGTCCACCAGCCCACGGGCCATGTTCCCAGGGAGGTGATAAGACTGGGAAACCCATAAAAAATTAAGGAACAATTTCAGCTGCAGCTTTTTGGATGACGCAGTAAAGGAACCACCCCCCAGTGAAATATTTTCCCCTAGAGGGCAGCGGGCATCTGCTGGCATGGGCTGGTCTCTGCTCAGGGTGACTGAAGAAGGCTTTGTTATGCTGTCTTCTGTCTTCAGCTGGAGGGCAGGGTACTCAATGGCCAGGAGAAGGAATGCTCCTCACCCACAGAAAAGCTGGCCAGGAAGGAATCTCTCAAAGTAGGTGGTCATTTTCCTACAGACAACACCTAAAATATTTGTCATTTCTGTCCTTGACATATTTTATCTGTGTATTTTATCAGTTCAACCTAATGTAAATAATTACAGGAAGTTCCCATGGTGTTACGTCCTGCCCATTATATCCACCTGACCCTCCTCCTGACACTCTGATCAGCCATGCCTAATGCGGGTTGCCACTTGTTAGTCTTTGTAAATAAGTCCTTGTTTGTCTGATCATCCCCAGTCTGTTGCTCCTCCTGTCTGCCCATGTCCTTCCCTGTAACAGTCCTACCGTTCTGACTCCTTGTTTTCTAACCCTTTCAGTTCTGTTCAGTTTAGTTCTAACAAAACCCCCCTTTGTTCACCTAAACACCTACCTCTTAGTCCTTCGTCCTGCGGATCATGACAGAATGCCCAGACTTTCAAAGAAACCCTACAGCCCAAACCTCAGCCCCGGATTGCAGGCCTCCCTGCACACTGGATCTCCTGGGTACCCCAGAATCGGAGACCTGAGGAAAGACTTCTTCTCCGTCCTGGACACCCACTGGAGTGGAGGAGTAATCCCGATGTGTGGAGGGTGCCCAAGGCCAGTGCTCGCTTCCTACATGCAGGGGAGATCCTGGCGAGGCTTATACCAGACTCGGATCCCCAAGAAGCAGAGATGGTCCGCTGCTGCATAGGAGAAGTGCGGCGGCTGGTCAGGTGCAAGTCGATCCCCGATCCCAACTCAGCCTGTCACCTCTCCGCTGCGTGAAGCTGCTCTACTCACCTCTTCCCCACTGTGTGAAGTCTCTCCACTTGCCTCTTGTCCACAGCATGAAGCAGACCTGCCCGTCAGCTCCCTGCAGCTTGCTGCAGATCCGCCCGCCAGCTCCCCACGGCTTGCCACAGCTCCACCTGCTGGCTCCTCCCTCCCATTTCCAGTCGCAGGAGGAAGAAGTGAAGGAAGCTAGCTGTGCCCATAGCTACCGGGCCTTTAGAGCACAACCGGATGAGACTACTGCTGTGCCTCTGGAGTCCGTCTTCGCCTCTGCTCTGCTTCCGGAGCCCATCTTCACTTCTACTGCGCCTCTAGAGCCTAGCCTAGGACCGCTGCTTCGACCGAACCTCCAGAGTACAACCCATAGGGTCCCACTCCACCCAGTCTTCCAGGGTCCGGCTTCTTCCTCCTTCTTCCTATCCTCCAGAGCTCAAACTGGGAGGGCTCCACAGTCCCAGGTCGCTAGCCCAGGGAGGACTGTTCCCTCCATGCTCCAGGCTTCCAACCCAGAGAGAGTCACTTAGCTCTTGTCCCAGGCTTCCAGCCCACAGAGGGCCTTTCAGCCTGCACCCCAGGCTCCTGGCCCAGACAGAGCCCGTCCGCCTGCTCCCCACGGCTGTGGCCTAGAGTGGGTCACTCCGCCCGAGTTCCTCTCTCCTGGCCCAAGGGGGACTCCTTCTCCCTGCTCACCTCCAGGTGTCTCAGCTTGTCCCCGCTTGCTTCGTCTCCTGATGTCCTGTCGACTCCAGCTTCGTCTTCTGATGTCCCGTTGGCTCCAGCCTCATCTCCTGCCATCCCATCAGCTCATCACCCTCTTGCTTCTGCCCTGCAGTCGCCTTGACACCTTCTGGCCCAGCAGTCCCCCCAGTGCCCTAATGTCCTGCTGTCCCCTCAGCACCTTCCAGCTCCGGCCCTGTGGTTCCCTCAGTGCCCTCCAGCTCCGGCCCTGTGGTTCTCTCAGTGCCCTCCTGCTCCGGCCCTGTGGTTCCCTCAGTGCCCTCCAGCTCCGGCCCTGTGGTTCCCTCAGTGCCCTCCTGCCCCCAAGAGGGTTCCCTGCTCCCCGTTCCCCCCAGTCCCACCTTGGTCCCTGTCCTGCTACTGAATCTTGCCTCCGTTTTGCCCTGGCCTGTGAACCCTATTGCTCCCTCCAGCATTTCCTGATGAGCCACGCCTAATGCTTGTTGCCCCTCATTTATCTTTGTAAATAAGTCCCTGTTTGTCTCGTCATCCCTAGTCCGGTCATTAACATCACTCCTCCCATCTGTCTATGTCCTTCCCTGTACCAGTTTGACCATTGTGACCCCTTACAGTCCTGTTTGTTTTCCTGCCCCTGTTCAGTTCTGTTCAGTTTGGTTCCAATGAAACTCCCCTTTGTTCACCCAAACGCCTGCCTCTTAGTCCTTCATCCCACAGATCACGACACATGGCATCTGTCATCTGCAATTCTTATTTAGAAGGGCTTCAGCCACCCTTTTTTTGTCTTACCCCACCCTGAAAAATTATAATTCTAAATCCATTTAGTGATTTTTCCCATATTTCTTGGGAGCTGAATCCTAGAATTGCCCCTGGCATCTGGTCACATTTAGCGCGTCGGTTGGGACTGTACATGTCTTGACTATGCTACCCTCTAGTGGCCGACTATCATAGAAGGGTATGCAATGAGGATAGGAGGATATTTCAGAAATGTCCTTTTCTGTCTCTTTCAAAGGTCCAAAAGAAGAATTATCGACAGGAGAAGAAAAGGGCAACCAGAGAACTATTCAGCGCTCTCAAGGACCCTAGTGTGGTCATTATGTCCAACTGGCTAAAGGTGTGCAAGCTACTGTGGAAAAGAAACATTGCTCCAGCCATCAATCCATCTCAAAGAAACTTATCCAGTACAGAGTAGTGAGGGGGCCTGGAGCCTAGCCCAGGCAGCACAGAGCACAAAGGAACACCTTGGATGAGATACCAGTGCATTTTTCATTTCCTGTCAAATTTGTCTTTTTACCGTTTTCCAAAACATTAGCCTTGCTGTGGAAAAAAATCATGCTGGAATGGGCTGAAAATGTCATCAGACATGCCAGAGGAAATCTCTAACTAACAGAGAAGTTTCTTCGCCAGATCCGGGGCACCCTGAAGAGCTGGACCAAGTTGTGGTGTGTCCTAAAGCCTGGGGTTCTCCTCATTTACAAAACCCACAAGGTGGAGCACTGGGTGGGAACTGTCCTGCTCAATGCCTGCAAGCTCATTGAGAGGCCTTCAAAGAAGGATGGCTTCTGCTTCAAACTTTACCACCCACTGGACAAGTCCATATGGGCCATGAAGGTGAGGCCTGTTGTTCTCTTGCTGGTCTCTTTCTTTGTCCCTTCTTTTCCCTGCACCCATCTGCATAACACAGATTATTCTGTCTCCACAACATTAGGGCAGGCTGGCTCTAATTTGCCCCCTTGTTGGTGTTTCAGGGTCCTAAAGGAGAGAATGTGGGATCCATCACACAACCCCTGCCAAGCAGCTACCTAATCTTCAGGGCAGCTTCCGAGTCAGACGGTGAGCTTGTCATGCTGTTGCAAGACCGTAGACCTGAGCTGTTTGTGTGAAGTTCTGGGGTTTGCATGTCTATGAAGTGTGTGCATGACTTAGTCTTTTTGTATTTGCATGTTCTGGTTGTGTGTACATTGCGTGCTGGCTTGTATGTGTATCTGTGTTTTTAGGCCAGATCATTTGTGCAAACATGTGTGCGTGTCTGATTCACATGAGTCTTGGTGCAGGTGTGTGCACACATGCTTATGTGCTCCAATGACTCATGTCTGTCTGTCCAGGCCGCTGCTGGATGGACGCCTTGGAACTGGCTCTCAGCTGCTCCAGTCTCTACAAGCTCACCACCAGGGTCGGGCGAGATGGCGACCTGAACACACCCACTGAGTCATCCCACATTCTCCACCTCCTGCAGTCTTCCCCCCTGACTGACCAAGACCTCCTTCAGTGAGTATTCTCCTCTTCACCTTCTGCTAATTTACCCACAATGCCCACAATGACAAGCAGGTACAATGACCAGCAGTACTTTCATTCCTGGCAGTTTTGATGTACTCGCACCTGTTTGCTGACATGATCACGGCCCAATAGGACGAGGGAGGGCGCAGACATGCCTGAATAATGCATTTAAGTACATGATGATGTGAGGCAACAATGCTAGCCACTGCTCACTATTTAATCATAAATGAATTGCTTTGCATAAGCAAAAGAGGACAAACAAGAGTGACTTTATTCTAGTATGACTTTTCCAGTTTTTGCAGTGATGCAATTGCTGTTATTATTATTAACCCAGAAATTCCCCCTGGGATAAATAAAGTCTATCTTAATCTCAATCTTAATCTTAATCTTAATCATAATCTTAATCATAATCTTAATCTTAATCATAATCTTAATCTTACATAGTACTAGGTAGGATCCCTTCCAAAACCACTTAAAGGGTTGACAAGTTCTGCATTTGCAGAAAACTTTCTGTACATCATTGTTGTACTGAGCTGGTATTTTTGGCCTTTATAGCTTTAATGAGTCTGGTCATACTCCTCTGACCACTTTCATTAAGGTGTTTTCAGCCGCAGAACTGCTGCTGAATGGATACTTTTTGTTTATCACGCCATCCTCTGCAAACACTGTAGTGTGTGAAAATCCCAGTAAGGTGACTGTTTCTAAGATGCTGGAATCTACACATATGACGCCAATAATCATGGCATGTTCAGAATTGCTTAAATCACACGTTATGTATTGATGAAAAATCATCAGATTACATAAGACAAAAGGTTTTATTCACATAATCTCAGTCCAAAATCTTGTTCCCAAGCAGTATGTTATACAACAGCTAAAGACTGTATTGTGAAAACCAAATCCAATTCTTAATCTCAAAATCAGCAGACTAATCAAAGGCAGTAGGTCATAAATGCAGTCAGTATGATACAGAGAAAGTCACCAAATATTAAATTGGCAGGATGTAGGAATACCAACATGTTGTAGCTTTCCTAATGCTTAGCCACACTGTAAGTGAACCTCCTCACCCTGTCTGCATGCTATTTATATGCTATATATAGCATGCTATATATATATTCAGCTGCAGCTAGATGATTGGCTGTCTGTAGGTGCAGGCTGTCTGCGTTAACAGGCAGGTGTATCTAAGAAAATAGCCACTGCATGTATAATGTTTACGAATAAGTATCAACATTTTTTGTAAAAATACAAAAATGATCATTATCAATGTTCAATGAAATTGCAGACTCAGCACCAAATAATTATCCATTCTTTCCTGTTAGGCTTGACAAAAACAAATACTTGGCAATAATAATAATTTCACATTAACGTGGGAAATAAAATGTTTACATAATCTGCAATGAATCGAGGCAGTTATGATTAAGAGAGAATTCAGATACGCGTATAATTTCCCACAGGCTTTATAAATCCAGACAGCCAGAAAAAATGGGCAAGCTGGGTCAGAGCAGACGTTCATGGCCCCGCAGTAGCTTCCTGTGACGTGTCTTCATTTTCAGTAATGGCCTCTTGTTGAGTGAGATCCTTACCTACCTGAAGCTGCATCAGAGAAAGCACTCCACATTCAGAGTGAGCCCTCAAAGGCTGGAGCTCAGTGTTACATTTAATGAGTAGACTCGAGTGCCTGTCATTCTACATTGTGTGCGTGAGTGTAGGTGTGTGCGCAGGCGCGCGCATTTGAATACTCCAGTCCACGCCTGTTTTTCCAGATGGCACATGATTGTGTTCGTGTGGGTGTGCCGCTGCATGCGTTTGCGCGCATGTGCGCGCTGCTTCCCAAGTGAACAGCGTCTACTGGCTCTCAGTCAGGACTGTGCCGCTCCTCCAGAAATCTCCAGCCAGTCAGCTCGGGCACAGTGGGTCATGTGACATGTAAAGGAGCAGGAAGAGCCATGGAGAATATGAACCTTATACAAGCCTGACAGAGTCATCAGTAACAAAGCTTGGTGCACACAGGAAGCAGCCCAGGGTGGGGGAGACAGGGCCAGGAAATCAGATCCGTCTGCTTGTGTCTTCAGCACGTATTGTCTGCAGCTCAGGATCTAGCAGTGATTCAGACAGACGGGAGTCCCAGCCTGATCCTGGTTTTATGAAAAGCTTTGTTTTTTTAAAGCGAGGTACAGGGGAGCTGCTATCAAGGTAAGCGTGCAGGAGCATTCAGTGACCGCTTGCCCGTCGCCTCAGACGCAGAGGATGCGAGACGTGTCCATTTATTACCTCCGAAACGCGGCGAGAGAGGTGGAGCGGTGAAGTGAGGCTCATGCTGTTAGGAGAAGCCAGCACGGCAGACACAGAGGGTCACCGCTACAGTGCAGAATTATAGCTTGATCTGCGGAAGGATTACAGCATTCTCCCTATTATTTTATATATTATTTTCTATAAAAAGAATGAATACTTATCAGAGAATTGATGAGAGTACATCACTGAGGTGTCGCAGGTATTGTATGGGACAGACACTAAGCTTCATGCCCCAGTGACGGCGACCGTGACATTCAGAAGCTTCCAAGGGGAGGATAGTGGCTGTTACCAGGGCAACGGGGCTTGTTTGGTTTTTATCATGCAAACAGATTGTGGTTACTGCTGATACTCCATAGCCATTACTGTAGTGAGACTAATTACAAGTGTTCTGGAACATTAATTACTAAAAACACCAGGTAGGGAAAAGCTGTATATGTACTAAGTAAAGCTCTTGTTTTGTTTACTAGTTAAACTGTTGTTGAGGTTATTTTTTAAGTCATTGATCTGTGACGGTGTTGTAATTTGATTCTGTTGTCATTCTTGATGTAATCGGTTTTTTAAATAATAATACGATGGTAAGATGACTTGCACTTTTATAACAAAGCAATTGAGTGATATTTTTGGCCTTCATTTATACTCATATGGTTGGTTTATGTGTGTCTTTTTGTGTTTTTTTTTAAAGGTTGAATGAGTCCATGTTAGAAAACCACCACATGGAGAATGACGGCTATTCTGACAAATCAGAGCGGGAAGCCCACGAGGAGTCAGATACCGGGGCTAATGAAAACGGGGGGCGGCTCACTGAAGAAAGTGATATGGACCAATCCGATGACCTTTCCCCTTGCCTGCTGGCTACTGCCTATGTTGAACAAGGCCAAGAAGAGATGGGGGAGGTAAGTGGAGCTCTTAGAGAGTGCTCTCAGAGGTCAATCCAAGCACTTACTGAAAGAACATTTTATGTAAAAACAGTATAAATGTTTTGTATCATAAATGAAAACAAACTAATCCATGTTTCAAGCCGCATAAACAATGGTCTCTTCTACGGCGCCTCATCATGGTGATTCGGGCTGCATCACGTAGTAAAAACCCTGTCCCTTGCAGGCCGGAGAGGCCTCCCAGGTGGAGACCGTTTCAGAGGAGAACAAAAGTCTGATCTGGACCCTGCTTAAGCAGCTGCGTCCCGGGATGGACTTGTCCAAGGTGGTTCTGCCCACTTTCATCCTAGAGCCACGCTCCTTCTTGGACAAGCTGTCCGACTATTACTACCACGCCGACTTCCTGTCCCAGTAAGCTGGCGGCCTCTTGGCTCTCCTCCTTCCACCACATGTCAGGGCCTCTGTGCCCTGTGACCCGCAGTATGATTTTGAGCCTTACAGCCTCATTCTCCCCCTCCCCCAAACATAGAGCAATAGCTGAGGAGAGTCCTTACTGCCGGATGAAGCAGGTCCTGCGATGGTACCTGTCAGGCTTTTACAAGAAACCCAAGGTAAGAGATGCACCCCCCCCATTCCACCCGCTTTCCGCCTGTAAGTCCACCGGGCCACTGTAGCCCAACAGAATATCAGCACCAAGGAAGATCTGACATTATCTTGTAAACCATGCTATCTTTCTGGGACATTGGCATCAGTTTTTTTTGTATACCGCTGGCCCAGTACGATGCTTTCGGCACTCTGGGATTCTGCCAGGTAATTAGAGCTTCGGAACAGGCCAGGAAAAGCAGCTGACCTGCGGCTTCCAAAGCTGAGCATTTTCCATGGCCGTTCGGGCCGCTCTCACACATGACTGAATGGGCAGGAGGTGCCGTCAGGTGTCAGATGACAGGAACTGTTTGTACAGGTTATGTAGCCTCATGGCTGGGAATGAACGAGTTAAGATGTAACTCGCTGCTGTCCGTCCAACATGTTGTGCGTGGGTTAGTCCCTCCCCCACCCTGAGCGCCATGTACCCTATGTGGCTGCAGGGGCTGAAAAAACCGTACAACCCCATCCTTGGTGAAACCTTTCGGTGCTGCTGGCTTCACCCCCGGACTGATAGCTGTACTTTTTACATAGCAGAACAGGTGAGTCACATCCCTCCTGTATCCCCTTTGTAATCTGTACCCATAATCTCTCAACAGTAATTTTTACCTTATCTGTAATCTGTACCCATAACAATTCATCTCTCAAATGTAACCTGTACCTTATGTAATCTGTACCAATAACCTGTTAGCTATAATTTGTACATTGTCTGTTATTCTGTATAGATAATCTCTCGACTGTAATCTGTAGTGCATCTGTAATCTGTACCCATCATTTCTACTCCCTTAACCATAATCTGTGTCTTGTCTTTAATCTGCATTCATAATCTCTCAGCTGTGAGCTGTACCCATACCCCATAATATTTTTGTATCAGCTTTGTATTAATCTTGCTGACTGATGAAATCACTCTTTACATATAGCCTTATATTATTTTTCTTGTTGCAGGTATCACATCACCCACCAATATCTGCCTTTTACGTTTCCAACAAGAAAGATGGCTTTTGCATAAATGGCAGCATCCTTGCCAAATCCAAGTTCTATGGTACACATTTCAGTTCACCTGCCTCCTCTATCCTAGAGTCCTATTTCCAACAGGACTCACGATTGGTTGTTTCTGTTTCTGTCTGCTCTTTGCAGGAAACTCACTGTCGGCTATTCTGGATGGGAAGGCCAGACTGCTGTTTCTGGCTCGGAATGAGGAGTATGTCATCACAATGCCGTATGCCCACTGTAAAGGTACACTCACCTCGCTATTCACTGAGGAGTCTATTTCCCCCCGTAGTTTTAGATACAATGGAAAATGCATTTTTTTTTCTAATGCTGCTTTTCCCATTCACCTGTAACAATTGAAATACTACTGGTCATCCACAGGCATTCTGTATGGTACGATGACCCTGGAACTTGGAGGGAAGATCACCATCATTTGTGAAAAAACGAAGTTTGCAACTGAGCTGGAGTTTAAACTGAAGGTGCTGTGTTGTCCTTGGCACCAGCATCGATGAACCTTATTGGGCCTGAACAGGCCTCTGGTTTGGCCGACTCTCATTCACCATGGTGCTTCTCCCGTAGCCTTTCCTCGGTAGCTCCTGCAGCGTGAACCAGATTTTTGGAAAGATACGCTTGGGAGATGATGTGCTCGCCACCATCGATGGACACTGGGTGAGTTGGCCCTTCCTATTCATAGTCACATGCCGAGAATGAGGGGAAAGCATCATCTCTCACTGTGTCCACTGTGTCTCACTGTGGTGAGTGAACTATGAAATATGGAGACTATCCATGAAATATATAGCTACCACTACTGTGATCTTCATCAGCATTTGTATTAAGAGCTGTTGAAAGCTGGAACTGCAGATAAGGAATGGAATTCATGTCACTTTGGCTATTTAGCTCCAGCCCTGGACATGTAGATGCCTGAAGTAACAAAATCCGGACTAAACTGATTGGACAGATCAAGTTAGTTCATTAAAAGTATCTTGCTTGGATTTGCCTGAAGTCTCTCTGCCACCTGTTAGCTTATTTCATTGTGTCACTGAGGTGACATTAACAGAGATTTGATGCCAAGCTGCACAGTGATGACGGGTAGTGGCCGCACCCACAGGATGGTGAGGTGTTCATTCATGAGAAGAAGACGGGTCATCAGGAGATGCTGTGGAACCCGAGTCCGGATGTGCGGCAGCGCAGGTTGAGGAGGCAGGTGGTGCGGCTGGACCAGCAGGGGATGTTTGAGTCTGAAAGGTACAGCCTTTACCCCAGATTAGGGCTCGGCGATATCGCATCAATATTATATCTTGCATACGCAATAATCACCAGGGCTACAGATGACGGGCGGAACATTTGGCCGAACGCCAGCTTTTCAGTACTATACGGATGTTTGCTTACGTCGACAATTTGGTAAGCAGTTAGTAGAATGCCTAAAATATTAATGAGGCATTTTATGATGTCCAAAAGTTGGTACAATTTCAGCATATCCTTATGTTTAATAAACGTGTCAGACTTTAAACTGCAAAAAGTACCGCCACACCACCAACGTCTTTTTACCTTGTTTATCCACAAGATCTCATCTTTTAAATGATGTCATGGGTGCTCAGCTGTTCCTTTCTTCATCGCCACTTCAGTACATATCGCACTGAAGTATACCAAAGCATAGTATACCAAAACAGTATTATGTGGTGTGCCCCACTACAATGCATATTGCACTGAAGTATACCAAAGCATAGTATACCAGAACTGTATTATGTGATGTGCCCCGCTACAGTGCATATTGCACTGAAGTATACCAAAGCATAGTATACCAGAACTGTATTATGTGATGTGCCCCGCTACAGTGCATAT
>JAODLD010000021.1:5367350-5380148 GCA_026781065.1 Mormyrops boulengeri
TAGCAGGAAGACTATTCCATACTCCAACTACATGCTGTGTAAAGAAGTGCTTCCTCAAGTTCATTTTAAAATGTTCTTCTATTAATTTCCACTTATGGCCACGAGTTCTAGTATTTAAACTAATATTGAAATGGCGAAGAACCTCCTATTGTTTTAGTTTACTTATTTGACTTCTGGTTCTGCATATTAGTTCTCACCAGCGTACTAAAACTCCAACAGAAAGTGATAAATCAAACTTCTAATTTTGTTTATTTTGTGTATGTGTATTTTGGGGGGTGGGGGTGATCCGGAGGGCTGTCTGCTGATATCAGAAGTGGCGTGTGATTGTAAATCAGCATTGAATCACACTGTATGGAGCCTGTTTCCCAGGTGATTGCTCCTCTTTTACTGGTGGCGTGACTGTTCTCCTCACCTGCCACATGATTCACAGTGTCTCTCCCCTTCCGCCCCCCCAACCCTCTCCACCGTTTTGTTTCACTGTCCTCTCATTTTCCCCCACCCTTCTCACTCCCACTGCAGGCAGCTGTTTAGGAGATGTCTCATTCTTACATGCCTTTGATTTTTTTTTCTTCACTTAATTTGATTGGTTGCTCATAGTTTTTGGGTCCCTCCCACTTTGTAATAATTGAAGAACCTGTAGCACCCACTGCTTTTGGCTATAAAGTAGCAGAAGTAAAATGCCCTTCTCTCCTGTTATCATTGCCCTCTCCTGTTTCCCCTTTGCAGTTGCTGCAGACGACAGCTGCTTTCAGGCTCTGGGGTAATTACCGTGGTATGGGAGCACAGCTGATGGGCCGGATGTACATATATATCGCAGTTTCTCCAGTGTGGGAGGTCAAGTGGGCTGCGAATGGGTGTGTGGGGCGGGTGGTTCGGCTTTGGCGCTGCGCAGCTGGCTGGAGCAGCCCTTACCTCCCCGAAAGTCGTGGCGCCGCCCTTCCTTTCGGCCCAAATTGAAAGAAGTCGCTCTCAGCAATGCAGAGTCTGTTCCTACGGGTCGGCCCTGGCCTGGTTGCCATGGAGCCCGGAGCTGTGGAACCACCCAGGAAGATTTTAGCCCACAAAGAGGACAGTCATGGCTATACAAAGCCTCTAGATAAATAAGAGTGTAGTGTGTTCCCTGAGGTAAAATGTTATTTCTGAGTTTCCTCTGGTCTGGAATGTGCTTCTGCTAGAAAGCTGAAAATCCCACCAAGGTGCTTCCAAACCCCACCATGAATTAGTGCCACATGGTTCGGCTTCCTTTGTGGTAACCTGAGACCAGAGTTTAAACGTGAGCTGAGACATTCCTAGTGGCAAGGTAATAATGATGGCTCAGGAAGGACAGTTGCAGTGACCTTTAGCTTCTGCCAGTGGCTGCCTGAAAAGGAGGCGTAAATAAGGAGAATCAAAGACGTCTTTAAGGCTGCCTCTGCCATCTTGGGTGCCTGTTGGACTGCGCATTCAGGTTGACTTATTCATGGTCCTTCAGGGTGTAGGAAGTTGTGTAGGAAGTGGTCACCCTTTGATGAGTGAAGCACAGCAGAACTTCCACAGCCCTAGGAGACGACGGGATGAATGCATCCGTAGGCGCTGAGAGAGCCCTTTGTTCTGCTGCACTCAACACCGATGGCCCAACAAAACCCGCAGGCACTTTCTGTCATCCACAATAGTGCTCACCAGGGTTAGTGGCCTTGAGGAGCAAGCAATCCTGGTTTTCTGGCATTCTGTAAAGTGGGGCACGAGTTCTCCAACTCTCCTTGTTTCTGGGGCCTCTGTTCCTGGCCTCCCGGCCAGCAAGAGTGACATGGTGGCTCCCAATGAACGAGGAACGACCAGGGGAGTGTTTAAAATAGCACATCTCACTTGACATTTGTCAGAAATGTCGGCACGGCACGGCAAGTTACAGGAGCTCCGAGACCGACTGAGGGGCAGTATGGATGCCGTGTGTCTGTACACAGAGACGCATGTTCCTGAGCCACACAGCGTCACATAGTCCGCTGTGATGGCCAGAGGTCCCGGCTTGGTAGGGGCGGCCCACGCAGTCCCCTCCACCCCTGGATTCCACTGGACCCATGTGGAGGGGGCCGGTCTGTGAAGGCGGCTCCGATGACTCATCAGTCAGGCATGTCCCTCTCTGGGTTGACGCTCGCGGCCCCCGCTCCCAAGAACGGGGCTCTGTTCCTCAGCACCGGACGCAGGAAGGCCATCTGCTGTGAAAGGCCGGCTTGTGTGCTCCTACGTCTGTCTGTGTCTGTATGTGCGTGTATAAAGTGTTCTATGTTGGCTGTACTGCGCTGTTCCATGTGGTATGAGACATGTACTGTACGTGCTACCCTT
The DNA here is from genome assembly GCA_026781065.1 of Mormyrops boulengeri. NCBI lineage: Eukaryota > Metazoa > Chordata > Actinopteri > Osteoglossiformes > Mormyridae > Mormyrops > Mormyrops boulengeri. The sequence goes on from JAODLD010000021.1 coordinate 5,369,670, forward strand.
TTGTATAGATTTGTGTGTGAGCTTGGGCACATGCACTCTAGATAATGTCTGATAATCTGCTGCTACTCCGGCTTCTGCTCTGTTCATATTGCCCAACAATCCAAAGTCGTGTGTGTGTGTGCGTGCGTGTGCATGAGTTATACTTAATTACATCATGGGGACCAAATGTCCCCACAATGTTATTAAACCTGTTATTTTAACCTTGTGGGGACATTTTTTTTCAGTCCCCACAAGGGGAAACTCAGTTATATAAAAATCTGTGACCGCAATCAAAAAAACTATCTACCAAAAGTCTTGTATTTTGTTTGGTGACTTATGATAAAGGTTGGGGCTGGGTAGGGGGTACGGTTGCGGTAGTTGGAATTAGGGTTATGTGTACATTAATGAGAGTCCCCACAATGGGCACATTAAACCATGCGGAGTCTTTGTATCTTTTTACGTCTTTAAGTTTTTGAGGCATAAAATACACTGATTACGTACATGTTTGGTTTGCATACAGAGACGCCGATTCCACAGGAAGCGGATGCTGTAAACTGCCTGCGCAAACAGTGAAACATGACCCATGTTTGTCTCGGAGAGGTTACTGTTCTCATTCCCAATGTCAAACATTCCCTGTGGAGTGGCAGTCTCGTTATAGTCTTGACCCTGAGGTTAATAAATAACAAACAATAATCCTCAGAGCCTGAAATACAGTTTTATCTTTATGTTCGTTCTCTCCACACATCTCTTCTGACCGGCTCACGCGGTCTTTCTCCAATTCATTTCAGCAAATAAGGGCACGCTTTGTGGCAAGACTGGCATTTCAGAGAAGTAGGAGGATGGGAGAAGCCATATTTAAAATTATTTTTAGAACTTTTACAGCATAAAGGAACCCTTTTTCCCCCCTAATTTGGCTAAGGCACCAGTCAGACTGTGTTTTGACTTGTGAGTGAGTAATTCTGTGTACTGAGGGAACATACACACACTCACACGCAGAGACCCACCCAAAAACCTGGGCTAGCTTTGGGGTGGGTTGAAAGGCCTCTTGGCTCTGCTGAGGGCGAGTATGATCCTGACCTAGGGATCTGCGTCACGCTTATCTGATGGGGCCCAGCTAATCTGTCCTGAGGAGGCTGAGTGTCTGACTTTTTTCTTTTCAAACCCTAATAACAGGCTTCCTTTCAGTCTGGCCATGTCTGACACACGATACTACACTATATGCGAATAAATGTTGATGTTGGGGTAGCTTTTACACACATTGTGTTGCATCATGTTTACATGAATGTGTGGTGCAGTGTTGACCTTCTCATCAGTCTATGTTCTACCTACGTCAGATGGAGAAAGTTTCTCCACAGTCGTGCTCCAGGTGCCGCTCACTGCGTCATCTCCAGGGAGCCTGCTGTCTGGGACAAAAGCCGTTCTTCCAAGTCTAAGCAGATGGGCTCCCATGAAGGACCAGTATTCGTCTGACAGTGTGTTAAGCTGTCTGGTCTTGAGGAAAGGTAGAAAAAAAATCACAATGACATACAAGAGTCTCAGATCTTTGTGTGCTTATTTTAACATTTCTCCATATTATCTTTTAGTCATAGTTTGTCTGCATCCAGAGAGAGATTCTACGCCAATATTTAATAATTTTTCTATACTTTACTATGTTTTCAATGTTAGTAATTAAGATCAAATAATACCCATTTTGTGATGAAGGATTAATAGCATTTATGACTTCATGAGTAAAATAGGTGTTTATCTGTTTTCTTTCCCTAACTTGACGATTATCAGTAGTATTTTGGTACAGTCCTCACAAACGGGTGCAGCTAGAGATTTTGGACCTTATGAAAGCATATCATATTGGGACCCCAACACAGACCAGTCCAGTTATGTTTAAAAATGTTTAGGGCCCCTGTCACTCTGAGACCCTTGTACTAGTCCTAACTTCCCCTCCATTACGGTGCCCCTGCTCACATAAGCATCTTCATACATTCCCAAGAAATTCCTGGAGAAGCTCTTGGAAACCACTGGGTGAAACCACTAAATCAGAATCAGAAGAGTTTATTAATCCCGGAAGAAATCGCTCACATTACTACTGCACAATCACACATAGACACCAAGACAATAACAATACAGTGTAAGTATAGACATAGGAATGAAGTGTAAGCTAACCAAGTACATTTGTCCAAAAGTTACAGTCATAAGTATATTGCACAGTAAAGTAATATACTTGTAACTGTAACTTTTGCACAAATGTACTTTTAGATTCTATACAGAGATTTTTAATTTTATTTTTAATTTATTTTATTTTATTAGAATGTTTAACAGAGTGCTCTAATTTGTTTGCTTACACTTCATTCCTATTTTTATACTTACATTAATATAAAATAGTGGAATGTTGTTTTGAAATCGGTATCGTATACGAGATTTATGATGACTACTGGTGTCATTTTTTTCTTAAAGCAAAGGGTGTTCTCCATTTAAGATCTCTGTAATATAATTTCCATGATTTATAACAGGAATGGTGGTGGAATTTTTGCTATCATTTCTGTATGGAATTCCCCTCTCGTGCAGAATGTATTACGAAATAATCGTCCCATGTTCCCTGATTTCCCAATTACCAGTTCCAAATCTGGTTCCCAACTCAACCGCTAAAGGACATGTGGATGTGTGTGATTAAGCAGAAACGACGGGAAATTATCAAGGGCCGACCTTCACATTCCTTACACAGGGTCCAAGTGCCAGTACTGTGGTGCCTTCAAGTTGAAGGCTCAGGATCACAGAGACCATATTTCCGGTATGTCTGGTTGGTTCCTAATGTAGACTCCATTGTTTTGTTATTAAAATCCTTGAGGCGCAGTCTTGTAGGGATCAGGGGTGTCCCTGCTTCTGAGTATTTTGTTAATGTTGTTGCAGTTTTGTTCCCTAACCCTAAATAAAATGTTACCTTAATGAACTACCTATAAACATTTGAACCACTGTAACTGTTCTTGTTTGTTAACTGCTTGGACTATATGTCTGCGTATAGGTTAAAATGTGCATGTATGTTTGTTCGGTAGATGTGGTGTGAGGTATTGGGCAGGCCTGTGCTCAGCCTCGGGCTGCAGTGTTTTTTTTTGTTTTTTTTTTAACCTTTGGTAAAAAAGACAGAGAGCTGGATCAAAGGTTATAAGCAGAAGGTACTGGCGTGATAACGGAACTCCTTTGAAGGTATGCTGAAGTCAATCCCTTTGATTGTCTGTAACTTCAGCTGCTGTAATGACAGACAGCCTGCTTGTTAATCTTAGATAATGGCAGTGGAGGTGAAGAATCGGCTTGACTGAAGTACAGTTTTTGCAGCCCCTGCCCCAGGCTCGATAAAGTCAGGAATATACCTGCAGTTTGAATCGTTAGACTTTTTTTTTTTCTTTGGTGCCCAAGCACCTGGGTGGAAAGTTTGATTCATCAGTGGTCATAGAGGAGCCATAACATGTAGCTGAAGATTTTTCTAACTCCACTGTAAAACAGTTTGCTCCCCCCCCCCCACCGGTGGACGTTCCCCAGCTGCGTTATCCTTGGCTCTCCCCTCCCTCTGGCCTGAATGTTAATAACTCCAGACCTCCATGTTCCGCTGCCTCTTCCAGCCCACCTACACTCAAACCCCCAGTCGACGCTCAACGGAGGCTGGCTCACAAAAAGGGAGCCTGTGACTAACCGGAAAGTCTTCATCCCCTGCCCATTTCCCTTGCGAGGATGTGGTTTCACACCGTCCGCCGCTCTAGCAAAGGCAGGCCGTGTCTCCACTTAATGTTTGTTGATGCGAAAGCCATGACCGGCGAATGCAATCACTTCCTCTTCGTAGTATAATCATGTCGGTCGTCTCTTACTGTACCTTTTGAGGACCAACTGTGTGCCGTTTACCTACAAGAAGCCCATGCTAACCAGTCTCCCTTCCAACCCATAGCCAGTTACCCATGTGACAGTCGTCTTGTTCGCTCTGGCTTTACAGGTTAACTTACTTCCTGCCTGGATCAGAACAGGCTGGGTCTCTCTTCATTACATTACGCTGTGATATTTATTTCTGAAAAAATACTGCGGCCAGTTAATACAGAGGAAGCCTCCTACACTGAGCCTACACACTACTGCCTTGATTCACTCAAGTTTACCAGGGTGGAAATTCAAACTTTCAAAGTCCCTAATATAGCAATTTTAATATATTCTGAATCAAATAAATAATATATACAAGTATATGCTATTACTCTGCTAGAGAATGTAATGTGAGTTTAGCTCTTCTGGATAGTATCTCCTTGGTTTTGCATGCGCCTTGACTCTTGTCAGACTATACAGTGTGACCAACGAGCACTGTAGTCATCTACAACCTAATCACTCTGATTGGTATTAGTATTGGTTCTAGATGGACATTGCCATTCTGTGGCTTAGTAAGTAGATTTGTTGTAGTTTTGAGTTGCTGGTTGGGCATTGGTCTACTATGTACTGTAAATTGTGTAATTGACTGGAATCATAAACAGTGTTGTAAACTGGCTGTTCTATTTTGGCTGTGCTATGTGCTATTTCAAGTACAAATCAGCCTGACTTTCTGACTTTATAATTTCTTTGGTAACACTATGACTTGTCTGTAAGAATCAATGAACACATCCATACCACACTATAATGCATTCATAAAGCATTATAAATATGGGTATAAATATTTATAAAAAGACATAACGTATTATAGCCTTATTTATTATGCATTATGAATGCTTTATGAAGCTCTCATCTACAATGGACTAAAGTGACCTCATAATGTAGTACAAAGCATCGTTAATTCTTGTATCAACCATTATAATGCATTATGAAAGTATCTTTAGTGCATTGTAAATGACAGCTTCTTTGGAGCTGATGAAATATTATAATGAACACTATAATGCCTTATGACTGCCTGTAGAAAATGCATTTTGAAGGTATCTATAATGCATTATAGATGACAGCTTTAAGTGTAACATTTCTTTTTAAAGCAGTCTATATATCAGCTTCTTGTGTGTTCCTGGGCTGTTTTTGCAGCTACTTAACAGAAATGTGAATAGCCTCTAGCGGTGTCTGTACTAACCGAGTAATACTAGGTGTGGGAGACTGGCTGTTTCTTTAATACACACCTCCACGTTCCCTAGGAAAGTTGCCTGTGTTTTAACGATCCTGATCTGTGAGCTCCCAGACGTCTGCTTGAAAGGCGAGACCAAATCCGCTGCGACCAGTCGCGACAGTTCTGGAGCACATAAACGTGCAGCCACTTGCCAGATAGCTCTTGTGGTCAGCTCTCTTGAAGATTCCAGGACTATAAGTGGTTCCATAGAAACAGAACTATGGCGAGAGAGTTTGTCTCCTCACACTGTTCCTGAAACTTAATCTGGGCTGAGAATGTCATTTCCAAAAAGGTTACCTTGTCTGAAAGTAACATTTGATCCCTGCAGCCATACTGGGTAAAACTGGACGATGGATGGTAATAGTTACAAACATGCATACATCTTATAACCAAGATGATTGGTTCCCAAACTTGGCAGCCCACGACCTGTAAATGACTTTTGAGACTCACAACCCCCACTAGGTTTTACATTTAGAAATGTATACATTGGTCAATATTATTTGTATTAGTTTATAACTGGTTTATCTTTTGTAACACTTATGGTTAAAATTGGGTATTTTAAAATGTTAAATTGGTAACACTTTACTTAAGGTCATCTTTTTAGTAATTTATGAACACATTCAAAATGCATTGTAATGCATTCATAAAGCATTATAAACATGGCTAAAAATATTTATAAAAAGGCATAACACATTATAGCCATGTTTATAATGCATTATGAATGCATTACAATGCATTATGAAAACATGGCCTAAAGTTAAGTGCTACTGTTGAATTTTATACACAAATTCTTGATAATGTCTGGCGACCCCCACTTTGGGAACCACTGATCTAGACTGCCAGTGTGTAATGATGCAGCTTCTGTACCTGGTGGTATAATTTGCATGAAATTTAGACTGAAATGCTTTTAATGGTCAATGGTTATGACTTCTGGATGAATTGATGGAGAGTGTGAAAATGGAGTCACAGAACGGGCCAAATCGAGACTGGGGAAATGACCTAAAATCCATAATTTGCTAATAAATTAGTGCTTATTCATTTAAGCCTCTCACAAGTCCTCTCAGCATTGTGTAAACATAGTACACCTGTATAGAAAGCAGCAGGCATTTGTCTGACCTCTAAACATCCCTATAGGGTGGGATACACAGCTGCTTGTCGACTTTTAAATCACAGCAAGTGAACATCTCAGTTGTGTGTTAACTCTGTATTCTACAGTAGGTCTAAGGATGCATGTATGCCTGTATTTTGCATAAATAAATTAATTTCACATTTTTTCTGGGTTTTTTTTTGGAAAACCATGTTGTTTTTAAGAGCATGTCAGAGTTACATGTGGAACAAATGAACCAGGCTATTAAATTTTCTATAATGAACATGATATGTATTTTAAATTTTTCTAGTTTTATAATTTTTCAAATATTATGTCATTTTTTGTTCTTTATCTTTTTTTTCTTATATCTTTAGCGTATTTTCCTTTTGATAATAAATTTATAATTGTTAATGTAATGAAAAACATATATAATGTATTGAAAGCTTTTATTTGTTCAAGATTACAAAATGACATGGTGTCAATATAATGTACATGTAAAGCATAAGCACACACCGGTTAATGAACGTAATGAGATCATCTAGTCTGTGGTTGGCCGGAATATTTTCCTCAGCTGTATTGGCGGTGAGTGTGCAAAGCTGGGGTCACAATGGCGCAGATGCTGAAATGGGAAATTTCTCCAGTTAAATTACTAGGTGTCTTAAACCAGCCACACAAAAGTCCAGTTCAATTTCAATCAAACCTCCCACCAATTAATTCTGGAAAACGCTTACGCTTGCACCAGTGGCTTTTCCCAGCCTGACATATATACTGTGGTCAGAGCACCTGTGTGATTCGCCTTTGTTTTTTTTTAAATATGAAATCCAGTGCAACAGACATCACATGACATCAGCACCTGTTGTCACTAGGGTCCAATTTCACATCCGCTTCTCTCCTTCTCTCAGCCTATCAGTTTCCCCCTTGGAGCCTTGGACATTAGCCATATCCGGTCACCCCTTTGCAAGATTTCCTCTCCTTGATTACTGCCAGATACCTCCGCTCTCCGAAATGCATGAGGAATGCTTTGATTGAATATTTTAAGGCCTGGGAGAGGCGGAGGCCACCTGCACGCTAGCTGGCGTCGTTCCGCTCTGTAACGGTGGCTTTGTTCTTTTCCGCTGAGCTCGCTGCCTCCTCCGCCAGCTTCCCAGCCCTGTTCTTCTGGTTTATGAGTCTCCTACGATCAGTGTGTCTTTTTTGTCCTTCTGCAGGTCTAACCTCTCGTTCTTGTGTAAGTGGGAGGGTAAAGGTGGAAACCTTGTTCTTTGTCTCCTTACAAGCCTCTGGTGAAAATCACTGCCATAGTGGCTTTGACTAACAAACCAGGTATCTGTCCTGCCTCCCTCATCTCCGGGGCTCCAGTATATGGACATTTTGGACAGCTGGGAATTATATATCTATCTCTCTTATTGTCAATTGATGAATGGAGGAGGTTAGGGGAAACATCTGTGCATTGATTTTACCCTATTAACTACCGGTTGACTGATTTGTATTGGTTTATTTCCTTTCTTTTAAAAGAAGACTGATATTTCCTGTGGTGTATTTTGAAAGATGTCAGTGAATTCATCTTTTGCCAATGGAATATATCAATGCTGACAAGCTTGCTGAAATCATTTTAATGGCTGGATGTGAAACATACATCAAATGTTATATAGAGGCTCTAAAGTGATCGGATATACACATCAGAGAGAAGTTTCCTGTGGAGATTAATTTGAACATGCAAAATCGTTTAGGAACAGCAGGGGGCAGAGGTGATTTTGGAAGGTTCCTCCCAAATAGTGCAAGTATGAAGGCATATTTTTGCATTTTACAATGAGCGAATTGCTCAGACCAGCAATATGGCAAGAATAGTGTAAGGAGAGTGGGACCCCCCTCAGATGTTTTGTTGCAGGCGAAGTATGTGCAGTGTGTGAAGTGTGTGCAGGTACCGAGATACAGATAAAGTGTGTGAAGGTACTGAGGTACAGGTGAAATGTGTGCATGTGCTGAGGGACATGTGAAGTGTGTGCAGGTACTAAGGTACAGGTGAGGTATTTGTAGATACTGAGGTACTTGTGAAATATGTGCAGGTACTGAGGTACAGGTGAAGTGTGTGCAGGTACTGAGATACAGGTGAAGCGTGTGCAGGTACTGCGGTACGGGTGAAGCTTGTGCAGGTACTAAGGTACAGATGACGTGTGTGCGGGTACTGAGGTACAAATGAAGCATGTGCAGGTACTGGGGTACATGTGAAGTGTGTACAGATACTAAGGTACTGGCGAAGTGTGTGCAGATATTAAGCATTATAGGCAGAGATGGGGAAGTGGCACATACTGTATGTGTGTATAATCCTGGTGTAATCCTATACCAGGGAGATGCTGAGAAATATTATTATTAGTATGCAATAATATTTATGCACATTATTTTATAGGTAACCTTACCCTTCCTTAGGCAGATTTGTGGGTAATTCATGTTAAGTCCCAGCTGGGGAGAATGGGAGAAATTCCCTGTGTCCACTGTCCTGTATCAGTGACATGATGAAAGCCCAGAAGTTAACCAACCCTGTCTATTGCTCAGCATTGGCTTACATTGCTGTGGCCCTGTTTACCGTGCCGTAGGTGCTGTTTGTGGTGGGGAGCTTGCTGTCCTCTGGTCTTTGTAAGTGTGGGCATGGTGTGCATCAGGGAGCTTCCTGAGTGGGCCCAGCTTGTATGAAATGGAGTGGCGGACTCCATTTGGAGGCCAGAGGTGAAAAAATCTTATAGTGGGGCACCGTATCTCATTTTCCTCACTGGAAGGGCATCGATCAGAGAGATTTTAATATCTATTATAAGGGCAATTCGTAACAGCACCCATTTATATTGGAAGGGTACCCATAGGGCACCCCCAAGGGCTTCCCCAACGGGGATATTGGTGCTGCAGGAGGTAGTGCTATTGTTCGGCAACCAGAGAGTTGCAGGTTTGATCCCTGGTTCCTCCTGACCCCATCAAAGTGTCCTTGAGCAAGACACTGAACCCCAAATTGAGTCTGGTGTGCCAGTTGCGTTTTTTCTATAAATGCAATCCATTCACCTTATAGGACACTGTGTCACATTCTCTTCAGGAGAAGGGCACTCATTAAGACACTTCATCACAATTTCTTGCTCTATGGGTCACATCTCCACACAGGAAGAGGGCTAAATCATGTGACGGACAACCAATAGTGGCATTTTTGCTACTCCAAAGGGCACTCTAGCCATGCCCCCCCCCCAGCTCCACCCTGAGTACACCAGTGATGACACAACGTCAGGGAGTCACAGCTTACTGTAAGCGTGACGGAAAATCACCAAACTGGGGGTGAAGCCCACTTGCATAGTCCTCAGTCACTTATGACAGCTTTAATCGCTTTCACTCCATTTGCAGTCCAGCTTACTCTGAACCCCCAGCCTCTGTTTGATGACTACAAAGCGTATGGCATTAATTCTTAGTCATCTTTTTTATTTTTATGAAATATCTAGAGTGACAGGTTTGCACACTTTTATTTTCTATAACTGACAACTTCACTTTTGGGAACAAGTAAGGGACTTGGAGATAAGATGTATGACTCAGGCCAATCCAGCGTCTTATTTCCTATCTGCCTGATAAGGCTATGCTTCCTCTCTGTGAGTTATTAGTTCACTTCAGTATAAAAATGCCTATTCAGTGAGGACTGGGTCACACAGGCAGGAATCTCAGTGGGTTACTTGTTTTTATACATTATTGTCTTTTGTCCTTTTTATTTTAATGTTTTGGAGTAGGCGTTAGAACACAAAGTAAACCTTACCTGTACAAAGGTGCTGTGAGGAAGGGCAGTATGGTGACACCTGACACCCATTCAGGCTGAGCTCATTTCTCGCTGTCTCACCACTGGCACATGACACAGACCGGAAATGGGTGCGGTATGCACCTCCATATGAGTTCCTCAATATATGGTGGGAATCAAAGATAAACTCATAGAGGGCTCTGTGAGAAACTAACAAGATGTAAAGCGCGGGAAGCATGTTTGTAACATTTAGCGTTTTGATTATGAATATTTAGTTTACTAAGACTTTACCAAGTATGTCACTTTAAGTTGTTTTAATGAAGTATATTCCAAGTATTCAAAATGGCGTAAGTAAGGGAGAAACTCACAGGAGGAAGGTGAAATAGCAGTGTAAGGTCACAGTGTGTGGCTTTATGGGTAAGCAGAGAAGTCCGGCTACAGGAATCACAACTACTAATGTAATGTAACGCAGCTTTTAGAGTGGGGGGGGGGGGGGGGGGGGGGGGGGGGGGGGGGGGGGGGGGGGGGGGGGGGGGGGGGGGGGGGGGGGGG
>JAODLD010000021.1:5383682-5394182 GCA_026781065.1 Mormyrops boulengeri
GACCCCCCCCCCCCCCCCCCCCCCCCCCCCCCCCCCCCCCCCCCCCCCCGCCCCCCGCCCCGCCCCCGGGCGCCCGGCCCCGCCCCCCCCCCCCCCCCCCCCCCCGCGAACTGGTGTCACTCTGTTGTAGGAATGACTCTGGGGGCCTTCAGATGATAACTGCAGCTATCCCAAGACTGTCCCTCAGGTGCTGTCAGGTTTCTCCATCTTGCCGCTGTTCTTGTCACATTGACAATGTCGAAGCTGCTGCCCTGCCAGATCCCACCCGCTGCCCCCCCCCCCCCCCAGCTTGTCCACAGTCCCAGCAAAGCTCTGATAGTAGCTGTCAGAGGTGCATGTAGGTTTATCTCACACGAATAGCTCGTTAATGATCTGATTCCAAATCAGAACAAAACCGTCGGTCAGTAATTTCAGGGTACGGGGACTGAATGATGGAGCAGTTTAGGGAGGGTCAGTGGTGCCCGTCTATGATGCACCAGCAAGACTAAACAAGGGTGATACTGAGAACCACTTGTGCTGCTTTTGTGCCAAGACCCCCCCCCCCCCGTAGCGTAGGAAGAATCTGAGTGGGCTGCAGACCTTCGTCAGATGTTTACCAACATTGCTCACTGGATGACAGGAAGAGTGTAGAAGTCGATGAACGTGGTTCAGATGTGCGGCTTCTTTTCCCCACACAGTCTGACAACCAAGGCTAATGAGTCACACTATTTCCACGCATTGACAGACTCTACAAATGTTCTGGGAACCACCCCACATTTAACCAAAATCCAGCCGCCCTGGGGTCCTTAATCTCCATGCGGAAGTTCCTTCCACATTTTCCTTACTTTTTACAATTTTTTTTACCGTGTTGACGTGCTATTTACACTCCGATTTCTCCATTTCTCTTTACTTGAACATTATGCTGTCTGACTGTGTTAAATTACTCAGTGTTACCATAAAAGTTCCAAGGAGGAAGACTAAACATGCAGGACATGGACGGTAGGTACAGTTATAGTACATCCTGTGCGCCCAAGTGGCTTTTATGCAATTTATCATGCATATCGTCACGCATGGTAAAGCGTGTCATAAGAACATAAGAACACCGGTCTGCAGTGACAGCCACACTATAAACTGTACAGACTGGTGTCAAATGCACATCTTTGGGAGATTCACTTTGAGGCAGGCCACTTCCTGAAAGACATCTAGGCACCCCGTTGTCGGAGTTTGGAGAGCCTGTGTTTGCCACACCCACTTCAGTGTCTTTGTGTCAAGATCTTTGATTGTCAGCTCAGAGGAACAGAGTTCCGGACACACACTCGTGAAAACCAGCATTCCATTTCTCATCCTTGCGTCAGAACATCTTTGATGCACAGACACACTCTTGCAGAGGACATGACAGGCTCAAAGGGCATTGTCCTTCCTTAATTAAGAATTGCGAGGATTACAGCACTGTGAAACACTCCAAAGGAGTCAGCTAATAGCCCTGTATTTGGAGGGCGTGGATAATGTCATTTCTAGGGTGTAAAACATGAGCCGAAGGTGTTCAGTGATTTAAACACGGTTTAACATATTTAAACATGATTGAAAGATTTTTTTATGTAAGTCTAATATTTGAATCCAGTCAAATTTTAAAATCTCTGAAGTTTTCATAACTGTAGTCTGAGCCTTTACGTACTAAGGTGCAGAAGAAGGACAGGGTTCCGTTTCCCGTAAAACACCTGCAGGAAAATTGTTTGTGTGGGCGGCATAATCGTCAGGGGCAACGTAGGGCCATTGGCCGCATTGCTACCGCGTGAGTCATTAGTAAGGACTGTGCCTGTGAAGGGAGTGGCTGGGTTGGCGGGGGGCGGGGGGGACTCTCTTCTTTCCTTGCGTGGGATTGGCCTGCTCAGAGTCCGGCTACTTACAGCTCTTTTATGGAATTCCCCTTTATCATGTAGTGGTTAGTAATAGAGGTTTGCTCAGCCACGTACCGATGCCGCAATTCTTAACAAAGGCGGATCATTATTTAGTCATGGGCGTACTATGATAACCTTGGATGAATTACTCAGATTTTGTTGAATATTATCAGTCCGTGTAGTCAAAACAAGGTCGGCACAGCGAGCAAAAGAGACGCAGGTATTTCCCAGTGTTGTCTTGTTTATCTTAAAATGGTACTGCAGGGGTGACTGTGGGAATTATCCATAATTCAAATGGTAAATGCACAAACATATTGTGTGAGGTGACTAGCAAAGCAGATACATACCATTACCATTCCAAACTGGAAGCAACTAGTAAGATAATTGGGTTAAAATGTGCCTCTGTGTTAAATATGGAAAATGTCCTTTTAAGGCCAATTCTTTTTTCGCTGTTGTCAAATTCAGATTTTGCGATAAGCACTATAACCACACAATGACTGAAGTCCATTCAGTTCGATCAGAATTTACCCAGCCTACCGCTTCAGGAGAACAGAAGGGGCGCAGAGCAGCTGCAAACTCATTTTATAAGCTGCTGTGTCCATGAAAGGGACGAGACCATCAGTGATGTATGACCTCGTCATTAACCCCCCCCACACCCGACCATTCCATACCTTTGTGTTTCTATATCCTGATCTAACATCAGCGATATTTCTCAGGTAGGTCTGCTCAATGGCTGCTAAGGAACAAGAATCCTGGAATCCGCTCTTCTAATGACTCAGCGTGGTTCAGTCAACTCCCAGAATTAGATGCTACTTAATTTGCTTTCCAGTTGTAAAAAAAAAAAATAATACCAGGTGTGAGGAAGTGTGATTTGAAGATTTGTTATAATCCTCCTCGGATGTAATTTGTCCCTGATGGTAGCCTAATACTCTCTCTTATAGTTGATGGGGAAAATAATTAACATGAAATATAAATCTAAAGCATAAACCTAGTGATTATTACTGTTATTTTGGTCAAACTGCAAATATTAATTAATGAGAACTGTAGTATATATGGGTCAAACGCACAGCATTGTGAGTTGGCCTGTCCGCCTCTGTCAGACTCCCAAGAGCAAATTTGGAGATCTGCGATGCATTTGTAGCAGCTGCTGACATTTCATTTCTTTGCGTAAAGAAACAGCCATACTGGCACAATACAAAGTGTTTTTAGACACCATTTTCCACAGTTCTAAGCTGTATAACCATTTATACTGGCATACATTCTGGACAGTCTTCTTGTTGGCATTTGTGTTTTCTGGGGCTTAAGTGGACATACTGTATGATTGTGTGTTATTCACATCCTGAAACATAACCTTAGTTTTCATCATGCTCTATATCAGTAACCACCAGGACCAGAGATCCTTCCTCCGCCAAGCTAGCCTGAGGGAGCTTGAACTGAGTATCTTAATTGGCTCCTATATAAATTATAATTTTTTTTAGCTGTAGGTCACCTATGAGTTGCCATTTGTAAGAGGTGGGCGGTTGTGTCACAGCAGCGTCACAGGGCCAGGTAATAAACCCAAGTTGTAAGTATTGGTTCCGCCTTTTATCCCCGCCCACTTGTAACATTTCCCAAGACCCAACATCTGCTTTGTTTCCCCGTGTCTTGTGCTAAAGCCAAAATGGTTTGTTTTGGTTTTTGTTCCTTGTGGCCGTTTTGTTAAACCCCTGTCCCCTAAAGGTCTCTCTCCCACCACCTCCATGTGACATGGGTCTCTATTCCGCTCGGAGATACCCTTACATGGTACAGGAACAGGGCAATGCATTCACACACACAAAAAAAACGTCAAATGTTGGCGTGAGTCTACTGTCACTCATTGAGAAAGCCACCAGACTTGGCAAGCATGTCAGGGAAATGAGGACTTAAGGCGCGCATATGAGCTGTCCCATTTATAACTGTGTTGGAGTGTGTCTCCTCAAATACTTGTCTTAGGAGAGAAGACATTCCACACCGAGTGAATGTGGGAGCAAACTGGCTTGCAGTAATATTCTCTTCCTCTCTGTGACATGAGATGTGATTATTTTTGCTTTGGTGTGATGGATAGGAGTTCCCTCTGTGCAGCTGTCATATCTTGGTCCAGGCTCTGCTATATTTCAGCAGTCTTTCACTCCCCAGCGTCCCTCTAGACAGTTCCCATTGTCGCGTGCCTAAATATGGTTCCCAGAGTGGTCTCCTCCTGACGCCGAACTTGCACTTTCCAGCCGTACACGTATGCAGCCGGGCGTGCAGGCTGAGCCTCCCGTCAAGCCTTTGTGGCAAACGGCTGCAGTTATTTGAGGCATTGTTCAGATAAGCCACAGATATTCCAGGCTGGTAAGCTCTACCGTGGGAAAAAGAGCAAATGGCACACAACACGGGTGGGACGCTATTGTGTCCGAGGAGACGAGGCCGGCATGGCGGGCCGCTGCAGAAAGATGTCCAAAGCTTTTCATGATTGTAAACTGGGCTACCAGGGCACTCTGGTCTTAAAGGTTTAAAGGTTGTGCTTCACATTCCAGCTGCGTTCCTGTGCCAATATTTAGGTTGTAAGTCTCCTCAATCAAAATAAGAGCAGATTTCAAGTGTTAAAGGTTTAGAATCTGCAGAACCCTGGGAGATCCAATTCCAGGAATCCGGTCCTGGAGTCCCCCTGAATACAAGCACTGGAAACTTAAGCAATATGCCAATTTTCCGATGCTCAGAGAGACTCCAGATTTAGTGTCGTGTACAAGAACCCGCAATGCTTCAGTACAATCCCCACATTCCTACAGATGAGTACAGCTGTCAGCTGCTTAAATATAAATATGTAAGATTCCCCAGTTCGTCCATTACAGGTAGGTGTGTGCTGGTGTGTCAGCCTTAGAATGGATTGGTTTTCCATGATGTGGGTCTGATGATGCAAGCGATGTCCTAAGCCCTACGCTAGCCTGGCCGTCAAGATGTCCTTATTCCTTATCCGTATAATTATATGTAATTATATGTCTGTGGCTTCGTGGTGGGAACTGGAGTGTACCGCAGTGAAATATCACCGCCATGTTCCCCTCATACGCAAGATAAGTACGTGAAAAGCATAGAAATCCACAATCAGTGCCTTGAACGCAATTCCATGGCAAGCTAAACAGCTCATAACCTAAATTTAGTTAGAACAGCTTTGGAATGGCAAGTATGTTTGCCACTCTAGCTTGTGATGGCTTCTGTCAGCTTGCTGATCTGATCATACATAGTTTACTATCCTGTTTCATGTCACATGAGGAAAGATATTTTACTAGTTACTATTTTATATCTTAACATGTTTCTTAAGTTTTAAAATCATGAGACTATATGAAAGACTAATTGAAGTGGTGGACTAAGGGTCCAAAGCATCCTAATTTCAATGCATTGTAGACAATATGTTTTGTATTAACATACCACGTAACACCCCATTGATGTGATGGCAAAGATAGACCATTATGGTCATTGTGGTGTCAGGCCTAAATAGAATGGTTGTGACTTTTTTATGTATAATCTGTATTTTAAAATATGGGTGATGTTTCTCAAGCTCTGCTTGAAATTTGATTAAGCAGCCATCCATATAGTGTTACACTGGGCCAGTGCTTTTGCAATAGGGAAAAAACTGGATGGTTTCATAGTGGTTTTTATGTTTGTGTCGGAAAGGCCACCAGCTGGCCAATGCATTATTCTGTGAATAAGACTATTTTTGAGTTTTCAAAGCACTGTTTCCTTAGAGCTGTTAGGTAGAAGGAGATCCCTAGGATAATAATCTTGCTGTGGCAACCCATACTGGTCATGGAATGGAATGATGAGAACGCAAGGAGGCCTTTGACTGATGATCCCCCTGTAGTTTCAACACTGTTACTGGTGTCTCCGTACATCCTGTTGCCGCTGATTTGTACCACAATGGTCACCAGCGATTGAATAATCTAGCCGTTCTCATTCTCTCAGCTCCCATGGATGTCTAATACTCTACCGTAACACTAATGGAAAAGGATACTTAACAGTCAATGTTCTAGGTTTGCAAAAAATGAATTTGAGAGAGATGATTTGCAGGACCAACTTACTTGACTGAATTAATATCACTTTGCATTGACTCTCTAACGAATAATGTTCACCCACATGTGAGACTGCTGCTGTTTATCATATTCTCACAGTAAGAGGGATCGCATTTCCTGCCGTCCTGATCCAGTGCTCCCATAGCTGCTCACTCAAACAGTAGATTGTCTGTTCTGTTCTCTGCCCTCCCTGACAACTTTCGTGCTCAAGTCTCAGTAATTACTTCCGATGGCAGATACTCACAGGATTAACCAACACAAAGGATGTCACTCAGAGGAACTGAAGCTTAGTTCAAGGGTGTTACCAAACGCACCTCGCTGCCAAGAATGAAAGTCATGGGGCTGATTGCCAGCAGGTACTCTGATTGTGTGTGTGTCCTGCTTCTTTTGAGCAAAGTTGGGGAAACCGGCTAGCTTAGCACAGACAAAAGTGCAGAAAGAGGCAGGTGTCAGGTGATGCAGCCGGACAGAGTACAGATGACGTATTCAGGGGGGTCCAGGACTTTGCTCAGAAGACCCAGCGCCTGCCATGGAACAATGTGACTCAAAGCTGGTGCAGCAAAAACTGCCATTATTACAACTCACTCCAAGAGACTGAAAACAAACTAACAGTGGCTGCTTCTCCTCCTACAGAATGTTGCTGGAGATAGTATTCTGGTAGGCGGCTGGGTTAAACTGGTGTTAAAGCATGTTTCTATAACTGTAGAAAAACATACTGTAGGGATTGCTTTGCTTTTATTGCGTAGGAATACATTCAATCTGATTGGTTTCCTTTTGGTTACATTATAAATTCTGCCTCTGTAGCTTATAAGAGATGCTTAGTTACCAAGAAACATTTGAGAAAAAGACAGTGTGAATTTGTGCTGATGGAATAAAACCAAGAATATCAACAGCAGGAAGTTCTCAGTTAGAGGTATGCAGACTTCTTTCTGTATAGCAGCTACATGTGCTTTTAACAATCGGCTTTCTTGTTAATGGCCTATTTAATGGTAATCTGCTATGCAACGCTGAGTATGTGAAAGACAGCTTTGTTGGCCAACCTTGACACAAGACGCATGCAAGTCTAACAAGCCTGGTCTCTCCCCCCACCCCACAAATACCAGTGAAGGTTTGGTGGGAATGGAATTTATGACTCCCGTTCAAATCAACAAACATCTACTTTCAATACAACAATGGCCCAGTCTGACAGGAAGGGATCTGTGAGGACAAATGGAACTCTGGCATGGAACCACGTCTTCCATTGAACTCCTGGATTAACAACAACGGACAGCACTCCCATCCCTTCCATCCTTAGCCAGAGAGAAAACAAGACCTTTACCAACACTGACAACAGAAAGGGGTATAAATATTATACTGGGAAAGAACATAGACTGCAGCACTAACTTACAGTCCAGAGACCTTCAGCTGAGAATTTCAGTTATCCAGTCATGGTTCATATGCGCTGCGAATATTTCAAAACACATTCCATCACTGGCAGCCTAATCTCCCTTCAGTCAACAGAGTTCATACTTTAAATGTCTGCCCTGCAGCAGCTTTCAGATTAAAAACGTTAAGACAGAATGCAGGAGTTTAGGTTTTGGTGGCTGGCAGGAATGCGCTTAGCTTCCTCCTTCCTTTCAAAATGATCTGAACTTTCACTCTGGACTACAAGACTACAGGTGCTGAATTGTTCGGCATTAATTGCGCTGCATACTGCCGTCCATCCATGCGTCTCCCAACTGCTTATCCCATGCAGTGGGGGCCTGGAATTTCTCCCAGGCAGCACAGGGTACAAGGATATATACTCATATACACTATATGGACAAACGTATTTGGTCATCACCCCTACAGGAACTTTTATGACATTCCATGGTAAATCCATAGGCATCAATTTGGAGTTGGACCCCCCTTTGCAGCTATAACAGCTGCCACTCTTCTGGGAAAGCTTTCCACAAGATTTTGGAGCGTGTCTGTGGGAATTTTTGGCCATTCATCCAGAAGAGCATTTGTGAGGTCAGGCACTGATGTTAGATGTGAAGGCCTGGCCTGCAACCTCCATTCTAGTTCATCCCAACGATGTTCGATGGGGTTGAGGTCAGGGCTCGAGGCAGGCCAGTGAAGTTGTACCACACCAAACTCCCAACCATGTCTTTTTGGACCTTGCTTTGTGCACTGGGGCACAGTCATACTGGAACAGAAAAGGGCCTTCCCCAACTGTTACCATAAAGTTGGTAGCACAGAGTTGTCCAAAATGCCTTGGTATGCTGAAGCATTAAGAGTTCCCTTCACTGGAACTAAGGGGTCCAGCCCAACCCGAGAAACAACCCCATACTATTATCCCTCATCCACCAAACTTTACAGTTGGCACAATGCAGTCAAGCAAGTAATGTTCTCCTGACACCTACCAAACCCAGATTCGTCCATTAGACTGGCAGACAGAGAAGCGTGATTGTGTCACTCCACAGAACACATTTCCACTGCTCCAGAGTCCAGTGGCAGCATGCTTTACACCACTCCATCCGATGCTTGGCATTGAGCTTGGTGATGTGAGGCTTGCTTGCAGCTGCTCAGCCATGGAAGCCCATTCCATGAGGCTCCTTGTGCACAATTTTTGTGCTGGAGTTAATGTCAGAGGAAGTTTGGAAGTCTGCAGGTATCATCAACAGAACGTTGGCGACTTCTACACACTATGCGCCTCAGCACTCGGTGACCCTGCTGTTACTTTATGTGGTCTGCAACTTTGAGGTTGAGTCTGTTGTTACTGCTTCCACTTCGCAGTAATACCACTTACAGTTAACTGTGGAATATTTTGCAGGGAAGGAATTTCATGAACTTACTTATTGCAAAGGTGGCATCCTATGAGAGTAGCACGATAAAATTCACTGAGCTCATCAGAACGACACATTCTTTCACAAATGTTTGTAAACCTGACTGCATAGCAAGGTATGCAGTGCAAAGATTTTATGCACCTGTGGCAATAGATCTGAATGAAACACCTGAATTCAATGACTACCAAACTTATTAGCACAAACTGCACAAAGGCAAAAAAACATTACAGTACAAAGAATGTATAACTTCCAATTTAATTACTTTCCAAGTACCCACTTGTCTGTCAAAATGTAGCTACAATCTAGTCATATTTCACTGACTAAACAAAACAAGAGCCAAGTATTTAAGATCACAACTTTTAATAGAATATTCTGTTCTGTATAAATTGAAAAGATCAAACTGAATAACAAACAGAGAAGGTCAGAGATAGCACTGTCCACAGAAGTTCAAATGCTATAGCTGACATTGACGGGGTGGCTACTATGACAAGCAAGGTTTGTGTTACTGTAAATCATTGTGTTCAATGCATTGTATGGGTGTTGATAAATTTCAAACCAAGAAGCAAAATAGACAATCATATTATGGGAAAGAACAAACATCTGTAAAGTATCAAAACCTCCAAAATTTCTAAAATCCTGCCCTTCCTCCTCCACTCCTTTAGTGACACAGCCAGCAACCTTTAAACTCATTAACTAGGATAAAAACAGCATTCTGATGGTACACAAAGTGTACAGGCAGTGTGAGTAACAGGCCAGAACTACATATTGCTCACAAAAATGATGCCGCACCTTGGTTTGGGCTGCATCACCATGTCAGGTAACAATAATAATAAAAAAGGTATGTTTTTTTTTTTTAATCCACAAAAAATACATTTGGCATCAGTCAAACCTAAAATTTATTCGCAAGCGCTTGTGTAAGCAAACAGCATTGGTGTGGAGGAAACTGAGGGCACTATTTCACAGGACACCTGCTATGCAGTAGGCAGTGTTACCAATCTCCAAGCTGCATAACATCGCATACGCATTTCCAGAAACACACTAATAAATATCTTCGTAATATGAAAACATTTAAAAGATTCAACAGAGAAAGAAAATTAAGCCACCGGAATCATACCGTTAAGTCCTCATCAGTCTGGTGCTAAACTTTCATACGTTTATTGGCATAAAATACCCTGAGTAAGCTGCTATTCCACTGAAATATTGGATGAGCTCGTGTTACTTCAGGTGTAGGGCTTCGCACATTGGAGATCATCTGCCCAGGAGCTTCCGGTTTGGTCTGAAAGCAGCGACCCTCAGAACAGGCAGCAGATCCAGTCGTCTAACCCACAGGCCATTGTATTTACAGTGTCGTGTCACTATTTTCAGGCAAACTCTCTCCTTTGGATGGGTCAGGGGCAGCACAGAGTGAAAAGTCATGCATCTGAAAACATTTGGTCTCTTGTGTTTGCAGCCGGAGTGGGATGAGGGGAGGTGGGAGATGAATTCGCTGACTTCTGGGGTGGAGGATGGGCTGGACTGACAAGGGACCTCAAGACCTCCACGTTACTGCTGCCTATAGCCTGCAGGCTGCTTCTCTTCTTCCTGCACAGCAACAAACAAAAGAATGAACTGACCAGACAGGAACAGTCCGCATGGATTAAAGCAAAAAAAAAAAAAAAAAAAAAAGTTTTTTTTTTTTTTAAACCCAAATGCGTGACACCACCTTCTTGCCAACGCTGCCAGAATATTATTTTATTGCAAACCACACAC
>JAODLD010000021.1:5399937-5424852 GCA_026781065.1 Mormyrops boulengeri
GCCTCCTCTGTGGGCGCCTCCTCCTGTTGCTGAGCCTCCACAGTGGCCTTCTTACTCAGTTCGTCCTGTCAGAGGCAATGACAGGTTTCTTTTTATGCACTTTAATCTAACTAGCTAATTACATTTTGGGACATAATGTCAAACATTTTGTTAAAGGACTGACATGCACGGGTCTGCCACACTGCTATCATGAAAGAGCAAATGTGCATAGAGTGTTTTCCAGTTGGGATAGCTTTGGGTTCTACAAAGTAAATGAACTTCGATATGAGTATGGCTACCTGCTTGGGATGACCGTTTGGTGCGATTTCAGTACAGCAGAATTAGATTAGAAATTATTAAAACTGAACAATACAGAAACAGTTGTTAACCAAATATAAGGCAAAGTTTCTCATCGTGGCTAATAAAACCTAAGTAAAGAAAATTTCAAAAATAACACATAATGAAAGAAATCCTGTTCTTCACTATTGAGTATGGTCATATACCCATAGTGATAAACACCCTTCGAGCCTTAGTCGTTTTTTTAAACCCAGTCTGAATTTCCTGGCAAAAGAACGAGAAGTGCCACAGAGAGACTTGCAAACTTGCAGAGGTCGTTTCTGCCTTGCTCCGCTCGTGCACACACTTGGCCATCTTCTCAAATGAGTCAGCATGTTGGATGCCTTTCCAGCAACATATCCGAGTTCAGCAGAGCCAGCAGTCTTTGTCTTATCAGCTACTCTCTCTCTGGTGATGGTGTCATTTATTGGAAAACCAAAATGTTCCAAGATTACAGTTTTACGTGACGTGGTAAGGTCTTTGAGCTCCCCTGGACTAGCTGTGACCAGCTCACAGCCACAATTTGCATAATGTTTTCTCTGTTGAACAACTACTTATTGTAGCTTTTGCCCATGTCAAGAAAGGTATTCATTCATTTCACTGTGCATTCCAAACCGAAAATGATGGAACCGAACGGCATGCGACAAATACATGATTTATGTCAATTTTAAAGTAGTTTTTGCTGAAGACCCTTTCAGTTCCACATTTTAAGGCAAATACAAGGGTTGTAACAGCCCCCGTAAGTCGGACCCCCGTAAAGTTGCAGATTTCAACCAAACCAGCCTCAATCGTTTGTTCACTGTGCTGCTTTAGTTTCTGAGGTATAAATGTTTACATGATGATGTCACCACCATGGAGTTGGCAGGCTATTCGCGTCTGATTTGGATTAAACCGGATTAAAGTGTGTGTGCTAGTTAAAAATGTTCATGCCGTTATTTCTCGGTTATAACTCATGGTTTAAGGCCTGGGTGAGCAATCTTATCCAGAAATGACCGTTGTGCATGCAGGTATTTGCCGCGACTTTTGCCTAATTTGAGGACTGATTAGCTGAAGAGTTCTCACACCTGGGTTTGAACAGCTGATCTAAAGGTTACCAAAAACCTGCAAACACATCGGAGGACAAGAATGCCCATCCCTAATTTATGCCATTGCTGTATAATTTTCCATTCACGAGGTGCCCCCCCCCAAGCAGTACAACTTGCCTCGGGGAGTTACCACCACACAGTACACGAGTAACATGGATACATTGTAACTTTTTGTTTTACATGAGTATACTGTGCAGGGACTGAATATTTATGAAAGGGATAGGCAATGATACCTGCCCTGTTCCAGGTGTGAAGTGAGTGGCACTATGTAAACACACAGCACTGCAGCTAGAATCAGTGAGACGAACGGGGGAGACAGTTATTGCAGTGAGACTGGCACTGTGTGCTGCAGTCAACTCACAGGCAAAGCCTCTTCATCCTCACGGTCACAGTGCCACTCGCACTCCTCATCTGTAGGTTCCACAGCTCCAGTCACTATGTTGTATCTCTAGGTAAATAAAACGATGACCAGATCAAGGAGATCAAGTACTGCTTCTTTCACAGGGCGCACAGATACCCTAAGCGGTTACTGTAATCACGGCCATCTCTGACCCGTTTGTCCCAACGGAAAAACCAAAGTCTTTTACATAACAGTTGACAATTCACATATATGGCTGCAATACTGCCAGTGTACAAACCCCTTCCCCTAGCGTGAAGGGCTCGCCCCATCACACAATTAGCAGAAGTACATTTACAGACAACCTCCAAGCTAAAGGGGAGCCCCTGAGTCAGTCCTGATTCTGCTTTCACACCCAGGGCAGTGCAGTGAATGAACCACAGCCAATGTACCTTGTCGAAATGGGGCTGGTAGAGAGCAGCATACTTCCTCTCCAGCTCATGGACCTCCTTGTAGAATTTGGCCTCAAGGTGGGCCCCCTGCACCTGCAGCTGCTTTAGCGCATTGACTCTTCTCTTCACAGACTTGGGCAGCAGGCTGAAGAGGACAGCAAACAGGCAGAGAATAAACAGCAGGTGGAGGTGGTGTGTGGCTCAGTGGGTTTGGCCGAGGAATGGGTACCGAATTCTGGTTGGGAATGGGTACCAAAACCTGGTATTAACCTGGGTACCAAATCCTGGTTGGGAATGGGTACCGAAACCTGGTATTAACCTGGGTACCGAATCCTGGTTGGGAATGGGTACCGAAACCTGGTATTAACCTGGGTTCCAAATCCTGGTTGGGAATGGGTACCGAAACCTGGTATTAAAACAGGCCCCGGGGCTAAATTATTAAAGACCATAGCATCAATAGGCTCCGAAGTTAATCGGTTCCATTTTCGGTACTAGAGAAATTAAGAAAATAGGGAATCTATTATTGCTACATGAAAGTTCTTGCACATTTCATCTCAACAGCTCCATTTCTGATTACATTTTCGCTATTTTTAATGCAGAAGAGAGAGAGGTCTCTCTCAGAGCCTGTGTATGAGGGGCGGGGCACGGGGCAGCTCACTCGCTCCATCTCCCTCTCCCTCTCTCTCACTAGCACTGTGCAGCGCGCACACAGATCATACTTTTAGTGATCATGGCGGCGAGATCTTTCAAAAGTGTGGTTACATTTCACTAGTGTCGATGCCGATAATGCTCGTTGCCACAATTGCGACAAGTCTTTTGCATGCAAGGGTGGAAACACAAGCAATCAATTGAAACATCTAGCAGAACTTCATCACATTCATACAGAGAAATTCACAATTTGACTGTGTAACTCATACTTCATCTGTTGTTGCTCCACGTATGTTTGCTAGTGGCCTGGAGCCCACACACCGAGGTAACCAAACGATACGAATATGGATTCATGATTAGACAGCTGATTGTTATGGGTGTGTGCAAAACATTGCCGTTTCTTTTGTTTTAAAAATGTAATTTTGCATTTCAATAAGCACATAATCATCTATAATAGTGATGCGTTCAAAACAATGTTATTGCAGTTTGCAGCTCAAGAATGTTCATTTATATACAGTACGTATGAGAAAATGCAATGTTAATTCTGTTCTTGTTTCTTTTTTTCCCCCTCAAATAAAACATCCGTGACTCATAATATGTCCAAATGCAAAATAAAGCATCAGTAAATTAAGAGATGACCTTCAGGATAACCTCTTACACGAACCATACAAAGAAAAAGGAATATATGGGCATCTGTATAACAATTTACATAGCAGTTGTTCCCTAGTTGGTCACTAACCTACTACTCACCTCACAATGTCAAGGGGGAGGGCAGGCATCATGCTGCCGGGACAACGCTGCACTGCAGCCGGGGCCTGAGGATTCGGGGCATTCGGAGCTCCTGCCTTACCTGTCAAAATCAAGCACACGGCTGTGTCGCTCTACTCACGTCTGCCAATCGGCAGCCGCAAAACTGACAAGGACACCATCACAGATGGATGCTCTTTGAATGACATTTTCCCCCGTTTGTTTTTCTGCTTCCCCCTGCCATACTCACAAAAAAAGTGAGACGACTTTTGCCAGGCAGCTCCAGCCAGGGAAAGCTTGTTAGTTTTTTAAATTACATTTGTGTGCATAACAAATCTCTCAAATGACTGGCAAACTTGCAAAAGATATTTCTGAACCATAAATGACCGCAGAGGGACAGTACAACTCTCAGTATTAAACAAGTGAAACGATATTCCACACAGAATGGTTTTCAAAGCAGTCTAAAGAAAGCCAGTGACTACAGCCCCTGCTGACTCACATTATTCCATGGGTAAGACTGCCTCCCTAGCAGCAAGCCTCACAAACACACACAATGCTGTTAGGCGGAACACCAGTGTGATGCCTGTGAACACTATTAAAATCCTACCATCCACCCACTAATAGAGGAGCACAACTGTAAATTTCAGGACTTACTGCCTGACTCCCATTTTATAGACAGATTGTGTAAAAAAATGCTAAAGTTTTAAGATTTCAAAATTTTAAATGATTGTTGTAAAACAGACAACTGATGTCTGTGGAGTTCAGACACACAGGTTCTGTAGACCACTGGCCAAATTATTTCCAGGTTTCTCATCTCTCAGTCCGTAATGAATTGCAGATAATCTGACAATATACATAGTGCTGTATGCGGAGTCACAGACGTGGCGTTTACTGCAAAATACCCTCATGCATGAAAACACTTTACCTGTATCTTCATTCTTGTCTTTCTCCATTATCGTAATACAGCTGTGGTCTTCTACAATACAAACGAGTAGACAAAACAAAAATCTAAATCAACCGCTTAATTTCCTATAAAAATATAGCCAGATAGTAATCATTTAGACCAGGGGTCTTCAACCATGTTTGATCGGAGAACCCCAGAATGGGTGGTCACAAGTAACTAAAAATTGGGGGGGGGGGTATTGTGGATAGTGTTCTGGAGGGGCAAAAGGCAGAGGTACAACCTTGTGGGGATGACAGTCCATTGTAGGATGGACACACTACCAGAATTTTAGGAATACCAAAAAAACTGTGTATATGAAAAACACAATGCATACACAGTAAGCACGTTATCTACCACTGACAGCTCCGAGGAAAAGCATCGTGCAACAGCTGGGTTTTCATACTCTTCATAAGTCACCCGTGACTTCATCTTTTAAGTGAGACATGTCTTATCCTGTAAGGTATTTTAAGCAGCTAAGGTATTCAGCTGCACAAGCTGGCAAATGCAATACACATACTGTCATGCATGACACCTTGAAATACGTCTGATCAATGCACATTCGGCACGACATAAACTTTGACACGTCCCCCCTAAATTGTTACTGGATGCTAATTAATACTTCAGCTCCGTGAAATGCACCCACCACACCCGCACGCGAAATATACACCGTTGTTAAACGAACCGCTGAGCTCCGCGGTGACGTCAGTCCGCCAGCGAATGTCACGAGCTTCTTTACGTTTCTTCGTGAATTTTGAAATAACGACTGGAGACGTCGCACGCGACGCCGGACAGCATCCAGACTACAGCCGCTACAGACTACAACCTGACTTCAGTCATCACACCGGTGACTAAACACCGGGGTTAAGGCGCTGCGGAATGACCACGGTCAGTGTCACACAAGTTCGCAGAAAAACACCCGGGCGGCGCCGCAGCCGCGTCGCTGACCAACTCACCAAGTTAGCCGCGAGTCGGCCGAGGAAGCGCGGACACCGAAAGGGCAGCGATACGAGCCGCACCTTAAACCAGCTGCGAGCTACTGGAGTCTACCGTGCCAGTTTGTTCTGTCCCAGCATGTTGGACTAGTTAACCAACTACTGGCCGTTACCAAGTATGACAGCAAGCAAGCTAACCGCGTCTTGTCATTAGTACGCAGCGCTTATAACGACCGCAGACGATCAGTGGTATCCTTCGAAATCTGACATAACGTTTTATCTTAATACTCTTATCAGATACCCTTACGGGAACCTAAGACATACAACACGTAACGGACCGTATTTCTCCCTCTTACCGTAAAGCTGTTTTCGTGTTCGCTTTCACGCCTCCCAGATGCAGCGACAGCTGCGCGCTGAATTATCCGTGACTCTGATTGGTCACAGAAGATTCACGTCGCATTATCGCTAACTGTCATAGGACGTAAGGGTTTCGGGATCGTCCTATCAAAGGGCTACGTGGACAGGCGAAATTGTGCATCACTGGTTCCGTATTAGCTCCGAACGACTGTCAATGGGTTCTGCATAACATTTTCACCAATATCCCCAAATGTTTAGGTTAGACTTCTTTTATGAGGCCACGTCATGATCAAACAAAAACACAACCTGATTAAATTTAAAACAGGAGTGGATTTCAACCTGTAACAGAACAGTGACTAGATCATTTGTAATTATGTTTCTTCCTGTACCTTTGTTGTGACCTGGAGGTGTTTTTTATTGTACAGACAAAATAACCACTTTCCACAGCACGCACCATTTCTTTTTCTGCTACCCAAAAATGCATTTAAGTGAGAAATTTATCAACATAACTGCAGTCCAGATGTTTTCCTGATGCCTCGACTACACATAACACAGCTTCTTGAGAAGGCATACAAAACACTAATAAAATCATTGAGTATAGGACAAGTTTTTATATATATCTTCTCAAACCTTTGAACACACTTAATATGACTCATAAACATGAACATTTTGATTGGTATAATCCCAGTAAGAGAAAATGAACATCCCTAATGCTCTGTCATTCACATTTACAAAATCTCACCAGCAGATATGTTCAACAGCAATAATTACACAAGGCAGGCTTGGGTAATTTGCATTTATTTAATAATCAACAGTTGCTCACTGATGTTGTTCATTAGACAGTTTTCTTCATAGTAAAATTATACATCAACATATTAAGGATAGGATTACAAAATTGGATGCTGTGCTAAAGGCTAATCCTAAACTCCACAGATGCCCTTAAGATCCCCAGGAATAAGAAAACAATACAGTCTGGGTACTATGGTAATGGCACGGCCCTGCACAGACTCAGCCTGAAGTGGTGCATGCCCTGCCGTCTCCCAGTATTTCCCAGTATTCTTAGTTCCCATTATGAACCATCTCCAGGTACTCCTTGTGCAGCTTCTCCTGGGCTTCATAGAGCTTGCGAAGCTTTTTATTCTGTCCCTTGCTGATTTCCTTTCCCTCAGCATCATGTGTAGGAAAACCCTGCATATATGTGAGAAATAAAAGAGATTTTGCTTAATGAAAAAAAACACAATTATTGTGCGTATTATATTGCAAAGGAAAACATTTTGCTGAAAAATAAACGTAAACTTTGTAGGAATCTTCAGAACTGTGGCTATTGGCTTGAATTCCCTTTCCTTACCGTTTCATCAAAAGCTGAATATTTGTCTTTTTCTAACTGGAATAGCTCACTGGGTGGAATTTTCATCTTAGCCAGTTTTGCATTCTGTTGGGAAAAATGGTGAAATCATTCAGAGGTTATAATTGTCTATCCCTTTACAGCATTTTATAACCAATAAAAAAAATCACACAACATTTCTTTTATGTTCTAAGTGATGACATAGCTTTCAATAATGAAAACAAATTAGTATTTACTATGATAACCATACACCTGAACAAATGCCTATGCATTGAGACTGAGTAAACAGCTTAATTGGGTTGGCAGATGTTTAAATGTTAATCTTTTTATGTAGTAGCAAGCAAATGCTACTACTTCCATAGTTTCAGTGTACAGCTGCAAGGTCAGTTGATCTCAGCTAACAGGCTGTCCACAGGAGTGGACAAGTTTACCCACTTCTTGTTCCTGTTTCTTTAGTGCTGCCTCTTCTTTCTTCCTTTTCTTCTCCTCCTCCAGCTACAACACAAGAAAAGAGCATGAGACATTAAAGATGCAGGGAGAATCTCGTGGCATTCCACATCAGAGTTCCGTCATCTTGTTCAGACATGTTCTTGACAGTCCTGGTATCTAACACTGTTCCATGACTGCATAAACAAATTGTTGTTGGCAAGATGGGTAATTGGACAGTGTCTTATTTTCCAAATTCCTTTTAATTCTAAATCAAATGCTTAAAAAGGAAACTCCATTGTCAGCTCAAGCAGTCAGTATAGCACTTCCAACAGGGTGTGCGCAAACGAGATACTCTGGTGACGGTGACTCACTCCAGACAGACTCAGTGGTTTGGGTTAACAGGCAGTTTGAGGCAAGATTTCCATCCCTACATTTGGTAGAGCAATTAGTTTCTTCTGGTACCGCCTTGGAGTGATTTACATGATCGCTCCCACATTGTCAATCTAAACGATTCTGCTTTAGCTGTAACGAGTTAGCGCAGGCACCCCAGCTACCTCGTAATGTCCAGACATAAATATGAAAGAATAGTTTCATAAAGTGTCCCTTAGGTGTATGAAAACAGCACAACTTTTCACCATATAAAAACAGTTATTTAAAAAAAGTTTAATGAATTAAACAGAACCTTTACAGAGGTTTTGTAAGGCTGGAGTGAGGAACAACGGGAGCGTGTGGTAAAACTGTCATCTATAAAGCAGTCAGTTTATAAATATAAATATGTAGGATCCTTGTCTTTTCTACCCTGTCCAGCCATCCCATGTTTTTCCCTTTTATTCCCTGTTCTATGCAGATTTTCTTGCTAGACAATGTTACCTTTTTCTTCTCTTCTTTTTCTTTCAGAAGGGTCTCCTTGTCGACCAGTTTCACCACAGTGGGAAGGCCTGGAATCATAGAAAGAAGTCTTACCGCTCCGTTCAGGGTACGGCTGAGCACAGAAGGCACAGAGGGAGTCGAACACTCAAGTGTAAGTGCAACACTATGGCGTTCTCAGCAGGGGGAGGGGGACGCCAGTGGGGATTGTTGAGTTGATGATTAAGGACGGGTCCTATACCTTCATGGTCTTCAAGGCGCACCCCCAGTTCAGGGAGGGTCTCATCACGCACTGTGTCACAGAGGGCCAGCACTTCAGTCACTGTAGAAAAGGAAGAATTGTCTATCAAACTACTTTAAAAATATACATTTCTGGTACCTCCTATTCCGTAAGTTATTTTTAATAGAAATATACAAACTTATATATAAGCCTCTACACTTTATATGCTCTCTGCAGTATGCATAACAATTTCTCCCCCAGGATCAATAAAATTTCTTCAATACATCAGGCTTCTTCCATCTTTGGTTAATATGACCAAATAAGCTTTCAATGTAATGTGCATCATTAAGCATGATATCAGAAATAGCTTTAAAAATGCTCACAGGAGTAGCAGCAAAACAGTTCCCAAAACAGTACTGAAATGTCCAGGCATATGCCACTTTTCTCTTAATTCAAGTGTATGATGGAAACACTGCCATCTTGTGGTCCAACCATAAGGTGCATCATATAATTCAACACCAGAAAATGACACTTATGTGACCAGCCTATTAGGTACATCTGCTTGCTAAAGTAAACAGTCTGCTACTCCAAACAGAGAATCATGTGGCTACAACCGATCACATACAGCGTGCAGACAGGGTCAAGAGGTTCACTTTCTGTTTGACTAGGCATTAGAACAGCTAATTAAGCAATTTTGCATCCAGTATGACTGTTAATGCAATATGTTCCAGCATCTCAGAACCAGACAATGGTGTGACAAGCAAAAAACATCTAGTCAATGGCTGAAACCACCTTCTTAAGATCAGAGGTCAGTGGAAAATGGCTAGATCCATTAAATCTAACTGGAAGGCCACAAATGTAAAAATAGCATAAAATGTGTGCTACCTGGCACTAGTTAGATGTACCTAATTTAGCAGCCACTAAATGGAACTTTCAGCTTGAAAAAAGCCCCAAAGTCAGCTCACAAGGTGTTACCTGACGAGTTAAAGGTAACATGAAGGTGGCACTTACCTTTCTGCTCCCTGGCGATTTTGCGAACTCCCTCCCTGAAGTCAGACAGGACTTTCAAGTATGGCATCACTGTGCTTTCCAGCTGGAAAAGCAAGGTAATATGAACACAGCTCTACTGGCAAAAAACAGCCTTACAAATGTACATTCTTACAAAGTAGTAACCTCTGTACAGCAACTCAACGCATACTAACAAGGTTGCTCCACACTTACATCCACGCCAGCACTTCCTCCCACCGGAAATCCAACTGGTTCTGTGCCCTCAATCGCTCCGAAAGTCTGCAGGAGAGAAATGGTGGAGCGGCTCTCTGTAGCATTTTAATTATGCAAGACGGCTAAGTCTCCCATCTAGATCTGGGAGAGCAAAGTAACATTTCTGCTGGCCCTTCTCACCTTCAGCAGGTCTGTAAGATAGAGGGCGATGCTCTGAAGCAGAGAGCGGTTAGGTGCTAGTCTGGCATTCTTCCTGTTGGCCATATAGGTATTGCTTTGGTTGACAAGGGCTCTCATTTCCTCCAGGGCTGTCCTGGTATCAATGTTGTCGCACAGTGCTTCGTGCACCTTGGCCTTCCGCTCGTAGAAGCTGGGAACATTCAACACAGGCATGTTAACCAAAACGGCTCCAGGGTGAAATTACAAACACATTGCTGGTAAGTTATTCTAAACTCAGACAGCAGCTTAAGTATTGGTATAATGAAGTATGAAAATGACTGGCCTATTCTCGACACACAAGCACAAACCTCACCTCTGATTCAACTCAATCTCCGCCACCTCCCACTTTTCAAACTGGCCCGTGAGGTCAGTTGGGGCTCTGAGTATGTCCTTCACGTTGAGGAAGAACTCCTGCAAGAAACAAGACGACTTGTGGTGACTCCACAAATGCACAGATGAAAAGCAATGCAAGCAAGGACAACAGGAGTAACTACTACTCACATTCATAAATTTCTCATACTGGATGGCAGACTCCATGGTGTTCTCAGAGTAGTCCAGCGTATCCTTCCACGAGTGCATGAGGAAGGCCAAGCGCAGCTGTCTAGCTGAGGACCACAACAATACCATGATTGTACCCATATGTATAGACACAAGGGCACTGATAGATGTGTAGAGCACACATGTGATGTGTATACAGCGTGTTTCTCAGCGAGAAAAAAAAGCGCCTAACTGATTACAACAGAAGCGCATGCTAAAAACTAACAAGCCAACTAATGCCTGACCAAGTATTCATGGTGAATTTGCAAAGACTGAGAAATGGATAGTAATGATCATATGAACAGAACATGGTTAATTGGTGTGCCTACCAGTGTGTTTGGCTAGAGCATCTTTGATTGTGATGAAATTCTTCAAGGATTTGGACATCTTGCAGCCCGCGATGGTCAGGTGACCCGTGTGCAGGAAGTAGCGAACCCAGTGGTCATTTTCAAAGTAGGCCTGTGCACAGGAAGGAACACAAGGAAAAGTATCTGTGAGTCCTATCCTAAAGTTGATGCAGTCACCTTTCCTAACATTGCACCTTGCCACAGTAAGATTCATCTCACCTCAGACTGTGCCAACTCGTTGTCATGATGGGGGAACCGCAGGTCAAATCCTCCCCCATGGATGTCCATGGACTCTCCCAAAATGGAGCCAGCCATAGCAGAACACTCAATGTGCCAACCAGGTCGCCCCTTTGAAAACAGACAAACATTCTAGCTGTAAATATATGACAAATGTAAGAAAGACATTTTGCATTAACAGCATTGCATTTTTAGCTATAACATCTATGTAATGACTAGGGATGTAACGATTCACGCAATTCACAAAATCAGTTCAATTCACAATATTGGGTCCACAATCTGGTTTTCACAAAAATAAAAAAATAAACTAAAATTGCATTTTTTTATAATAAAATTATTTTCCCATTCTTTATCAACTCAAATATTCCTTTTGTTAAATTTAGAATACTTTTGTTTTATCTTAATAACCAACAATATGTACATAAAATTGTAGAGGTTGGAGTAAAATATAGGAGCCTATTAACGCAAATATTCCTTCATTTAAAAATGAAAGAAGTTCATACATAGGCTTTTTCATAATAACAATTTCACTGTTTCATAGTGCTACTTCTGCAGGTTACATTAATTTGTTGCCCGTAGGGGGGCACGTCTAGTTATTGCGCCTTCTGCTGTCTAAACAATCTAGAAAAAACTAAGAGATCATGCAGCCTAATAATAATTTGAGACATTTCACAGCTCATTTTTTATTTCCTCAACCCGAATCATCATAGATTTGAAGCCCGATTTATTGTTGCATGATATATCGTTACACGCCTACTAATGACATTACCTTGCCCCATGGGGAGTCCCAAGATGGCTCCCCAGGCTTAGAAGCCTTCCATAAGGCGAAGTCAATCTGAGACCTCTTTTCACTCAACCTGTCTGCAGAGATACTCAGGTCTCCTACAGTATGAAATAAAACAAGTGGGCATTAGTGAGACTTCCAGTTCAGATATATGATATATGCCAACACACCCACAGCCCAGATGCAATAACTGGACATACCCTCTCCTTCCTGTAGGGCTTTCTGATCTCCTACTGCTTCTGGCACAAGTTTAGCATACGAGTGCTTGCTGCTTGCGGCAAACTTGGCCACGTCAAAATACACCGAACCGTTGGACACATACCTGAAGGTGACCACAAACAACTACATTTCACTGGTCTGGCAACAAGGACAAAAGGGTTCATTTAAAGGGTACACCTAGTTCACTCACCCATAACCGTTCTCCACTATCTTCCTTACAAAGTCCACGATCTCAGGCACGTACTCACTGACCCGGGTAAGGACGTCAGGGGGAAGAACCTTTAAATAAACAGGTGTGTGTCAGCGGCTTGTGCTGCAGAAGGGAACAGAATATATTTGTAGAACAAAGAGTTTGCCTTACATTCAGGGCTTCCATGTCTTTGTGGTATTCCTCTTCCCAGAACTTGGGTAAAATAGAAAAAATGCAGTTCTCGCTCACATCACTGCCAAACTGGGAATCCAACCACTCAGACAGCAGATCTCTTGATTCCTCCAGCAGCAACTTTGATAAATAAAGAAAATGTATTTTTGTTTTCTGCACATAAAATGAGTTAATTACATGTAAAGAGACCAGCATAAAGAGATAAGTCAATATTGGGAAAGGCATTTACTAAACTACCTGCGCAAGGCCCTGTAAAACCAAGTCTTCAGCTCCACTCTGCACTGCCCCCTGCAGAGGACCCAGAGCAGCACTCACAGCTGCATCCAGTCGCTCCAGCATCTGCTTTTTGTCAGGATCTGTTGTGTCGGCTAACTTGACGAGGAAAGGCTAAAAAGCAGAAGGAACAGCAAATAATTTACAAATGATTGCCAACACATATTTCAAGATGACCATGGTGTGCTTCGGGTACCCACTTCATCAATCATTATGGGTGACCCCCCCTCCCCCCACATGCTTACATTTATTGGGGGGGGGGGAACCAAAATCCAGGACAGATTATTAATGCCAGTCCAACCCTTATCTCACGTAGATTACTGAACAGATAACACGCTCCACAATTCCCCTGGGTTTTGCTTCCTGTGGTTAATATCTGTAGTATGATGGCTACTCATAGAGTACAATTACTCAATCCCTCTCAATCCCAAAGATCAATAAAGACTCACCTTCCTGGCTGTCAAGACATCCTGTAATATCTGGGACGGTGCTGGGTTCTTCTCTTTGTACTGCTTCAATAAATAGTTCTGTCGGGCTCTTTTGATGATCTGTAGATTAGCATAGTGGTTAAATACATATCTAGACAACTAAAGTATCAAAGGGGGCTCATTGACTGAAAACTTGAAAAATCTGAAACCTAATAATGTGGTCATTGAGGAATCTGCAATAAAATGCGACACAATGACAGTGAAAGGAAAAACTTCACTGTGGGGCCTACGTTAGAGAAGCTCGCACCCAAACCTATTATGCAGATATAAGTTGAGAGTCTAACTAGGTGAGAATATGGAAAAAGTTGACAACAGAAACAGAACGTGTGTTATTCACATCCTTACTTTGTCATCAATATCTGTTATGTTCATGCAGTAGAGTACGTCATATTTGAAATAGTTCATCAAAATTCTTCGAAGAATGTCGAAAGAGATGTAGGACCTGAAACAGAAAAAACAGAATACTACTGTGCAACAGAAAAATACCAGCTACTTATATTTACAGGGTTGGGATTAAACTAATATTGTAGCATTTAGGTTCGTACTTAGTTGTGGCCCAAACTCCACTCTTACCTGGCGTGGCCCATATGAGAGGCATCATACACAGTAGGTCCACAGCAGTACCACTTCACTTTCCGTCCTTCTTGGGGGATAAACTCATCCTGAAAAGAAGCACTGACAGTCAGGGATCCTGTCTATGTTTCCGTAGAAAGAGGACATTAAGCTCTCTGCCACCACATGGAACGCCAACCAGCACTGAGGAGTTAAAAATGTTCTCACCTTTGTACGTGTAAGGCTGTTGTAGAGATTCAGCTTAGGCATGTCTGTCCTTTCTGGTGGAGACCATGACGGTTGGACTCTCTTCCCCTTAGCTATAAAGGAGAAAGCAGACACACTTGATCATTTACACTCTTTGTCACATGATTGAAAGTTGCAGGCACATCTGGAGTCTTGTGGCTTTGCTGACACTGGACAGTCTTTGTTAATGGGAAACAGCCAGACATTAATCACAGACAAAGGCAAAGACAAAAACATGATGCCACAAGCCTTTAAGCAAGAATCACCATTGGCTGTAGACACACAAAAGACAACTCTGCTAATTGTATGCATCAAGGCCTGTCCAGTAACTATTGAAAGTTCTCGGTGCTTTGCAGTGATCCAAACTACACAGCTGTGTATTAGGCTAACATATAAAGAAGACCTGAGATTACAGACATCAGTTTGACAGACCTGACTGAATCATCGCTGTGTTTGACAGAGGTGAGTCCTCTACACCAAAAAGATGCATTTATTCATTATAATTGCGGACAATAATAAAACTATAAACCATCCAGTTTTAGTCATTTCCAACCCCGGTCTGGGAACCCAAAGTAATCGTTTTGTTCTGAATTCTTCTCTTCAGAAAACCTATAACGTATTTCCTGAGATGTGCTTAAATGTCACTTAGGACTGCAAAAATGTTTAAATTGTCCCTAATGGCAAGGACACCTGTCAAGGGAAATGCATTTCTTAGGGTGTTTTCACACTTGGTCCGTTTCATCCTTTAAAACGAACTCAGATCAATTAGTCAGCATTTTTTGCGTATATGTGAACGCGCCAAACGAACTCAGACCCCTTTGAAACGAACCGAACTGAGACCACATCGGGAGGTAGTCTCAGTCCGGTTCGCTTTTAGTACGTTTCACGGTTCGTTTAACTTGTGCATTATGAACAAAAAGCTTGCTTCTACAATTTTTACCCTTTAGCTTTGCTGTAGGGAGATCACGTGGTACAGTCCCGGGAAACAAGCAAAAATATGGCTTCAAGTACGGGACGCGGAATAGTTTGGTCAGAGGAGACGACCACAGCGCTTCTTGACATTTGGAACGAAGAAAACGTAAAACGTCAACTATCTACAACACACAGGAATGCAAAGGTGTTACTGCAGTTTGCAGCTGAAGTGAAGGCTACAGGATTCCAAAGGACCACATTCCTTTTCAGTCTCCTGAGTTGTTTTTTTGTATCAGAAGTAATTGTTCTATTTTGGTTTTCCCTGTGTCTGTGGGCTATTTTCAAAACCCACCACATTATGACAAGTATTGCAGCAGCTATCTTGTTTGAAGTGAAAACTACCCAGAATCCAAAGCAGTAAAGGTCTGAGAGCTCCATAAGAACTTGAAGTATGAACAAAAAAAGGACTGAGGCCCCATCTGAGCTGAAGTAAACCAGAAAGAACTGAGTCCCCTTTCAAATGAACTCGCATTGTGAAGACAAAAGGAACTGAGTTCCCTTTCTGTTGGTCCACTTTTGGGACCACTTCTAGAGGTCTGAGTTTTGGTTCCTTTAAAGAGGACTATATGTGAAAACACCCTTAGATTAGGAGTGTTTTCACATACTGTATAGTCCTCTTTAAATGAACCAAACTCAGACCTCTCTAAGTGGACCACAAAGTGG
Source organism: Mormyrops boulengeri (assembly GCA_026781065.1). NCBI lineage: Eukaryota > Metazoa > Chordata > Actinopteri > Osteoglossiformes > Mormyridae > Mormyrops > Mormyrops boulengeri. The sequence goes on from JAODLD010000021.1 coordinate 5,415,755, forward strand.
GCCAAAAGAGTGAGAACTCGGTTCTCTCTGGATTCACATTGTCCATCACCTCCGAGAAGGACTCAGTTCACTTTCTGGTGCACTTGAGCTTTTATGTGGTCTCAGTCTATTTCACGTTCACACCTGACTGGTTCACAATTAATTGGTCATGAGAATCATTTCTTTCTCAACAAAATGTCAACTTCATGAGAATGGCCCGTATTTTAATATTAGTTTTGTAGTTTCATTTAAACCTGTGATTTACAAATTATTCATTTCCAACCAAAATATTACTTGAAAGCAAGTATAAGCTGAATTTCAGTGTAAATTTGTTTAAACACCTTTGGGATTAATGGTATATACCACATGTACATAATTGCAGGTACTGAGCAGGACAATCAAAACACTAATTTCGACCGTGTGATTGATCTAAATCTAAAAAACCTATTTGGGCTCTAAAAATAGATGTGTGACCAACACTGAAAAGTACACTTTATAACATGAAAGATCTTAAGGTCGATAATCCTCCAATAAAATAAATCAAATATTGCAAATTGCAGTATCCTATGAATGGCTCCGTCAGGTTTTTTTTTTTTAAAATCAAGCAGACTAAGGAAGGAATATTATAGGTCTCTGATACATCTATGTACATATCATTTCCCATTTGGGTAACAAAATATTGCATGCGCTAACGCGATCAATTTCCCACCTCTATAAATTAGTGTAATCTATCTTAAGAATTCATAATAATCTTTGATAGTTGTTTTGATATCAGCAGTGTATAATATCCAAAAACGCCTAGAGAAAAAAATAAGAGACCTCGGCACACTTTTTGCTCAAAGATCGTCAGCAGGCGAACCTGTTAAGTTGACTCGAAATTGGCTGAATTGGCTGAATCGAGCCAAGTGTGAACACGCACTTACGGGTTCCCAGGAGCAGGTTTCGGGCCCCTGAACTACTAGGGGCCATACAGTGAAGTCCACTGGCTGGGATCGTACTATTTTCCCTACGGTTTTACTCACTGCAGCACTGATCGGCGGCCGAAGCGGACGCTTGGGGGTCCAGCCGCAGGGCCTGTACGTGTCTGTACCAGCGCAGGGCGTGGGGGTACTGCGGCGGAGGGGGCCCGCGGAGACGCGCCAAGGCCTCCGCGTCAACCTGCGACAGGCCAAAGCCGGCCAGGTAACTGCGGCTGCTCAGGTACTCGTTCAGGGCCCCCAAATTGGGGGGCTCTTCCGTTACACGCAGCAAGAACCCATAATCAAAGGCTGCGAAGACAAGAGGGCACATATATGGAGGCTAATATCTAATACCTCTGTTCGTGAAGCCCGGAATTCGCCAGTGGAAAATCTATTGGCAAGATGCATCAACGCTTAAGTGGTCTAATCTACCACATCCTTTGTGGCGTTACTACTGCCTGAACTAGTTAATGGGGCATTATTGGAGTTTCACTTTCGTTTCTTTTTAATATTTTATCTGACGGGTTTTTTTTGAGTAAATCGACCGTCCTGTATTAATAGAAATGAATTAATCGCTAGTCATATTGCCGGGGCGAAAAGAATCGCTAGAAAAAAACTGTAAAGCAATTCAATGAACAGCACGAGTGCAGCTAGCAGAAGTCCCAATCTGATTCATTACTGTTTTGATTATAGTACCTCCGTGCTGCAAATGACAGTAAATGAAAACGGACCTTCTGGAGCAAAGTCTACCGAAAAATACATGCTGCTGATTTGATTACGATCTTTTATATTTACTAGCAGGTCAGCATTTAACACGAGGTAAAGGTAGCTGTGCTGTAAGCTAACAGCTTTGCCCAAGACATGACATGAATGTGCATGCGTCAGATCAGTCTTTAATGAGAACCATAACCAAAAACCACCACACATCGGCGTATTCAAACGTACTCGGATGACGTGGTGAAAGCTTTAAGATCATTAACTTATTCCTTTCAATGCATAATAAATCCCGGTTTACCTAGCTCTCCCGATGCTGCCATTATTGCCTCCGGATTCTGATGCAACATTGACCGACACGGAAGAGGCGTGATCTTCCACAACCGGCGTCGCTTATGCTTAAACGAAACTCGGGAAAAGATGAAAACGTGCAATAATCATTTGCTCGTACATCTATAAGAAGTACCCGGCTGCATTGTGCTCATTTTATTTATTTTTTTCGCTGCACTCAATAAGGGATGCTGTTAAAAGTAAACATTTTGCTGGCTAGTTGCACCATGTATCGATCTGTGTATTTTCTGCCGGCATATATATAATAATAATAATATTAATAGTAATAATATTAATACGCCCTTAACGATGAGCACATTACAGTCATAACCTTAAAAGGGTTCTGAGTGGTGAACAAGTTTTTGTTTTGCATAAATTATATATACACAGTGTGACGCTTGACAGGGGCGGTATTAACGTGAATACTGGCTTCTCATTCATACAGCGGGAAGACGCAGTAGGGCAAAGGGGCAGTGTCTACTCGAGCCGGGCATAAACATCACAAAAATATACACGCTCCTTGACGAAAGTGCGTTTATTTTAAGCATCAAGGTAAGTCACACATGACTGCATTTTGTTCCTGATTTTGTTAAATAATAGCGGCGCGACGTTTGAAGTAAAGAAATATGGCTGCTATGTGAGTCCATCCAGTTCAGGGCAGCGGCTGGTGGACAAATGTGACACACCGGCTTACGCACTTGAACTATTCTCTATTTTGACTTTGACTTTTATCTGGTGTTTACAAAAGGGATTCCCAATTAATGATAGTCTTCTAAAATAAAGGTCTAACACGTGATGGTTTATCCTAATATATGCCTTTTTTTTGAAGGAATGCCGTTGCTGGATACCGAAGCAGTTCTGTAAAGTTTTGCATTTAATCAACATAAGTAGTGAGGCTGCAACACATGGGTACCCTATATAGCATTTTTTGACAGGTTTTGCATCCTTCTCCGACAAAGATCGTGATTTTTTTGTACGTGTTGTAAAAATCAATGTGAAAAGGAAAAAACGAAATGCCTGATTTTCTTCATTAAGGTTTTGAGCAGCAGTGATGCATTTAGCCGGCATCCAGACACTGCGGACACGACTTTGCTTAATACGGCCCAGAGGGTGGTGTCGCAAAGTGATCGTTTGGATCATAATTTCATATCGTCATTCCCAGAAGAGGCCGTTTACTCTAATACGCAGGCACGACAACGGGTGTTATTTAATATGTGAAATGTGATGTATTTAAATCAAAAGATTTACTGTATTTCCCCAATGAATATACAGTGATTATGCGTTAACAACAGACAGTATTAAGTAATAGGTTCGAGTTCATGGGGAGTTTAAATTAGTCAAGGTCAGCAGTGAAAGAATTTGTCGACTGTTTACGTTGTCATCAGACAGGTGTCGCATTCGTGTGGTCGGAAAATAACCCGCCAGCCAGACAATTTTACCTTAATATCTCCTATTGTGAAATCTTACATACTCTTCCAAAGATTCAAGATGTCTTTTTTTTTCATTCGAGATCCGTTATTCAGACCCCAATCTCCATACACGTGGTTTGTAAACCACTGGTCATTTTTTACGTAACACTGATCAAACCGAATTTAATTATTTTGATACATGACGACACATTTTCCTTGGTTATATCCAGTTTTTTGTTATTGGGAGTGTATGCGTTTCAGTATTCAAAACACGTTTGTTTAAAGACACAAACGTAGTTCCGATAAACGTGATTTAGTTTTAATAAAGCTTTGCGGAAACAAGATCATTCTATCTTAATATAATGGGTGTATGTATTTGTTTTGTAACGTGGGTAAAAAAAAAAAAAAAAGCCGGCAGCTCCGCTCCCTTTTGCTGCAGCGGCGGCCGCGCGCCGTGACCTTTCCCCTAGTTTTCTGAGGCACTGGGAGTCACGTGACCGCGGGACTCCCGCGGGGGGATGGGCGTCGCTCGTGCAATGTGACTGAATGGAAACGCCGTCGCGCATAGCAATCCCCGTGTCCTTCAGGTGTCATGCCTCGGGACATTTACGACATTTATACAGTTTTATGCCCCAAATAAATACGCATACAAAAACTGCGTGTTTTGCCAAGTCTTCTGGATTTCTGTTCGCCACCGTGTCTTAATCGATTAACTAGTTCGGCTGAACATTTTTATGCAGTATTTTGTAATATGCCACATTTTCCTGTCATAGAGAATATGATCGTCGACGCGTTTTTGTGACAATCCAGCGTGCGTTCGCGCATTTGCGTTTCCATGGTCACGGGGTTCGCGCAGTCTGTGGAATTTCCTTGTGCATCCAAGATTTCCAACCTGGGATTTAAATAGCAGTCGCAGGGAGTCTGCAGGAACTTATCTTAAATTGACAAATGTCGAATTACCCTCACCCTCGGCTCCCAGTCCTCAGGGGAACAAATACAAATATCCATATGAAGTCCGTAGTTCCTTAGTAAAGTGATGTTATGTTATGTGATTACGCCAAGGGAGTCACCTAATAATAGGTCGTCCTGAATCTTTAATTCAGGTCATCCGGAACCTGTTCCTTCGGGAAACCCCCGAATCGTTCGTTAAACAATGGGAGATGTATAAATATCGCAGCGCATTATCAAGTTTAATTATTGGTTGGGCACGGTTTGTTTTCAGTTACCCTAATCTCCGGCATTACTATTTCCGAATGATATTATGAAAAACTATTGAACCATGTCATTGTGATTTATTTCAGTTTCCAGACTTGTAGACAAGTGTGTACTTATTTAATGATAGGCTTCGTTGGCTGAAGCACTGTTAGTACAATGATGTAGTTCAGGGGTAGCCAATCTTATCCACAAAGGGCCGGTGTGTATGCAGGTTTTCGCTGCAACTTCCTAAGTAGATTACTAATTAGAGGACTGATTGGCTGAAAAGTCCTCACACCTGGGTTTGAACAGCTGACCTAAAGGTTATCCCAAAAACCTGGACACACAGCGGCCCTTTGCGGATAAGATTGGCCTAACGTAGCCAATAATAGCTCAGCATTTAAGGAGGACACTTCTTAAAAACGACTATGTAAACATCACATCGCAGTTACTAGCAAAGAAACATGCACTTAAGATCAGACATGCAATAAAAGTTTCATTCTGATAAATTCCCTAACTTCCCCTCCAGCTGGCACTGCATGCTGCAGCGAGTAAAGCCACGTGGTTATTTCCAGCCAGTGAGCTTCACTGCGTGACCCATAAAAGTCCATACAATTTTGCATCCATATATCTACATTTATTGTATGAAAATGTGAATTGCATGTGAATTCTTTCTAAAAGCTTGTAAGCAGGTGTATTGCTAACTCTTTAAACTAGTGCTGTTTTATTACATGTAGTAACATCCCTTGAATGCATGTTTCCAGCAGCCTTTGTAAAATGGTATATTCTTTAGTTGTTCCATAAATTTTATCAGTCAGCATGTTTCAAAGTTTGTTTTTCGTTGGTATTGATTTAGACCTTCTTGCGTCAGCGTGGTATATGATCTCTGTGACTCTGTGTCAATACCCACTTGCAGGTTAGGGATTTACCATAAATCAGTCAGCAGAACTTCTACATTTTTTGTTCCATATGATTCGATGAATATTATTGTTTTCTTGTTGGCAGAGGTTTTCTATGGGGTAAGTGGAATGAAAGTTGTGACATTAAATAACGGTTTACAAGGAACCAAAGCAAAACACTGTGTCTCTCTCTTAAAGGAACAGGAGTTTATTCGTTTTGGCCAGTTAAAGGGCAGATGTTGTCTCCACAGCAGTCCTGAGTCACCGTCATGGCAGAAGCGCACCAGGCCGTAGCCTTCCAGTTCACGGTCGGCCCCGATGGCATCGACCTCCAGCTCAGCCACGAGGCCCTCCGGCAGATTTACCTCTCTGGCCTCCACTCCTGGAAGAAGAGGTTTATTCGCTTTAAGGTGCGCCCCTTCACCTATGATACAGAGCAATGTTTCACAATCCGGTCGCCGGGGACCCACAGCTGGTCCACATTTTTGCTCCCTCCCAACTCCCTGCCAGGCAGTCCACATTTTTGCTCCCTCCCAGGACTCCAGATGTGGACTGTCCGTGAGTCCCTGAAGACCAGCTTGAGAAACGCTGATTTAGAGGGTAGCTGGAATACCTGATGATTAAAGACAGTCTGTTTCTGTTTCTGTGGACTGTTTATCTAAATGTTCTAAATGATTATACAGGCGCTCCCCGGGTTACGATGGTCCCTGTTACGATATATCGACTCTACGATGGGTATTCCAATTCCATTCCATTTTTCACTTACCGTACGTTATTCAATAAACTGCATGAAATGTTCAACACTTTATTATAAAATAGGCTTTGTGTTAATTTTTTTGCCCAACTCTAGGCTAATGTAAGCTTGTTCAAGGTAGGCTAGGCTATGATGTTTGTTAGGTTAGCTGTACTGTATTAAAATACATTTACGGCTTACAATATTTTCACCTTGTGATTGGTTTATCGGAACATAACCCCATCATAACCCGGGGGGGCGTCTATATAGCTAAATGTCCTTATTAACACTGTTCATGTTCATAGACGTTTAATTTTGACTGAGAAGTATAATGCCTACAGACACCCAGTAAATACCCTCCATGTGTTTTCTTTTTTGTTTTTGTTTTTATTTGTTTTTTTTTGCAGAATGGGATAATGACTGGGGTTTACCCTGGAAGTCCTTCAGGGTTCTTGGTGGTAGTGGTGGGGTACATGTCTTCAACCAAGTATGCACGTATGGACCCCACACTAGGGCTGTTTGACAAACTGGGGATGCACCTCCCAGTCAGGTAATGTCACATTTCACGCCAGCTGCCATTCTCTGTTGGCACTTGTTTGCGCAGGAACAGAACCAGGACTTCAAAAGGTTATGTTTTTCAGGTGGAGTGACTTGAATGGAGCAGAGGTCATTTGTAGGATATGTCGATGCAAATATACTAAAGTTATGTCAACACCCAGTGAACTTTCACCTATTTATCTTTGTGTGCCTGGGGAAGTTCTCGTTGGCTTAGTGTGTAACATGGCACTTCCTGGGATAAACCTGAATATTCACAGAATGCTAAGATTCGGTGAACTTCAGTCTTTCCTGTAAAGTGTGTACTATGAGAGAGCAATGCATGTATTTGAAATTAGAGGAATTTTCAACGATAGAAAAATTTAATTACACTTTCCCTTTAAGATATTTTACATTAAGACAGTCAGATTTTATCTGGTTCTTGTGAGAAACATTTTTAGAGGTTATTGTTAATGCTCAATATTGAGAAAGACCTCATGAATGTTTTGGTTTAGCATTACAAGGGTGATGTTTAAGTCGATGTGCTGAAGTGGTGATTTAGGAAGAACGGAAAACTAGCGAGGGCTGGTAACGTACCTTTTTACAGTCGATGATGTTGTGCCCTTGTCGCCGGTCCCGCAGTAGGTACCTGTCGGACAACAGCCAGCGTGCGGTGGGAGGGGTGCTGGTTGGCACGGGGCTGTGGATCACCATTATCTTCATCATGAGGAATGCTCTCAAATCCCTGCTGTCCTGGCATGGTTGGATGTATGCCCGTCATGGGACAATCTCCTGGAAAACACGGATATGGATGGTGAGTTGATGGTCACATGACGGTACTGAGGTGAGCTGATGGTGGAGTAATATACTGCAAATCATATATTTGTGTGTGTTCCTTTGAGTAGGAATTCACTCTAGCTTTGTTTGCATTAACGACGTCAGTGCTAATTACATCTGCCCCGTTCTCGTTCTCTCTGCGTCCCTGCTAGGTGTTAGTTAAGGTGTTCTCTGGCCGAAATCCGATGCTCTACAGTTTTCAGAACTCCCTACCACGGCTGCCTGTGCCCCCAGTGAAGGACACAATGAGGCGGGTAGGTGAATGCCTTCTTCTTGCCCAGTGGCACGTGCTTGAACGTCCTGCTCTCATGCCCCCTGAACAAGGGTCAACAAGTTGACCTTTTGGGTTCGATTGGATCCGGTCTGGTTTTTCATTGCTAGAGCACATGTGTGTAATGTAGCTTATCACCATTGATTTTCATTAGGCCTATTTATCTTAGTGTTCTCAGGACATGTGTTTTGACTGAGTCATTGTAAATTTTAATGTGAGAAAAGGTAGCAAGCCAGGTGACTGCTGATGTAGCTCACCATTAATCGCTTTGGACAGCTGATGTGGGATCAATAGTAGGTCACAGATATGCTGTAAAAGTGAGACGATGGTGCGAAAATCCAGCGCTGCTTGAGATTCTGTGGTCCATGACCATTGAGCAAATGCTGAAGTCAGATCATGCTGAGAGGAGGAGTTTCAAGAAATCGCATTATTTTATCAAACGCATTTGCAAAATTCCAGCGTGCGGCCTGAGGTGAAATGGAGAAAAACAATTAAAAATCCTCTTCCAAATCAATTGTGATTTTATTGCTTACTGAGCAAAAACACTCAGCCACTGTCCATTCTTCCTTACCATCTCGTTTGTAGTATCTTGATTCTGTTCGTCCACTTATGGATGATGAAAAGTACAAAAGGATGGAGGGTTTGGCAAAGGATTTTGAGAAGAACTTGGGCCCAAAACTGCAGTGGTACCTGAAGCTGAAATCCTGGTGGGCCTCAAATTATGTAAGTTACCTGTTCTGTCCATAAATCAGCTTTTCGCTCCATACTCTGTAGAGTCTGCAATGTAGTTCCTCGTACACATTTCCCGCGCTTGTTTCCGTAGGTTAGTGACTGGTGGGAAGAGTACATTTACCTCAGAGGCCGTGGACCCATTATGGTTAACAGCAACTACTATGCGATGGTAAGAAATTTTTACTGCTGTTGACTTTCCACTGGATAAGTAAAGATCATTTATCCCCTGAGGGAAGAGGTTAATCATTTGTTTATATATTTTTCCACAGTAAGCAAGCTTAACTGGAAACTAGAAGTTTTGGCTAAATCTTTTATCTGCATTTGTTTATTTAGGGGACACTTTTGTCCAAAGGACCATACAAGAGAGGCACATAGCACATTGATTTCAAGTGTGCACCATTTTATTTGGGACACAGTGTAGTGAATGTATGCATTATGTGGCTTAAACATCAAGATTAAAGAAGACAAAAAGGGCAAGTGATCCTGTTAGTCTCCATTCTTCCCTCA
>JAODLD010000021.1:5424952-5438287 GCA_026781065.1 Mormyrops boulengeri
GCATTATGTGGCTTAAACATCAAGATTAAAGAAGACAAAAAGGGCAAGTGATCCTGTTAGTCTCCATTCTTCCCTCAGACTGGACTGTGTCTAAAAAGCCAGTTCTTCTGCAGAATAGTTTAAAGGAAAACTTGTACGACTTGTCTGTCAAGTGAGTCCCGAAACAATCACTAGTGCTAGTGTTGTGTAATGAAGTTTCTTTTAATGCTCTTTAGACACCTGTCAGCCCCACTACTGACAGATAAAATATTTTCTTTGATTTATTATGGATTAAACTAGGGGGGATAAAGGACATTATACAGGTTGTGCCTGTTCATCAGCCATAGCACTAGAATAGATAGTCCACAGCCTCATTAGGAAACTGTCACTCCTCTGTGCCAAGTATGGATGAATCTCACTCCTCTTGGCGCTTCATGGGAATATTTCGAAGTGCACTTATTGACTTTCAAGAGGTTCATGATGCCAACATTGATAATATATAGGCTTTATTTCCAGATTGGTTATCAGGACCTTGACATGGCATGACTGTTGTATTTTCCAGGACTTCCTGTATGTCTTCCCTACCAACCTGCAAGCAGCTCGGGCTGGAAATTCCATTCATGCCATCATGCTGTACAGAAGGAAGTTAGACAGAGCACAGATCAAACCGGTAAGACTTCCTGTTCTCTAGTAACACACTTCCCATCTTCTTCAACCAACATGGAAACTAAAGGAATGACAAATTAGCTTGAGGGGTCATCAGGACCACTCAATGTCTCCAAGGCCCTTTGGCTACCAAGTATCTCTCAAGCTTTGAACCTGCTTGGCTTGTTTAGCTTATAGCTCTTGTCCCCAGAGTCCTATCTGGCCAAAGCATTTTATAGTTAACTCTGGCACAGGGCCATGTGTCCCTCAGGTTAAGTATTTTTATGCAGTAAGATGATCACATGACTAAAGAGCTTTGCTGAGTTCATAAGCATGGTTAGTTACTAGGCGTAGTTTGTAGTTTCATTTTTAATTTGTCTCGAAGCTAGCAGTTTCACTAGCATTTCCACTGAATGGTGTCATTGTTTGATTGACTTCTGAGTATAATTCTATGCTTGTTTTATTTGGGGAAAATTTAATCTTTTCATTGTTGCCGTTTACAGTTTCCCCCCCCCCCCCCTTCACCTTTAAGTGGTCTTGATGTTTTCTGTTCACTGTACTAACATTTAGTGAAACATGTAATCTGAACATCTTACTTTTACGCAGGCTACGGCAAGAACATTCAAGGTGTTGGGGTGGGGGGAGGGGTCGTACAATTCGCTTTCCTCCTTTTTCAGTCCTGTGCTCCTCTCCTTCGAATTCTTTGCATGTTTCTAAGATTCCCTTCAGGTAGACATTGTTCTGTTTTGTCTTCTGCTCTTGGATGTGGTGTTTTTTACGCTTGTGGTACAGATTTACGCACTGGAAAACAGAGTCCCCCTCTGCTCTGCTCAGTGGGAGCGTATGTTTAATACCTCCCGCATCCCCGGCGTCGAGACAGGTAAGAGGAGGACGTTGAAACTTTGCACCTTATCCCTCGACCTTACAAAGGCATAGGACACCTGTCAGTCCTCTGCTCAGTGTCATCTGTGCAGTAACACTGGTTTGCCTGCCAATCAGCAGTAGATGGGCCTCAGTTCAACTCGGACAACAGCACAAATTTTAAATTGCTCCAGGAGGAGATTGTGACTGAAATGTGGCTAAAATGTCTTCGTTACCATTTTGAGGCCTTGCATTTGCTTATTCATATCTATTTCTTAGTGGACCTTGCACCATATTGGAAACTTTCAGAAAATGAATAGTGTACAGGGAGCTTTTGGTGATTGGCAGAGGCTGGTCATGTGTCTTGTGGAGCTTTTGGTGATTGGCAGAGACAGGTCATGTGTCCTGTGCCTTTGATCCTGGGCTCTGTACTAAAGTTTCTATATGCTCACCATTTCAAGTCCCACAGTCCTTCATTCTTATTTTTTTTTAATTATTCCATTTTTTGTGCATAGTCTTCCCTGCTACTTGGGTCTATTCCAGGCATTCTGAGTCTTCCTAACTCTCCAATCTCCATCGGATCCTCTCGCCTACATCGTCTCCCCTGTGCCCCCCCTTAGGTGTCCTTGTGGCCTCGTCAGGCTTGGCTTTTTGGGTCCATCTTCTTTTTCATTTTATTTAAAATTTATTTTTTGTTTTTGTTTTTTTTTTTGACTCTTTCCTTTTGCTTTACAGCTTATGCTTCAAAACACTATTCCGATGTGCTCGTCCCAATATGAGCGTATGTTCAACACCAGTCGCATCCCAGGGCTAGAAACAGGTAGAGTTATAGCCCCGCCTCTCATTCGCCCTGCTTCTCAAGCACCTATTCTTTTATTTAAAAAAAAAAGAATTAACCCACGGTGGCCACGGTGCCCGCATGCAGTCTTAGCCACACGGCTAAGACTAGGCAGTCTGCTAAACTCTATTGGATCACTGGTGTTTGTGGGCTAGAGGCACAGAGGGCTGTCTGAGCTTTCACTGTTTTTCTCCATGAATTAGCATATTCCCATAATGCCTTTGCTGGCAGCGTAGAGGGTGAGAACCGTCATAGTCCATACATGGGTCACCATATCTAATCATTAATCTTAATCCACCCCCCTCCCCAAAACAAATAAATTGGTTTAAAGGAAATTATAAACTTGAATTCAGAGCTTCCTCAAAAAGTTCAAAGTCGAAAGGAGAGTTGGCTTTATTTAAACAGCCCTTGCTCGTGGACTATTTAGACAGTAAGGAGTGTCTACACCCATGTACTAATTTTAAACGCTACTTATTGTTTAAGATAATGCTTTGATTCTACCATAAGCGCTGTGGACTTCATAACCGCAAGCAAAAAACAAGCACCTGCTAGTAGGAAGCAGCTTGCTGTGTTACTAACTGATAACTTAGGGTTGTTTACGTAGTTCAGCATCTAAGAAATGTTTGCAGTGTTTCGCGCAGCAGATAAAGCAGTCCAGCATGCAAAGAATGCTCTTCTGAGTATCCAGTTTGCATGGAAAATCTAGTGTGTGAAGTCCTGTGGGTAGAAATAAATAAATTAATGTGATATTTAGCGACTGTGAAGCTTGGACGTACAAAAGCAAAGTGACTAGAATTTAAAGTGTGCCTGGGTGCGAGGCTTTTTTGTGTTTTTGTTTTTGTTCTCCCTGGACAGCAGCCCAAAGGAAAAGTGTCTTAACTCAAGGTCCCCTTCACCGGTTCCTTTCATGTTGTTGACCCTTGTTTCATGTGAGACATCATTGGCTTATGGGGGTGACGGCAGCTTCCATCAAAAATGAAAGAGTGAGAATGAAAGAAGCTCTTTCCCCCTCATTTGGAGATACGTACATGAACATGAAACAACGGTTTGGCTCCTCAATGGTCATCCTCTCCACATCTCACTCTGTCTTTCCCTATATGTCTACAAACCTAGATGGCTTATGTCTTCCAAGTCAATTGTTTTCTAAAATCTTCGACTTTAGGATGAATGGAAACTAGAATTGCTCTGGAAATTAACATGTTATTTATCTAACTAAGGGTATCAATGCCAGTTTCTTGCATGTTTTTTGCAACTTTTGCCGATTTTCTTTGCAAACTGTATGTCTCTCTACAAATTTAGTGAATCTAGTCCCCTTTTTATCTTCATGTTCTTCATTTGGAGAAGGTCTGCCAAAGTTAGATGGGTTTATTTATCCGCAGTGGGACAATACCCTCGTGAAAGATCAGTCTTCCAGTGGTTTCATCTGCAGATCAGAATGTCCAGTGTGTGCTTAATTCCTTGACAGTCATAAACAGTGTAGCCTGTGAACTCTAGAATTTCCCCTTGCGACCAATAAATTCAATCTTAATCTTACAGTGGTGCGTGTTTAGTGTTACAAGGAAGAGCCAGATGACCAGATGATAACAGCCATCTCTCCCCTGCATGGTTCCCCCTCCCCACTCACCCCGTGAGAGCAGACATCCTGCAGCACATGAACGACAGCAAGCACATCATGGTGTACCACAGGGGGCGCTATTTCAAGGTTCCCATGTTCTACGACGGGCGGCTGCTCCGGCCTAGGGAGATCGAGCAGCAGATGGAACGCATCCTGGGGGACACATCACAGCCGCAGCCAGGAGAGGAAACGCTGGCCGCCCTGACCGCCGGGGACAGGTGCGATGCACAGCCACCATGATGCAGGAATTTATTTTACTCTTTATTGCTTAGAATCTATATCAAACATCAAAGCACCGGTACATTTAGTTTCTTCCCTGTCAAGAAATCATTCTTCTCATCTGTTCCCGAAGTGGTTCATCAAAGCACTGGGCTGGGCGTTGCAAAAATGTCTTGGCGCCGATACCTGTGTGTATATCTACCGACCTAATTGATTTCCCTCTGCTCCCAGGGTGCCCTGGGCCAAAGCACGCTCAACATACTTTGCCAAAGGCAAGAACAAGCAGTCCCTGGACTGCGTGGAGAAGGCCGCCTTCTTCGTGACCCTGGACGACACAGAACAGCGCTACGAAGCTGACAATCCCGTCCGCTCCCTGGATCGCTATGCCAAGTCTCTTCTACATGGAAAGTGCTACGATAGGTCAGTTCTGTTGTAAATGGCCCATTTGTGTGAAGAAAATGCTAATATGCAATTCAGAATGAACTGAAGGTGGATTCATTCGGAAGCTCACTCACATGGCAACAAGTGTTGCCAACTCTGAACGCGAACCTCCATCCTTTTGGATTCTGTACGACCCAGATTCCAGCTTCTCCTGATTCTGAAGCTGCTGGTGAATCGCTGAGGTTCTGAAGTGCTAATGCAACCCGCATTGCTGCGCTTCATCCCTGGCTTCGTTTTCTCCAGGTGGTTCGACAAGTCGTTCAACCTCATCGTTTACAAGAATGGGACAATGGGACTGAATGCTGAGCACTCCTGGGCAGACGCGCCAATCGTAGGCCACCTATGGGAGGTAAACGAGGAGGCCCAGCTTTAAATTATAAAGACACAAATCCTTGGCACAGATCCAGCTGAATATCTAACCATGGTTATAGAACCACCTAGATTCTCCAGGTTCCCATATCTAGTGATTTTGTCTGCAGAGTTTTAAAGCATGCAGGTGATTTTGAAATGTATGACCTTGCTGTGTCATAATGGCTTGTGTTATAGCATGTGCTGTCAATGGACCCTGTGAAGCTGGGTTATACGGAGGACGGGCACTGCAAGGGTGACCCCCATCCCAGCCTGCCAGGCCCCCAGAGGCTGCAGTGGGACATCTCAGCTGAGGTGAGGCACGGCAGTAGTGATGCAAGAATCCGTCTCTGTGGTTTTGTGATGCCAGTCACAGACAGGATTGCCTGCTGTTTATCACTTACTGTGTGAGTTTCCTGAAAATGTTCTCGGGGGGGGTGGCGACTGGCTATACCAGAATGGGAGGAAGAGTAAATAAATGCAAAACAGTTAAAAACCAGAAGGGGTGTTGGGTCACAACAGGGAAAAAAAACACATTCATCTAACATGCATAAACTGGAGGAGAGCAAGAGATAGGTGCGGGAAGTAAGGAAAACAGCATGTAGTCCCTAATGGTCACCTGAATCTTCTGGGACGGGCACATGGTGGCCTCCCAGGCAGATGTGAATACTGTCCAATGAATAAATCAGTCATAACTTTCCAAGCTCCCTTTTACACATCTCTACCAAGATAACTGGTTCAGGGCCCCAGGTTCCAACTTGCTGTCAAAATTGTACAGCTGAAATGAAATGGTAATTTAGCAAATAGCATGATGTGGGCAGCAGAGTGGTTAGCACTGGCTGTGTGTGTGTGTGTGTGTGTGTGTGTGTGTGTGTGTGCACGTGTGATGGGTTGGCGCCCCCCTTGGGTTGTTCCCTGCCTCGCACCCGTAGCTTCAGAGAGAGGCTCCGGACCCCCGTGACCCTACATAGGACAAGCAGGTCCACAAGATGGATGGATGGATAATGCTGCTTTGTCTATTATACGCATTACATACCAACATCACACAGCCATCATCACCAACATCATGCACATTCAGGGCTCCAGACTGCAGCCATTTTCTGAGAATTTGTTGGTTAAAATTTCACATGACCGCATCTGTGCGAGTATATGACAATCACTGGGATGTTTGTCCCGTCATGGGTACCGCGTTAACGAATTGTGACGGAAAGTTTTATTCTCCATTTTTCCTGTTTTTTTTTTTTTTGCTGAGTTGGTCTCTCCCTCCTACACGTGGGCATACATACGTATTCAGGCACTGATGATGAAATTTGCAAAACAATCCCTTTGGCTGTGGTGTTAACATGCTCCAGAAATGGTGTAGTCTATAGCTGATTATTTTTTTAAAAATGCGTTTTTAATAATGAGTCCAAAGCATAGGACGCCCAGCATCTACAGTAGTAACTGTACTTATAGAGGCATAATTTAGGTGATTTTTATATTGTATAAAAGGTTTTGATAGGAAATGAAAAAGTAATTTGACCCGCAAAGTGTATCGTACAGAACTGTTTGTTTAGAAATTGGTAATAAATACCTTTTTATGTTATTGTTCATGCTGGCAGACTGTTATGGATTGAGGTTAGGGGGGGCCCAAGTATTATTCACAAATTGTCACATTGGCGGGGATTTACGGAGCCTAACAGTCAGGAATGAAGGGGTTACTATTTCAAGTCTTGAGTCACTCTCAAGCTTTCATCAGTACAACAGATAGGGTATGCAAATTAGGACAACTATTCATCAGCACGCAAGGTCATTGATTAATACCATGCTGCACCAAAAAGAATGATGTGCCAGTGCGACCAACTGAGAAAGTTGGTGGCTCCAGTACTGCCACTGGAAAAGTCAGTCTGGAGCACTGACATTCTACGTCTATTGCATTTATACCCCAGTGTATAAATTGTGATTGATTACAGATGACAGTTTGGATTTTCATGGTAGTTTTGGCCCTTTCCTTGTTAGGCACTTAACCCATGAATAACCATAAATATTTTCTGTAATATTTATATATTTATTTCTATGCTTAGAATTAGTTAATTCGTTGTGCCCCTGATGTTATACTCATTTATACCACTGAAATTTTTACTGATTCCTTGTACTTGAATAATGATCCAGAGACTTCCACCTTGGGTCCGAAAAGAGTCATATTTAGTTCTGTCTTGATCTGTCCATTTGGACCCAGGAGTAGCAGACACGCTGGGGTGTCATCTTTCTATGCTGAGCACCATGCGCCTTTGTTGTCTCTCCTTAGTGCCAGGCAGCGATCGGCAGTTCTCTTGCCATGGCAAAGGCACTGGCCGATGACGTCGACTCGCACATCATCCCCTTCAGAAATTTTGGGAAGGGGCTGATCAAGAAGTGCAAGACCAGCCCTGATGCCTTCATCCAGATCGCCCTGCAGCTGGCCCACTTCAGGGTGAGTCCCAGTTCCTCATGACAGGCCCTGTCTGGCTCACCCCAGCTACTGTACAGCAGGGCTGGCGCTAAAAATGTTAACGTAATAGCAAAGTGGAAAAAGCGTATAGAATAATTTAAGTCATAATGAATTAAGACTTTTCAAAACATACCAATACAGAAGCTCCTCACTTAACGACCGAGTTCCGTTGCTACAATTCAGTCGTTAAGCGAATTGGCAATAAGCAAGGGGGTACTGGTATTTCAAGCATGCTGTACTGGTAGTGGGTTTGTGTCAACCATATTTAGATATTGTTTGTACGAAAGCCCTGAAGGGCAAAACACACCAGCAAATACGAAAACACGCCAGCAAATACGAAAACACGCCAGCGTATATGAAAAAACGCTGCTTGGTAATTTTGTTTTAATTAAGTCGTTACACTCCTTACTTAACAACTGTATGTATTTAAACAGCCAATCTAACTGCTAGCACTGAAAGAGCACTTTTCTGTCGTGTAGGACAAGGGGACATTCTGCCTTACGTACGAGGCCTCCATGACACGTCTGTTCAGGGAGGGGCGCACCGAAACTGTGCGGTCCTGCACGATAGAGACCTGCGAATTTGTTCGGTCCATGATGAGGGATGAGACGGTAAGGGGCCAGTCATGGTGATGCGGTGTCAATATGAAGCATGTTGTGGGCAAGGCGGAAACACGTTTCTTCTCTCCCCCTCCTCCATCACTAGAGGGAGCAGCGGTTGAAGCTGCTGAAGGTCGCAGCAGAAAAGCACCAGCAGATGTATCGTCTGGCCATGACTGGCAAAGGCATTGATCGCCATCTCTTCTGCCTGTATGTGGTGTCCAAATACCTTGGGGTTGAGTCTCCCTTCCTCAAGGAGGTGAGTAAATATTAAGTATCATGTCCTGCCTTTTAAAACAGACTCCCTCAGTCTTTGTACTCTTATAATTTCAGTCACGAGCAGCATAATATACAGGGGTTAGACAATGAAACCGAAACACTGGTCAAAATAGTGGTGGTTGCTTCATGCCTATATTCTTCACTGATATTACATCAGTAACAGCAGAGTGTGAAGGATGAATTAGCAGAGCAGTAGTGTAGCTGTATATAAAATATTGCAATACACACATTATAATGGGAGACGCATTAGAATTCAGAAGAGCCACAGTATCCAGGGTAATGTCAGCATACCACCATGTAGGATGGACCACATTCAGCAGGAGTAACTTTGGATGCAAGAGGAAGCTGTCTGACAAGGATGTCTGGGCACTAACCCGGATGTTTTGCATGTTTAATATCTGCTTGAAAATGTAGGATTCTTCCTTGTCAAGAAGTCATTCTTCTCATTTGTTTCTTTTTGGGTCCCGAAGTGAAAATGGCGTAACCGAATAGCACACGAGTAAAGTTACAGTCCCAATATACATCACTGGGACTTCGACCCTTCAGGGAACATTGGCAACAGTGCCCTTTGCAAAGCATCATGCTAATATTTGCATTCCAGTGTGAGGAGGAACTGTGTGTATTCTCAAATTTATATGCTGCCAGTACAGCGAACGCATAATCTCTTCTCTCCTTTGAAAGGTACTGTCAGAGCCGTGGCGATTGTCTACCAGTCAGACCCCCCTACAGCAGGCCGAGCTCTTCGACCTCGTGAATCACCCAGAACGGGCTTCCAGTGGTGGTGGCTTTGGTCCAGTGAGTCTCCATCTCCTTCCAAATACACAAGTTGCATTCCTCGAAGGACCTGGAAACCTTTGGAGTGCTATAACATTTAATATTGTAAAAGCTGTCCAAAAGTACGAGTATACAGTAACACATGAAAAGTGTCAGGGTAGCTAGATGAATTTGAGAATGGTGAACGAATAATTGTGTCTCTAAATGCAGTTTATTAGCTCTGCAGATCTGTTTGTGAGGCTGTGTTGTTGGGTTATTTGTAAAATGAGACTAGCTCTTGTGAAATAGTTCTTAAATACTCAAACTGGGTTTATTAGACAGCTGTACCCAGAAGGTGCCATGCAAAGCAACGAATTGACCGCTTTGCCTCATAACAGGTGGCTGATGATGGCTATGGGGTGTCGTACATCATCCTGGGGGAAGGCCTCATTAACTTCCACATATCCAGCAAGTTGTCCAGCCCGGAGACCGTGAGTAATCTGCCACTATGCTATTTTTTAACAAGGCCCTCTGGCATGGGATACTAGACCGGAATCATGATACAGCTTCTTAAGTTAAAGTCTTTTTTTTTTTTGGTACATTTACAGTGTTGTCGATATGTCCAATTATGGTATCGACTGAATACCAAACGCTAAGTGTTTTTTTTCCTCTGCTTCTGATCAGGACTCACATCGCTTTGGGAGCAACATCAAACAGGCTATGCTTGACATTCTGGGCCTTTTTCAGCTGGACAACAATGCCAAGAAATAATCGATCTCCATAAAAAGGAAACGTTTTTGTCACAGTAGACTCTAAAAAGCCAGTAAATATTATCCTCTATAGGCTTGTACAGATTTTGTGGGTTTTAATCTTGAATTAATACGGTATAAAGATATAAATATGTAAAACAAAAAGTGTAAAAGTTAGAGTGGTAACTGCAGATTGAAGGCATGCATGAGTCATGTATTTGGTTTCCATAGGATAAAAAAAAAGTGTATTTGGTTTCCGGTTTCGGTCAGGTGCACTGAGACGGGCTCATGTGGATGTCACACAGACCTATCATGTAGCGCCCTGCATGCCGGCGCCATAATGGTTTTATCCTCGAATGTCATGGGGATGGTAAAGCACACAAACAGGAGAGCAGTACGGCCAGGAGAAGGAGGGCAGAAGGAGATTTTGAGAGCAGCGTAATATGTGGCGACCCGTCTTTTTGTTTATTTCCTTCACTATGACATGTACAGTGATTCGGTTTGTTTTCTCTTGTTAGCTGCTATAATAATTAATAAAGCTTGAAGTTCATTTTGTCCCCCCCCCCGCCACTCAGGTTTTCGACTTTTCTCAGATGCACGTTGCTATACTGCTGAGCAGGCTCCATTGCCAAGGAATGTGCAGATTGACGACCTGTTCAGTGGGATCTGTTGGTGGCAGTGGGAGTTGAGGGGAGGGACTTTCGAAGGAGTCTCAGTGGCCAAAAGCGAGTCACATTTGGGGGCTTGCCCAAATTCAACCTATAGGCTGCTGGGAACATATTTGGCATTAATATTGGGAAGGTCCTGCTTCTCCTCTGCCTGACATCTCGTAACTCCACCAACATAGTCAGCATACATCTGCGGGATACCGGGAGACTGACCCGCTCCCGACAGCATGCGTCATCTGACTGGTAAGCTAACCTTCTGAGGGCCGCGAAAACCTGACTGACGGCGGTCAGTGACATGCCATTTTAAGAAATCCTGAATAACCTGAGGCAAACACTTAGATAGCCAAACAGCGTGCGCGTACTACAGAAGCATTTTCTTTGTTGTGAAATGGAACTTTTAACAGGTTAGTTCATTAAAGGGAAGGACCTTTGGTCTGTCCCTAGCAGCAGCTTTCTGTATTCATTTACTGATATTGTGTTTTTTAACCATTTACATTTACTCATGTCAGCTTGCTTCCAGATACGGTTTTTAGTAACGTGGTCCTCTGTGCCCACCGTTATCGTGTGGCTGTTCGGAATCCTTTGTGATTGGACTGTAAAATTGCAATCATGTATGTATTTTTTGATTAAAAATAATAGGATATTTGAAATCTCAATGGAAACTTTTGTTTTCATGTTTGTTCTGCATTGTCCTGCAGACTTCTTTTGTAGCATGGTTTTGTTTGAATGTTCAAGCTGTATATGTTGGTATATAATTTAAAAAATGTAAAAACGGCTGAAATACCAAAATGAACATTTTAACAAAATAAATGTCATTGTCAGATTTCACCCTTTGAATGATGCATTTCTGGATGATTAACATGAAGGAATGTTGTTCTTCAAAAACACCATCTTGGCTTTACTTGTTAAGCAAAACAATCCATAAGGGGTAAAGACCATAATGAACCGTCAGTATTTGATATACTGAGTGTTCTGACATGGCTGGATGAGGCCTAACGCACATTGCTACAAAGATAAATTGTTGCATTGACAAATCCATGACCCTAGGGGTTGCTGCTCGCAAAGTAATGGAATGTGCCTGGTATGTAATAGTGTGAGAACCAGCTCACAGTTACACACTGTGGTGTGTAAGAGCACTCAGTCTGAAGGATTCCTGCTTTTATTGCAGCTGTACTTAGTCAATAGTTAAAATAAGAATGTGCTAGGGATGTCTTTTTAGCAGTAAAAAAATTTAATGAAATAGGCATTTTTATTTATGGCCTGTTAGTTCGGAATCATTTCTGGATACTTAGCACTGAACCCCGCTTATCCGTGGATGAGTAGTTAGGATTATGAAGTGTAAATCTGATTTGGGTACAGGCCCGAATTTGGGAGAGCACCCTGCGAGAACTGGGGCCTCAACCTGGTCGCTGATTTGTCTCTAGGCCGTATGGCTCTCAGAATATGAAACACTTATGTAGAACATTTCTGGTTTGTGCGCTTTCAGCATGTAAAAAGCCATAACATGTCTGATCTCCCCGACTTTCCAAAAGTCTAAGGATTTTTCTGCAGGCAGTCGCAAAAGAGCATTTAACTAGAATGTGTCTAGAATTGCTTTTCGAAGGTTTCCACGAAACATCTCTGACTCTGCCACGCAGCTAGAGGATGGGCACGTCACACTGTCATTATGTACTAAATATACTTCTCGGCAATAAATTGTCACATGTGTGGGTATGTATCAGAAGTCTGGTCATTTACCTCGTCAGTTAAATTCATTAACATACCCAGTGACCGAAAGGGTAGACGTCTGACGGGAACACTGGGATGGTATTTCCGACATATGAAACATTCAGTCAGGGTTACATGGTTGTTTTATTCTCTGGGTGGATGTAGGTCTGTAGGTTTGGAATCTGTGCCTGGCATCGGAAGGCCGTCGGTTCTAATCTTAAAGTTGGTGAAGTCAGGACGGGGGGGGGCGGGGGGCATCTCGTCAATCACAGTATTGATACCGTCCCCATCATAAGCTGATTATTTTTAAAAATCACATTATTGATACCGTCCCCATCATGAGCTGATTATTTTTAAAAATCACATTATTGATACCGTCCCCATCATGAGCTGATTGTTTTTAAAAATCACATTATTGATATCGTCCCCATCATGAGCTGATTGTTTTTAAAAATCACATTATTGATATTGTCCCCATCATAAGCTGATTGTTTTTAAAAATCACATTATTGATATCGTCCCCATCATGAGCTGATTCTTTTTAAAAATAAATAGTTATGTGAAACGTTACCCTAATTTTTTATCCAGCTGAATATTTAGCTTCAAATTTTATTTTTAGTTCTTAAAAAATTACCTATTAGCTGGTTATGGCCCTCAGTGGAGTGATTTATTTTATGGTTGGGCCCCTAAACATGGCCCTTAACCTCCAATTGTTCCAGGGACTGACTGACCCTGCTTTCTGTAGTCTACGTTGCTGTTAGACCACACCTGACCTCTGCCATGGTTTGTTATGCGTTACTGTTACATTAAATTTTATGTGTCTTGTGGAATCTAAACATGCACATGCCAGTAGACTTGTAGACAATGACTTTGAGTGCTCATATCTACAGGGTGATAGTTGGACTTTGCCCTGTGTGTCTCCTTGATGTCTTCCCACTGCCACCTTCTTTTCCCAGTCTTCTGCAATCAAACAACTTAATTTTAATATTTGAAGCACTAACCAACATGGAAATATTTGTTGAAGATCACACAAGCAATTCATAAGAAATTTACAAATGAGAGGAGGCCATTCGGCCCATCAAGATCATTTGGGGAGAACTTAACTAATAGCTCAGAGTTGTTAAAATCTTATCTAGCTCTGATTTAAAGGAACTCAGGGTTTTA
>JAODLD010000021.1:5438387-5462276 GCA_026781065.1 Mormyrops boulengeri
TGTTCTCCCGCTAATTTCCACTTATGGCCACAAGTTCTAGTATTTAAACTAATACTGAAATAGCCATTTGGCTGAACGGCATCCCGACCTGTTAGAATCTTATATACCTGGATCATGTCCCCCCTTAGTCTCCTTTGTTCGAGACTCAACAGATTCAGCTCAGCTAACCTCTCCTCATAAGACATTCCTCTAAGACCAGAAATTATTCTCGTACCTCTACGTTGCACCCTTTCCAAGGCAGCAATGTCCTTCTGAAGGTATGGTGACCAAACCTGCAAATTTATTTTACTTGATTGTCTGTATGGGATGGAACATTCAAAATCCCTTGAGTGACAAGTTCATGCGAATGTATTTTGTAATACACCAAGACAAACTGAGTACAGGACACTTTAGTGTGTTGGAATCTAATCTAATCTAGTCTGTAGGGTTGGCTTCCAGTAAGTTCAGGCAAATGACATCCTGCCCTCAGTGCAAGTCGTCAGCTCTGTCAGAACAGCTACCTCACGTGTTCTGTAACATAATAAGTCAGTTTAACATATGACCGTATAAATCTCTAGCAGAATAATCAGACAAGCCATCCATCCTTCAACTGTCATTACTTATTTATTAACTGCTACACTAACAGCTAGTAAATTTAGCTATTAGTCACTATGGTAAATCAAATCTGCTGTCATCCCAGTAAAACAAACATTATTAATAAACATAAACGTTCAGGAGGGCAGAAAAACATGCTAAATGAAAAAAGTCATATTAATTATTTTCCTTAATTGTGAAAGCTTTCCTGTCCCTAAAATAAAATTATTGAATGAATATTGTATTTCGTATAACACAAAAACTAGAGTATTTTTATAAATGCTTAAGAATTACACGAAAGAGTTTTCACTCGACATCAGAGGTTAATGCATAAAATTATACATTACATTACATTATAATGGAGGCCACACGTGGTTTTAAAGTTTGGTGCAGGAATGATGGGTAACGTTTACGAAACGGGGGGGCTTTTTGGAACAAGTTGAGTCGCACAGGAGTGACGGCTTAAACTAAAACCAGAGGGAAGTTATTTTTTTGCGGTGGCAAGAGTATCTGCACCAAGAAGTATTTATACAAGAAGAGTATGTATATAGATTTAAAAATGAGACAGAGAGAGAAACTGACAGACAGACAGACAGATAAAGGATGTTGAGGATAGTAGAACCATGTGCAATCAATGAACATCTGGTGATGAGTGGCCTTCTCCTAATTACCAGGCTCCTAATTTACACAGTACGAGGTGGACAAAACTGGAAAGAACTATGAGATCATACATCCAGAAAGAATTTATATGGTATGTGAATGCTAGCGGTATTAAAAATACATCTTTGGAGTCAGAGGGAAATGAGTGTCGCGTGTTTGTCACCTAGTTTAATGGTGATGTAACCTAGACAAGTGACAAAGAGCGAACATGGATGTGATTTGTCAGCTTCAATTAGGGAACAAAACTCTAGAAGTCTGCTTGAGGGTTAATAACGTGTGAATGTAAAACATGAAAGCTTTGATCATGTTACAAGGAGCATTAAGTTTACTCTATATAGACTTAAACTACAAACAGAAAATATATCATTGATATGGAATGAAATTTTTAAGCAATTTTCTTCTCAAGTTGCATATAATTTTTTTGTTTTGAATATGCTGTGTATAAACCTGATCATAAACAAAACAAATTTTCTATAATTTTTGCACGGAATCCACCTTTAACTCGATAGGGTTAGCTTCACTAAGATTTACTTTAATTGTTGCTACTAATTAAATTTGTAAAGGTAACATTGACAAAGGCCTAACATATAGTCCAACCATAACACTGGAAATAATGCTTCCAGAAAAGTCTATGCAAAGTTACCTTATATGTCTCCAAGGGAGAACCAAATAAATACCCTGTCAGATCCAGGCGACAGGAAGTTCTGACTTCCATTAGCACCTCTGCTAAATGCTAGGGATTAGCTTTCATAGGCCTACAAGACATTATAAATACATCGGATATTAATCAAGTATGAATAGAACCTTACAAACTTCCAAGCACTTCATTTTTAAAGCTGCTGAGAGGTCAGAAGCAACACGGATGGTATACAGGAAATGACAGCCTTATCATTTTGCAGTGTGTTCATCTTCTGATTAAAGCGTTTTCCAGTGACGTAAGCAGTTCTGAAAGCAATGAAAGCCACTGTCAATTAACCTGTGCTTGTTCTACCTATCTTGTGGCCGAACATAGGACAAGCTGGTACAGAAAATGAAGAGATGGGTGAAAAGAATGGGTAACGTTTCGGTGTTGTGAACTGTAGTTTTGCGCAATATGATTGAATATCGTACTGATTGGCTAAAGGTTATTTAACTTAAAATATGCTGTATTTTTCTGTGACTTGAACTGACAGTGAATGTCAACTAAGTAGATTAGAAGTTAGCAGAAAATATTTTGGTGATTTTTACTTTTCAGATGAACCGTTTAAGTTTAAATGCCACTACGTGCAATATCAAAGCACTCTGGTCTATACACCAGTTTGTTCGGCTCATTTTTATAAATGCTCTTAGTCATCAACAAAATGATAAATTTGGACTTTTTCCCGGAGAAGCAGTTTGCTACCGTGTAATTAACTGCAATGCGAAACAGACAACTGGTAAGTACATCTATGGAAATTTAGGAATTAAAAAGTTCCATAGTAAATTTGATGGACAACTTAGTACATAGAGCCTTACTGCCAAATCAGCATTGCCATTAGATGTGCTCTAAGCAACATTTAAAATCGGTGCTCTAATTGGGAGGCTGGAAAATACGTTGAGTTCCGACATAGGCTGAAACCTTACACCTTGACAAGCTCTTTCTAAAAGTAGCCTGCCTGTGATCCACAAAACCCCGTGGCCTGTCATTGGTTCAGGTAGCCCCCAGTGCCCTGCAGGGTTTACGGAGAAGCTGCATGTATATATTGCACATCTGAAGCAGCAGCCCCCATCAGGCCGTCTGAGGAAGGAGCCTGACCTGTCGGCTTATTTGCAGTAGTAGATACGACTTCCAGTTCACTGTCAGTTGTCCTATAAATCAACCAAGAACGTATAATGCTCAGGAAAAATTCCGTTTCACAGAAAATGTTTGTATTTTTCCACAAAATTGAGTAGATTTGTGTTATTGATTGTATATTCATTGGAATAAAATATAGAATTAATATTTCACTTTCAACTTGCCACTGATTTTTTCAAAAATGTAATATTATGTGTAATTTCGTCTTCATGGGTTTCCACCGGATAGTATGTGTGTAGCCCAGATTTTTACATCTGCTGGAGATGATGCGCATCGACTCATGTGCCCAGAAAATGTCCAGGTGTTTCCAGTAGGTGGCAGCACTGATGTTCACAGAGCAGAGGTCACCCAATATTGAGCTGAAAAATCGTTGTAGGAAATGTGGAAGTATATATCTCCATATCTAATTTTTTGCACATTACACCGCGGCATATAGTATTTTCAAAAGGAAAAGTTTTCCAGCATTTTGAAATCTTGGCAATAAAATTCTCCAGGAGGGGTGAGCAGCTAATTTTGTCGTAAGGATTTCAAAATACTGTGGTATTAATTCCACCCAAGCCTAGCAACAACTTCAATACTATTCAAAAAAGTTTCAATACATTGCTTGTATATGTGTTTGTTGCAATACACCCATCTACCTGATTGAACATCCCTACTGTATGCAGGTACTGACTATGACTACTTGCATCCATGGAAAAATGTATTATGAACACAAGATTCCGCGCACACAACCATTAATGGACCGTATGCATGAACTCGGCTTGGGCTATATTTAATTTTCTTATCGTCCAGACTTTACAGTGTGGTATACAATATTTATCAGAGTTATTCCACAATAATTACCCGCTAACAATATGTTATCCCTTACTTAGCTCACAGTCAACTAGCTACTTAGATAACGTTAACTAACTAACGTTAGCTAACCAACATGACACGAAATACAGTATCCCTGAAAAAGAGAGTTAATATTAAAATGAAAACTATTATTGTTAATATTTTATTATATATATTCTAACAATGAACTAAAATTTCGCCTTGATACATATATCTATCAGCTGTTTGAAGGATCTTTGTGTGCTTGTCCTCCAATGGTTCTGACGAAGATTTTTAAAAATATTTTTATAAATATTGTGCCAGAGCATGGCTTCCCAGGACAACAGGAGTACAATTACCCAGGTGCTGGGTCAAGCAACCCATCCAAATACTGGGTAATGACTGGGTACTTGGACTGAAAATAGCTCAGCAAAATTAATCCTGCAGACTGAACCCAGCATTCACATAGAAAAAATAACCCGGGGTTTTTTAGAGTGCATAATACCTCCCAAGGCTGAACAGTTCTACTAATAATATATAACAAAAATATTTTCTTGCATCCAAGTAGAGAAGCTCAATTTCAAAAGGGCTAGATGAACAGATGGCCATTGCAATAGGGTTGACAAGCGATTATTATTTTATCATGATTAATCGTATGTCTTGGTGATTAACTGCATATAGAATAATGTTGCAATACCATCCCAAAAAGATTTTATCATTTGTATAATCGATATAGTACTTGACATATTCCACAACTAAGCACTTTTCCTTTTATTCCCATACCCATCATACATACTCTCAAATAGATTATTTTTTTTTAGATAAGCAACTCTTGACTTCAGTGAAATCATCTGAGTATTCAGCAATTGTTATTTCGGACCATGCCCTCCTTCTATTAGACTTAGTTTTATACCCTGTGGGTACTAAACACCCTAACTGGAGGTTAAATACTAGTTCATTATCTTCGAAGAAGTTTTGTGATTTTATTTCAGAAAGGATATCCTTTTTTATACAAAATTATAAATCAGATTCAGTATCTCCATCTTTACTTTGGGAAACATTTAAGGCAGTGATTTGGGGGGGGAATATCATTTCAACAAAGGCAACAGGAATTAATAGAAGCCACCTTTCAGATTGATAGAAAATATTCTATGTCTCCCTACCCATCTCTTCTTTCTGATAGGCTAAAGCTACAAACTGAATTTGACTTGATTTCTACTAATAAAGCTGAGTTCATTTTAAGAAGAATAAAAGGTGCATACTACGAATATGGTGACAAGGCTAACAGGCTATTTGCACTGCAATTAAGACGTCAATCCGCCTCCCGTTTAATCACGCTAATTCGTAAACACCCAGACACCATAGTTACAGATCCGGACGAGATAAACAGTACTTTTGCCTCATATTATTCCAAACTATATATATCGATGGCCCCACCAGATGATTCTTTGATGAATGATTTTTTAGATAGCCCGAAGTTCCCCACATTAGATGAAATAACCAAAGATAACTTAGATACCCCTTTTCCTCTGGAGGAAGTCATGGCCAGTCTTAGTATAATGCAAAGCGGTAGGGCACGAGACCCAGACGGCTTTCCGGTTGACTTCTATAAGAAATTTTCGCAACAATTAACACCCCTCTTGTTGGACATGTTTAATGATTCCAAAGAACATGGTGTCCTTCCAGTATCTTTAACCCAAGCTACAATTTCACTCCTTCCCAAGAAAAATAAGGATCATTGGAATGTAGCGGCTGGAGGCCTATTAGTTTGTTGAATGCTGATATAAAGTTGTTAGCTAAAACTCTGGCTAGCCACTTGGACACTTGTTTACCACGTCTAATTTCTAATGATCAAACCGGTTTTGTTAAAGGCCGCCAGTTATCCTCTAACATTCGTCGTCTGCTCAATGTGATACTTTCTAAATCAGACTCAGAAAGGGCCGAACTGGTAGTGTCTCTGGATGCGGAAAAGGCCTTTGATCGAGTGGAGTTGGATTACCTATTTTTAGTTCTTAGCAGATTTGGTCTCGGTCATTAATTTATTTCATGGATTAAGCTTTTACCAATCCCCTACTGCTAGTGTAACCACTAACTCCACTCGGTCTGATTTTTTCAGTTTATCACGTGGCTGTCGTCAAGGTTGTCCCTTGTCACCACTTCTTTTTACACTCACAATTGAACCACTCGCCACTGCTCTCAGATATTCCACATTCTTCACTGGAATTTTTCGGGCTGGAGTGGAACGCAAAGTCTCGCTATACGCGGGTGATCTTTTACTTTATATTTCAGATCCAGTTATCGGTATTGACAAAAATTGGAGCATTTACAGTCATTTGGGACCTTCTCTGGCTATAAATTGAATTTAGATAAGAGTGAACGCTTCCCTCTCAACAGCGCGGCTAAGCTGATACCACCTGGGGTGTTGCCTTTTCGTACTGCGTCGTCTTGTTTTCGTTATTTGGGTATTAATATTTCATATAGTTTTTTTGCTCTTTACAAGCATAATATTTTGAAGCTTTTTAAGGAGATTAACATAGATTTACAGCTTTGGACCGTTTTACCCCTGTCCTTTTTAGGGTGAGTCAACACAATTAAGATGAATATTTTACCACGGTTCTTATTCCTATTCCAATGTTTACCTATATTTCTCCCCAAATCATTTTTTAGAAAATTGGATAAAGTATTTTCTCGATTTATCTGGGCAGGGAAGAACCCAAGAGTAAAATACTCTACTATACAAAGCACCAAAAATGAGGGTGGCATTGCATTACCCAATTTTTTATTCTACTATTGGGCCGCCAACATTCAGACAATCCACACTTGGCATAACTCACCTCATACTGATTGGTGTCAGATGGAGGCCAGTTCTTGCCGCTCTACCTCCTTATCAGCCTTATTATGTGCTCCCTTAAACTATAACTCTTTAAAATATACTTCAGATCCATTAGACCTTTCATCCATCAGGATATGGATGACAGTTTAGACAACACGTTACATTAGTTTCTCCCTCAGCTCTGATGCCTGTCTGTAATAACCATCTATTCCCACCCTCATCGTTTGATGCTGCCTACACTTTGTGGAAAGATAAAGCTCTGCTGAATGTTGCTCAGTTGTATACAGACAAAACCTTTGGCTCTTTTGACGATCTTAAGGCCAAATACGACCTTCCCCTGTCTCATTTATATAGATATTTTCAAACCGGAAACCTTGTTCGTTGTAATTTCAGAAATTTTCCCCATCAACCGGCCGACTCACTTATTGATAAAATTCTTTCTATCCCAGTTAATTATAAAATTATTTCAGCCACGATGGACTTAATCCGGTCCTTTTCCTTATCATCTTTAGCTGTCCGTATTGTTTTTTCAGACGAGTGGTGGCAGTGTGCTCTCGATAGGGTCAACTCATCTTCTTCCTGCTCTAATTTGATATTCAGTTTAGGGTTCTGCATAGGGCACATTTGTCAAAAGTTAAACTCAATAAACTATTTAATACTGGTAATATGTGTGACAGATGTAATCTACAGTATCATTGGCTAACCACACCCATATGTTCTTATCTTGCCCAAAATTGAGTTCTTTTTGGTCTTCCTTTTACGACACACTATCTAACGCTCTCCAGAAACCAGTGGTTCCCAGTCCTCTCACATCTATTTTTGATGTTCCAACTGATTAGTCTTGTTTTTCTACAAGAGAACTGATTATAATTGCTTTCACCTCTTTAATCGCTCGTAGATGCATTCTGTTGCACTGGAAAGATCGAAAGCCTCCGTCTGCAACATCTTGGTTAAAAGACTTTATGTCCTTTCTTTACTTGGAAAAAATAAATAATATACAGTAAAAAGTACAGTAAACAGTACAGTATTAGGGGTTGCCTTGATAAATTTAATAAGATCTGGGATCCTGTCGTCTCCTTTGTAAATTCACTTCCATCTTTAGAGACAAGCTAATTATTTTATTTTAATTTTTTTTGGGGTGGGGGGGGTGAGTTGGGAGGATGGTTGACTTTGGAAATTGTATTATTGTCGTGTATTGAAACTCCTATTGTTACTGTTATCTAATTCTAATTCTAATTGTGAAAACTTAACAAAGATACATGTGAAAAAAAAAGAAATTGACATATTCCAGGCAGAAGTGTCAAAATAAAGACAAAAATAAATTGCGTCTATATCAGTCTTGCATGGATCAAATAAAGCAGCTATGATATGAATGCGTTTCATTCCACTGTGTCTACCACCAAACTTTTTTTTCCCTTTTTATGACATTGCTCTCAAAACAGAAGGTGAATGTTCAGCAAAAAAACATCTAAATATAAAAGCTACTTGGCAAAAGTTTGACAACAACTGAATGTGCACTTAACTGAAAAGTCAAAAATCGTAATTTTTATCCTTCCCCACCACCACATACAAAATAAAATAAATATTGCAAAATACAGCATTTTTATTCTCTAAGCCATCTAGCAATTTTTAAGCAAAACAAACTAAATAATGTTTCCTTGCCTTCCCCACCACCAGCTTCATCATGAGATGCTAACTGAATGTTTTGAATTTAGCTGTGAATTCTGGAGCTCAATGTGCAATGTTGTTTACAACCAGGAAGAAATGATATAGGCCTCTATTAATAATCTTTGCTCATAGTATTCTGCTATTTTGGTATCAGAATTCATAAAATCATTTGTTAACGCAATCAAAGAAGCAATAATATGTTCTGACTTGAACACTACACGTTACCTTTCCCGGCCGAATAATTATATAATATACAACCGCGGAAAAAACTAACTTAACAGTTAACTTAACAGTTTCTTATGAATCGGAGGATGACATCAAGTGACTTTCAAAAGGACTGGGGAACATTAAGTGCAGGTGTGAAGTGCACTGCTAGGAGAGTTTGTATCAGGCTCCTAGAAGCAGGACTGAAGTCTCATAAAGCAAGACAGAAGCCCTTCATTAATGAGAAGCAGGGAAGAACCAGGCTGGAGTTTTCAGAAAAAAAAATATATTATTCACAGACGCACACCCATAAATTGAGAAATGAGTGAAACAAAAAATTGTGCAGTGGTCTCTGAAATTTTTCTGCAGTCGTATAATGATAGATGTATTAGTGGGGGTATTTGGGGGGCACCACTTGTCCTTTCACCCTAGGAAGGCAAAGCTGGCTATCAAAAGGCCTTCTAAGCCTGTCCCTTTCCTTTCCCACCCTGGTGTGTGTTGCTTTGCAGTGTCTGTATATGAATGTTCTTTCATATAAATAAAACTTGATATCATGATGATATATAAATATGCTGAATGTGGTTTGGTGTTTATTTTTTACACGATGGCATGTATGCATGTTTGCAGTGCACTGTCCTTGCCAGTCAAATGCAGGGTGGGAACCTTGGGTAAGATGGTGCAGAAAGCACTGGGTGTGTGATTTCCGATAGAAATTGAGTTGTACCCTCAAAGGTCTGCCTATTGTGCTCTAGCTGTAGGTAAATGTACCTTTTAATGAACAGAAATGGACTCTGAAGAGTATTTTTGTACCATTGGGGTACATTACATTGGGTAACGTGTTATTTATATTGTGTTACAGCTCATTTACATTATAATGCTGTACTTTTTTCCAGAGCAAATACACAGTTACTACCCAGATAAATAGCATTCAGCATTTTCTTTGACAGCTGAAGACCTTTGCACAGTAATGCATGTTCAGCTTCGAGCTTGTGAACTTAGAGACGTTAAACTCCGGATGTCCATGAAATAAAAATTCATAGTAACAATGATCAATATATGTTTTCTATTTTCACTTGACATGAGCATTTACAGATTACATCATTGTTGCTCTTACAATGGGAAATGTGCCAAAATGGCAAGTCGGACAGGGTGGACACAACAGTCTGCAATTGTAGAATTTTATTGCAATTTATCAGTTTTATGTCTTCATTAATCAAAAAAAAAAAGCCTGAATTGGGCATAGTGAATGGAACCCATAAACTGTGGATGAGAAGGATCAATTTGCCCCCTGGCAACAGAGATTAATCTTCCTCTTGAATTCACCTGGGAACACAAGATTCATTTTGCTACTATGCGCGAAATTACAGGTAAAGGAACCATATGTACATACAAAGCCTTATTTTTTTTTGTTTGTTTTCATTCCCCAGAAAGGGGTTAAGACGCTGAAGTGCAAACAGTGGGATTACGTTGTAAGACATCTGTGTTATTGTTTATATCTACCAGACCTGAGTTCTAGAAATCAAGTAAACATATACACATAAAGTTAAGTCATTGAGTTCAGGTCCCAGGAGGCAAACGTATCAGATAATATTGATCATATTTGCACTTAAAAATCTTGTGACTGAAATTTTGAGTAACTTTTCTTGAGTGACTGAAGGTTAAAAAAAAAAACAAAACAAAATGGTCACAAATGAGCAGAGGTGGATAGTTGAGGTCCAGAAAGTAAAAATCCAGATCAAGATTTTGTTTCATCCAGCCAGTTGAGTACAAAGAGTCACGGTCAGGTTGGCGCCCCATCCTGGGTTGTTCCCTGCCTTGTGCCTGTAGCCTCCAGGATAGGTGACCCTGCGACCCTGAACAGGACAAGCAGTTAAAGAAAATGGATAGATAGATGGACTGATGGAGTCACAGTCATAGAGTACTCAACTGGTTGGTTGAAACAATCTCTGGGTCTGGATTTTTACTTTCTGAACCTGAACTGTCCACCTCTGCAAATGAGGACACAGCAAGCCTGATATATAGAGACAGGCCTTTGTCCAATCACAGACCAGAGGTGTCTTATAAGAAAAAGGCTTCCAAAGAATGATGATTGTTAGCGATTATCCAGCACATCACATAATTCAAGGTTTCAGTATATAAAAGGTGCTTTTACTTCACGTTTAGTATATTGGGTGATGAAAATGTCAAGCTGTACTCTCAGCAGCTACATTTAAATTGTATATTTCAGTCTGATTACTCAGTGCACCTAACTGTAGAGTTAAGGCGTCATTCCGCAATCTGTCTCGAACCTCCGAACAGCAGAAACCGATGTGCAAATCATGTAGCCTTGCGAGTCCTTGCTGTGCCAAAAGGCACGCTTTGCGACGGGACGGAAGGAAAACAATCCATTTATACAACACGAACCAGGGCTAGAATAGAACACAACCTGTCCAGTGAATTCCACATCCAACCTCCCTCTTCACATTTGAGAGGCTGTGGCTACCAGTTGTGGCTCCTGCAGTTTTAACGTGATATGGTTCCCCTCAGAGTGGTTCTGGCGTAATTGTGGGTCATAACAGGGCTTTGGTTTCATACTCTGTGGCTCCTATTAAAAACAACTAACAACTGAGACCAAAGCAATATATTATACAGTAATGAAAGTTCTGCTTAAAATTGACGTTATGTTTGTTCTTAGGGGTCTGGAAAGTTAGCCCATGTAACTCCATTCCTGCATCACTTAATCTATAAAAATCCTTATACCCCCCCCCCCAGCATTCCTTTTAGCATGTTCAGCTCACTGGCAACGCCAGGGTCCCAGTCCTACACCATCCTACTCTGCAGTGGCTTTCTGTTGCTGTGAACAGGAAATAACAAGAGCAGGATG
Source organism: Mormyrops boulengeri (assembly GCA_026781065.1). Lineage (NCBI taxonomy): Eukaryota > Metazoa > Chordata > Actinopteri > Osteoglossiformes > Mormyridae > Mormyrops > Mormyrops boulengeri. Next base: position 5,449,815 of record JAODLD010000021.1, read on the forward strand.
TGGTGGTCCTGGCTGTGGGCAAATGACAGGAACACGTCATAATTAATTCTGCATACCGAGTGGCTGGCGAATTTCACAGCAGCTTAACGACACCTTTGTGTCGGTTTTCATTCCTTCTGCTTTTCCCAAGAACAAAACAGATTAGAGTATAACGCGATAGCGTGTTTTTATGGGCTGTCTCGTGTTATACTCGACTGGTCTTATTAATGGTCAAATTGGCCTTTCTGCGTAATGATCATAAATTGCTCATAAAGTCCTTCAGTTTTCATAAATAAGTGCTTCAAGAGAGTCTAAGTGAGAAATCGTACATTAAGTGTCAATCGAAAAACTGTGTATGGTTCTGTAGGGTGATACTGGAGATGAGGTGCATATTTTCAGTCGTACGCACAGCAGTCCATACAATTCAAGTAAAAGCCTTTGAGCAAAACTGACAAGAGACTTGATTTTCATACAAAGTCCAAATGCAAGCACTTACAGGCTCCTCTTCCACTTAAACATCATCGATTTCTTCTTTTTGGTCTTTCAGAAAGCTAAAACTCGTACTTTTTTATGCAAATTAAACACAACAGTTTGCTAACACCACTGGACTGGAACTAGAGAGGATTCGACTTTAAAGACTGTAAATGGATCGAGTGTAAACGCTAAAGGTCTCTGCACATTGCGGATGCTTAACAGCAAAGAAAGACGAAAGAGAAAGTTCCAAAAAGAAACAGCAGAGTGTTGAAATGGATCATACCGTTTAAAAAAGGAGAAAAACTGGAGTAAAGAAATAATCTTGAATTTGTAAAGTGCAAGTATAAAAACATTTTTAAAACTTAATCTCAGGACTGGGTCTTGAGATACTGTTAGTGGTCTTGCCGCAAAGTGCAACAGAACACAAAGAGTGGAAAATATCGCGACACGGCGAGTCGGATCTGTACGTTTCATGAATGTCTTCGCATGAAGACAGCAACTTCTTCAAGACCAACTGGATAGTTTTCTAGAAGCGTCCCTCCGTCAAAAACAAGAGTGTTATTTTGATCTTTTTTTTGATCTTCCCACTTCAAGCCCTTTCCTGGAAGATAAATGTCTCTATGTAGTGCTCCTTTCTCCGTCACCGGTGCGATGAGTACCTATGAAGAGAACACGCACAGCTCACAGGTTTGAGCTACCACTTCAGTTTTCATAATAATTACTTTTAATTTTAGTAATAATACACAAAGTCATCCATCCGTCCATCATCACAACCGCTTAATCCCAACTGGGCTTACGGGGGACCAGAGCCTATCCCGGGAACAATGGACGCAGGCAGGAACCAACCTTGGACAGTCAACAACACTCCGCAGGGCGCACACACACAAACACACTCACACACACAAAGTCATATTTCTCCATTTTTCGATGTTTTGGTTGCAGCCAGATGCAGGTGCCTGTAAACAGGAAGAAGGCGAGGCCTTAAAATAATTTCTTGTAATTTCATCTGCAATATGTGACCCACATGGTGACAAAAAAGCAAGCAGAGTATGTCTGACCCACAGCAGGGTGCCACCAGGAAACTCCCCTTGGCTACAGGCCACGGTCGCTATGGGCTCCTGCCGGGCCTGAACTCTGAACGCTGAAACCCAAACCGCCATGTTTCTGTTCACGTCTCACAGCGTGAAGTGATGAAACCGTTGCGGAGGCGTCCAGGGCGGCTCTCAGCTTTCGTTGTGAGAACTGAAATGTTTGTGACCCCCCACCCCCCCATGCCTAGCAGGTGAAAGACGAACTCACCTCATCGCCGATAAGGAACTCATCGTCGATGGCGAATGTGATGGGGTCATCGGGGCTGATCCACCAGAGAGGCCTGTATACCGGGATTTGCTGCTCCTTCCACTCTTTGGCGTATTTCACTATGAGAGGCACGACGAAGGCTTGATGCTTGGCTATGTAAGCTCTCGTGAGGTTCAGGACCTACAGCACATGACAGAGGCAGCAAAATTCGACCCGCCGTAAATCTGAAGTTATTTGCTGGGTAGTTTGTCAGGTACAAAAAAAGAACACACTATTAGCCAAAAACTGATGCTGTCCTTATCTATCATTGTCACTTACAAGGCTGTGTGTTGAGTATTTAAAAATTTTATTTCATTGTAACTGAACTCCATGCAATGTGTTTAATATGACACAGGTGAGTAAAAAGTCTCAAATTTGCAGTAAATCTGTATTTTACACGACTCCCCAGCCAGAAACGAGAGGAGAATGAAAGCATAACATATGTGGTAGGTGACTAAAGACACAAAGTAGGATAGGCCAGGAACTCAGGGACGGCCGGAGGAGGACTTCTAGAGGTCAGCAGCGAACCGACAACAAAGCCACCTAGTGACAAGACTTTGTATATGCAGGCACACAGAGACACACAGGGCCAACCCAACAGGAAGGGAGCAGGTCACACAGTGTCCTTAGATTTAATACCTCACAGCGCGTGACACATGAGCTGCCACAGGAACCATTCACTCATCCACCCTCCAGGCCAATTTCAAAGGTCATGGCTTTGGCATCCGGGCAAAGAAAATTCATGGGGGACACCTCCTTAGCATGCTTTACAGATTCCCGACTTTCAACATCTCCACGCTGCATCACACGTGCTCAAGACCCGGTGCCTAAAATGCAAGCTCCCGGGGTGAGACAGGAAACCGTAGCATTGTCATGGCATTGGCCGTGTTCCACTTCCTGCCTTATTTGGGGGGTCCGGAGTTGCGCGCGATCTCGGGGGAAACCTGTCCCCCATACCCAGCTGCCTCGGGTTTTGTTCTCTGCACCCTCTTTGGGGGGGGGGGGGGGCTGCACCGCCAGAAAGCCCTTAATCTACTAAACCCCAGATGCATTACCGGTAGGTGCAAAAAATAGCCCCTCTCTGGCAGACGCTGCAGTTCCAATCGTGCCCGTGCCCCCGGAAATATAAGCTGGGGCCCCGAGCTCCGCTGCACTCTCCCTGGCCACATGACTGGCCTCTCTGGTTAGTTCAGCCGTTCACCGTGACCCGTCGAGAGATGAGGCCCCTCACTCAGGAAGCCAGGCCTGTGCTGCCATTCCGATTTCCACTGGCATTACAGATCATAGAGTAAAAAAAACCAAAGCAGGACATTTTAAGGGGCAAAATACGGGGTTTGTGTGGCTCGTGCAGTTTCAAATATCTTGAAAAGAGTTCTCGTTTTAAATTCCTTTAAGTTGTCTTTCTCTTGATATTTATATAATATCTCCATGAAAGCGACGGCTGCTCCCTTTCAAAGAAATAAATTTTCCAGGCTTACAAAAAATATCTTTAAAATCATGGTTTGACACCATTTACATTACTTGTCTTGTCTTCTTGGAATTTCTCTGGCATGCAGAAAGGTTATTTCCCAAAGTTAACATTCACTCCATCCCCTTTTAGAGGAAAATACATTAACCGCATTCATTTAAAAAAAAAAAAAAAAAAAAAGTATTTTAAGAAAAAAAAATTATTTTGAAACCTGAGTTTGACTGATTGGTAATTGAGAAAGCAGGCCTGTGGCTACAGTTCTGGTTCATATTTCTGTTTGGACGCGGTGTGATTTAGCGGTCCCAGAGGGTGTCGCTTGCATGAATTAAGGGTACTCTTGTGTTTCTGGAATAATTAAGGTCACACGCACTTCATTTTTGCTATGTACTACACAAACTGGGTCCAAATATACCTGTTTCGTGGAAAATGGGCGATCGAGCAATTCTCAAAATATAGCCTACTGAAGAATAAACGCCTTCGATTATACCATTTATCGACCACGTCTAAATGAATCTGTTTTAATCTAGCAAGCAAATATTCGAGTTATGGACATCTGGATATTTGTTTATCTTGTCCTATCAGTTTAATAATGGAAATCTTAATTGTCGTAATGAAATCTTTTTTTTTCCAAGGGATATTCTTAAATTCATTATCATTCCAGCCCAAGTGGTTTTCATTATTCCCAAGATTGACGATCATAAATTTAAAACAAAACCTAATGCAGAACATATGGGGGTTTAACCACAGGTGATACTGGTTGCGAGCCAAGCAATTTCTTTCGAATGGGCTGGAAAAATTGAACCCCAGAAAATACTTTGCTTTACTTAGAAACTTGAGCTGTCTTCCATGAAGTTAAACATATCAATATCTTATAATAGAATTGTTCTCCTAATTTCTGTTTGCATGCATTTATTTAATTTTTTTTTTAACTCAAAATGTGATGACTGAGCTCACAGTAACACTTTACTTAAGGCCATGTTTTTAGCTATTTATAAACACATTCACAGTGCATTATAATACATTCATACAGCATTATAAACATGGCTATATTTATAAAAAGGCATAACACATTATAGCCATGTATATTGTGCATTATGAATGCTCTACGAAGCTCTTATCTATAATGCACTACCTTCATGAGGCATTATAATGGTCTGTATTCAGGATGTTTTGTACTGTATTATAAAGGTATCTATAGTGCATTATAAATAAGAGCTTCATAAGGCAGTCATAATGCATAATATACACAGCCGTAATGTGTTATGCCTTTTTATAAATATTTATAGCTGTATTTCTAATGCTTTATGGATGCATTACAATGCATTATGAATGAGTTTATAAATTACTAAAAACATCGGTAAAGTATTACCGATACTTCCTTTTTATTAGGGTAATGGTGCATTTTGAATCTGAACAACAGAACAGCTTGGGCAGTATAGAGTTCTTATGTGGAATAGCACATGGAGTTTGTGACGTTTGTGAAGTTTCTCCCTCACACGGGACTTTGATAGCTAAACTTCTATGCTGTTAATGACAATGAAGTAAGGGCTCCTCACCTGGCTGTCTCCATACACCCATGGCGGAATCTGGAAAGTGATGGTAGGGAGAAATGAGACAATTTCCAGCCAACGGATAAAGAGCTCCTCATCTGTGAAAAGATTTCTTGACAGGGAACCTCCTACAAAAAAATAATGAAAAATTAACTAGGTGGAGACAAGTAGATCACTGAGACTGAACAGAAAGACAGTAAACACTGCCAAAGACAATATGTGCATTCCGAGCATTTCAATTACCAACAGACAGTCATGCTCGTAAATTACGAACATGGAAAAAAAACAATCTTACAAAAATTTACCGATTTATACAATTTATTTGCCGCACCCTGACATCTTTGTGTTTTCTCAACATCAAAGTAAAAGCTCGTCTGGGCGGTGGGAAATATTTAAGGCTTGTCTGTTGTGTTCCATTACTGGAATTCAGAATATTTGAGAATGTCCTCTTTTTTTTCCAGAACTCAAGGATGCTTCACCTGTCATCCAGTTAATATGCAGTCATCCAGAGCCTTTTATACAGTCAAAAGAAAGAATATTCTGTCAATGATATGGTTAGTAGCTACCACGCACATAATAATTTACCCATTCTCCAGTCAATTCAACCCAGCCTGATTCATCAGAATCCCTGCAACCAGGCCTAACAAAACCACACCCACTTCACTGATTACTAAACTGACCAGTAGCACAGGCCCTGTTTAAACTAAACAATAATCATCTTTCTGAAGTAAGACCTATGTGAGCGTATGAGCACTCTCATTTGTGAACCAGTGACTTGCTGCACTCTACTGGTTTCTGAACTCTTACCTGTTTGTTGATGATTCAGACTTCCCATTGTGAATCATTTAACCTGCTAACTCCATACTAGGATCTCTGAACTTTTTCAATGCATGTTTATTGATATCTTTAGAATAAAATTTTTTGCTGCACTTGGATTTGATACAGCCGTATGAAAAAAAAACGGCCATTAAAATGATCAGTAGCTGCTGATTGAAGATCTGCACGCGGGGCTTCCTATGACAGGACTGCTGTAGATTTGTGGTTAAACTAGGGTATTACCTACTGCATCAGGAATGAAGAAGTCATATCCCAGAAGACTATAGTGCAGGACGGATGGAATTAGGCCCTTCAGCCCAGAGTAACTCCAGTCATTATGCAGTGGGTTCATCCGGATAAACAATGGAACATGGCTGGACCTAAAACAAAAAATATGATTTTTGGCGTATTTAGAGATAGATGGATACTTTATTAATCCTGAAGGAAATTTCAGCATCCAGTAGCTCGAAAAATACAATGATAGAGACAATAATATACATGGTTATAGAATAAAACACAAGATGTAGGGGGTGCGTCTGTGGGTGCTGTGCTACGGTCAGTACCTTGAAGAGGCTGTACAGGTCAAAGTGACACATTATTAACTATTACCATACATTATATATATGATAAAATAATAAATATATTTTAATAAAGTAAATTATATACACTAAAAAAGTATAATATATATATGAAATATGTCATTCATATACTTAAACATAAAACTATATATATATATATATATATATAAATTACTTTAAGGTAATATCTAATATAACATAAAAAGTAAATATTTGAAATATAATATATAAATCATATATATAATAAAAAATATTATGTATATTATAATATATAAGTAAAATAGATTCTATTAGATATATTCGATTCTATAATTATTATAGAATAAGAATAATTAATAGAATTAAATTTCCATTCCATTCCATAACTTTACAGATTACTCCTGCCTTACTGAGGCAGCCCATTAAACCTAAATATTCCAGCATTTTTATTAGCTATTATAGCACCTGTGTGTAATATTTTATTATATTTACCACACATGTATTACCATGTTAAAGAGTGCAGTTTCAGTGCTTCAGTTGACGGGATGAACTTCGTGACAAAGGCAATGACGTTGTGCTTATGGCAATCTTGATGTGTCTAACTGAAAGCCTGTGTTCTAAACCTTAAGGCAAAGGGATTAAATCCATGGAGGATTTGCTTAAGAGACTTAAAGCTTTGAGGGACTAAGAATATTATGTGAATGCTGACGAAGTGTTTGGATGCTGTCCGAGTGGCTGGTTAAGCCTGTTATGTCATTGTGAGAGCAGGAAGACAGCGAGCTCCAGCAAGCAGAGAAAGCGTGACTAAACTCTACCTCAAAGTCAGGAAACAAGCAGCGAAAAACAAATCAAAAGGAACTCATGGACAGTCATACAAACTACAGGGGACATCTGAACGTACCTTGTGCCTGACGTCACTATTGCCGTGTCTCCAATCTTCGCTGCGACTCCCGCTAACAGCCCGATGTACTCACTGCCGGCAAGAGCTTTCGGTGGCTGCATGGCCTGTTCCTCGAAAGGGTTTCCCTCCCCGCCCTCCAAGATGACATATTCCATGCCCAGTCGGGCATACAGACCGCCCACCTTATTCAGAAACCAGTTGATGGCTGCTGGGTTGGTGATATTCAACTTCACGCAGAATTTTCCTTTCCACTGCGTCAATAAGGGGACCTGCGAGTGATGAGAGATTTAGCAGTTGTGGAAGTGGAGATGCCAGGATGTTCTATAAACTCATCGTGCATCAGATTTAATTACCCATTCTACAATCACAGCAATGCACTGGCAGAATTTTCCACTGAGTTGCAAAATCTTTACAGCCCAGAGCCATAAGATATCGCTACTCACTTCTGCTGCCTTGCATCTGATCTCAAGTAAGCTCGAGTGCAAGAGATTATGCACTGAGTACTACGTTTTGCTTCAATACAGCTTCCCTAATAGTCCTACATGCACTGATTCCCCATATAGATAACTCAATGAAAGTGAACTTTGCCCGTCAAAACCAACATGACAGGGCCCTGGGCTGGTTTTCATGCTCACCAGACGTCCATGTTGGGCCACAGGAAGGGAAAGCCAGTAGGCCTCAGTGCCCTCCTGCAGGGAGTTGTGGAACTGGGGCGTGTCCACGCTCAGGAATGGGGAGAGTGTGACGGAAATGTTCAGAAACTGTACCAGACGAACGTTCCTGGTCTGTCTCTTGAACATCATCTTTTCGTCTTGCTCCTGCTGCAAAAGGCATTTGAAGAAGTGAGCGACGGGGGAGGCCGCGGCGTAGGGCATCACATTTCCGACACCCAGCCGCTGAGGGAATGTACATCTCCAATGGAGCTGAGCCGTGTAGTTCATGAGTCTGCAGCATGTGACAGTTTTTCTGGCGGCATGGGGCCTTAAGGGAGCCAGGGGATTTTGTACGTATATCACTGGTTTGCCATCCAGACTGTCTAACCCTGTACTGAATAAGCCATTATGGAATACAGGCAGCCCCCAGGTTAAGAACGTCCCATTTACAGAAAACTCGTACGTACAAATGAAATGCCACGAAGCCTATATATTGCAGTGTGTTGGTACCAGTCGGCCAGCGCAGCAGGTTGGACCGATGCCAGCCTTGTAAATAGTTCGCAGTAATTGCTTGTGTCGTTGTAAATGTGCTGTGTGTTATGTGATGTATAGTGGTTAATGTTTATTATTGTACGTAGTGTGTGTGTGATTGTGTGTGCACGCCCACCATGTGCATGGCGAGTAAACGGGGCGGTGGGCAGTGCGAGTGTATGCTTTGCAGAGGTACGGATGTAATAAACGCCATCTGGTGACTGAACCCCAAACTACCTGTGCTATCTGATGATTGAGAGCATGGCTCAGCGACCCACTATTACAATATTAAACATTTGTGTTAAGTACAATGGTTCATGATAATGAACGCACACACTCTTTATGACACCCATGAAGATCAGCAGTTTATTGGCTCAAGGTGCGGTGCAGTACAGTATGTAGTTACTTTTATTTTTACTGTGCTATTATTATTATTTTGCACTGTATTATTATTTTTTCTGACTTACCTACAAATTTGACTTAAAGACAGACTTAAGGAATGGTTCTCGTTCATAACCTGGGCACTGCCTGTGATAAAGGCCATACAACAGTGATACCTTATCCGCTTATCCAATGTCTTTCCATGGAGCTCACACTACTCTCCACGAGACAAACATACAGGCGAGAGCAACTTTGGGCCGTCACAGTGCAGGGTCGGCTGGCATCGAGCGTAGCCAAAGTCAGCTTGCTACCTTCTGATCACGGGCACAGAGTTCTGACCCACAAAGCCACACAACACACCGAAAGCAAAGTGCTGGCCAACGTCAGACGTGAAACCAGGTTCTCTGAGACAACTGCACAATCTCCACTCCATCCAATACTAATACTACTACTAATAATAATAATCTGTTACACAACATTTTTAGTTCAGTCGCGTGACATACTTTAAAAAATGTGCAATAAAACGAGCACAAACTATGTTTTTTGGCCAAAATGCAGAGCATCAAAAGCATAGCCGAAAATTTAAAAATCACTCACACGGAATCGCATATATATTTCATAGAGATTTCACACCTTTCTTAGAAACAGATTTTTTTCTTTAAATATCATTTCAAATATTCTTGCATGCCAGCTATATAGGGAATATTTAAATGAGTGTAGAAATCTGGAAAAACTATTTATAGGCTGACATACTTGATGCCAGGTTATTGTTCCCGCTCATGACTGCAGTATATAAGTTTAATATGGAAACTAGGAAAGTAAATTTTTGGCCATGCTATGAGTTTACGGGGAGACTTTTAGTTATTGCAGTGCGTGCTCAGACATCAAACATCTGGTGGCTAGCTTAGAGTTAAACACTGGTTTAAATTTGCTACTTATTACTGTTACTGTCTACTATAAAACTTCGTCAAGCTGAGAAGAATAGATTCCTCTCTCTTCTGAGTCCACCACTAATCTAGCCTTTGGTATGCAACCGAGTGGAAAGAAAAGTTACCCCGGATCGTTTGACAGACAGTCCATTTGGACTAATACCCTGTGAACTTCTGACTTCTCTCCACGGTACATGGGGCCGACCACAACATTAAACTGGTGTCAGATTCACCTGAAGTAGTTGGTTTTGGCATGTCCTGTATTCCATCTCTGTTTGAGGTCATCTGACCTTTCTGCCGGGTGCTGCAAAGATGTGAGTCAGTTTTGTATTTTTATTTTTCATTGTTTTGTTGGAGGCACGCTGCCATTGCGGTTTTTGCTGCTGAGATCAGAATACGGTAAAATTTCTTCATAATCAACCTAAGAAATAGCACTGATATTTGGTTACACTATTCGGATGTGCAAATAAACCATACAATCACAAATTGCTAAACCTTATACATCCCCAAACTACAGGATACGTCCCATTTGAAAATAGTTTTACTTCCCAAAGCCGATGCGGCCCCAGAATTTTTGGGGCCCAATGGACCTTCTTACCCCATACTTTCCCTGACATGAATGTATTCTTTCATGGCCATAGTCTGTCACAGCAAAGACTCTCAGACTAAACTGACCAGTCAAGCAAGTATCAGTTCATTTACAATATTAATCCTTTGATAAAATAGCATCGAACCCCCCAGGCATATCCTTTCTGCTTTGTGATCGAGGAATCAGAACTCATCAGTCTTTTCCGGGCCCCGATTAAAACTCGTGTTAAATAGTGTTGGAACGTGCCAACAAGATGCTGTGAAATGCAATTCAGCATGGAATGTTCACATGATGAACAATTTTACCAAGAACGTTGGTTTCTGGGGAAACTCACTCGTGCGACTACAATAATATAAAGTAAAACAATGTTTGTAAGAAGTCAGAATAAGGACTGGTCGCATAAAAGACACCCGCAGGTCATGTCCACATTATTAACTGACTTGAGATGGTAGATGACAGCATGCGGATGTTTGTCACCCGCTGGTGAATGGGTTCATGTCATTGAGGACCTACTGGTGCTGGCATGTTGCTCTTCCTGGAGGGAGTGTTCATATTGCAGAACACACAGTGACACAGTTCATTTCAGTTCAAAATGCTTGACAGTAGTGTTTACATTTCCAACTGCTTTGAGGTGTTGTACACAATATATGTAAAAATATGTAAAATGATACACTGTATATACTGTTATAAATGTTTACAGTTACTTTATTTTGCAAACACTTTCGTCCAAAATGATGTACAAATTGCACATTACAAAGACAGCTGTCAAGAAGTCAACTGTGCATAAGTGCAGTGAGGCTGACGTTGTAAAGTTGATATATATTTACGAAAGTGTGCACACTGTTAGCGCCGTGCAGCTTGTTCTCATTTCCAGACCTCTGTGCAGCTGACGGCTTTGAGGCTCCCACGACAGGTGTGAGCCACAGACCCGCTGACGGACACAAAATTAATCTGTTTGGAGAGAGAACAGCGACGGGCCTGCACTGAAGGTCAGAAATGGCGATGGGTTCGGAGCTGTCGAAGAAACGAACCCTTAGACGTTCCGCCGCCTGACAGGATCCCCACAGAGATCATTCTTTGGTTTTCTCTTAGTTTGACTTGCTCTTCAACATGCTATGCTAATTTTCAGTCTCTCTGCTATCATTTTGAGCTCCGAATGTTTTTTCCAGCTATGCTTTCCATGGTCAAAAAACAGCTCAATGGTGTCAATAAATTGTCCTTAGTCTGTAAATTGTGAATATACCCTGCTTTCCAGCATAAGGTTCCAAGGAAGACTGAGACCCAAGGAAGACTGAGACCCAACTAGACAGGCAGTTCATGAAAAGTGATGGCGAGAACAAATTGTTAGAAAAGGCAATGCACATTTATAGGTTTTGTTGTCATTGACTGAATCAAAGTGGGAGATATGACAAGTGGGAGATTTAATTGCCCATGGACCATTGTCCATAGGCCATTTTTCAGTGTATAGTGGACAGTTTCAGTTGTTAGACTTAAATGGTTCATATTTCAAAGTTTCTCATTCTAGCATCACTAAGGTGAACACAGCCAATACTTCCACTTACCATGCTCGAGAGTAGATATGTGGAATGTTCATTGAGAGTAATGATCCCCCCCCCTAAATGGTATCTTTTCAGACGATTGGAGAAGGACCTCAGCTCTCTCTCCAGCTTCCGTCCTGAGTCCACGTTCACAAGCAGCTTCCAGAAGGGAGACCTAAGTGAGGCGTTACAAAAAAACAGAAGCAGGTCACATTCTCCTGCCCAACCTATTCGGAATTCAGTTTCAATATAAATTGCACAAAACTGCATTGCAATGCAAATATGACTTTGTGTAACGAAAGATCGGCTTGCCACGTAAGCAGTGGGCTGCTGCACACCGTGGGGAACGACGATTTACCGCAATATGTCCAGGTTGGGCAGCACCCGTTTATGGTTGGAGAGTTGGCGTACTGCCTCCTGGTGGACAACTTTGACGTTCGGGCCCACGCACACCATGTACTGGAGGGGTAGCTGATCTGCATTGGGTGGAGTCCTTAGGCAGTATTGGTGCCGGCTGTCAACACCAACATGAAGGGGCACCTCTGGGTCGACCAGCACAGCTACGCCTAGTAGGTGGCGACAGTCATTTAGATCAATATTAGCTTGTGAAAGCTTTAAATCCTACCTTAAGCTTAATAATGGCTAACTTACCTTTAACTGAGATAGTCATCTCTCTACCTCTAATCCAGTAGTTCTCAATAGCCCCCCCCCCCCCCCCCCCCCCCCCGGGCCGGGGGGGGGAGGGGAGAGCGGGGGAG
>JAODLD010000021.1:5469179-5479449 GCA_026781065.1 Mormyrops boulengeri
TGGCTACAGAGTCCCTGTGGAAAATTGGGTTGCAATCAAGCTGTGTGCATTGAAGTCTCTTGACAGAATAAGCCCTCTCTTAATTTTTCTCTTCTAAATTTTCCCAGAGCTGTATATGCACAGTTTTCCTACATGTTTAAGGTAGCCAGTGTTCTCACATCTATCTCTTGATGTCCCATTCAGTGCTATAAGGGCGGTAGAAGCCAAGTCATGGGTGTGTACGTCAATCTGCAGTTCGCGGCAGAGGCTCTAGCTGCGAAAGCGCGCTGCCCCGCCGAGCATGCCTATCATTGCAGGGCCATGGCTCTGAGGTCCGGAGGGCAATTATAACGCCCGCGAAACAACCACTGGCATTCATTTGTGTGCCATCTAGCGAAACAACCAAAATACTGGCATAGGTTATTAAAATAGCAAGCTCTGTAATTTCTTTTGTTTCCACGCTGCCTTTATTAGACATGTAAATGGAAATGACAATGGAACTCAGACGGGCTTTACGATAAATCGTCTACGGCTTGCTGTCATGTGTCGCTTAATCCCTAATATGCCGAGGCTACTAACACCGTTCAGTTCTATTTATGTACCGGACGTGCTCGCCGAGCTGTTAAGGATTGGAAGAAATCGTGCACCAGCGCACACGTACCAGCACACCTGCAGATACACAGGCAGTGTGATTCCCGATGGGGGAGCCTTACCTGTAGAGCCCAAGAAGTATCGCTCCAGAACCGATCCGTAACCTAAGGGATTGTCTTTCAAATTGCTCACGGTGAAAGGCTGCATGGACACGTTCACCGCATTTATCGGCCAGCTCTGTGCATGTACGCCTGCTCCGCCATACCAGGAGACATTGGCCATGGAGAAGCAGTCCTGAAACATAGGAAATGCAATACCTCTTATGCAACTCGTTATACAGATCTCATAATGTTTCGTACGGTTACTTTGTGTCATGTAGTATACGACCTGAAGTTTTTCAAATTATTTATATTTGATTTTCAGATACACAGAGAGATTGGTAATATAGGGTTTATATGTGTTGTGCCAATAACCACTAAGCCCTTGACAATTAAAAGAGAATATAAATAAAAGAGGTAAGAGTAGCAGAAATACTTATTTGTCCGCGTTAATTAGTGAGCTAAGCATTTACTTAATTATGCAAACTGGCGAAAAAACAGAGGATTAAATCGCGTTTATCGTGAGAACGACAACGTTTTCAATTTTGTTTTTGAAAAACGAATTGATGGGTGGGTTGTTGTAATTGAAATGAATCTACACCAATATTTCAAAAAGTCCTTGGATACACATATGATGTTTTAAAATATGGGCTCATAAGATTAAAAATACAAGTGAAACACACTCAAGACGTTGCGTTATATTAATTTCCTGAACCCCGTGCAGCGTCTATGCATAAGCGAATCGTTATTGTAATTCCGACCAATTAACACAAAATTCGCAATTCCTTTATTATAATTGACGCATAATTTACATATGATTTCAAAGCCTAATGCGTTTTTAAAAAGTATAATCATTCTTTCATAAAGTAATCCCGATTTTACGGTTTAGATATTACTTCTGGCTATATATTAGTACGAATTCTTCTTTCTTTTTTTACTGTTACTAAGGAATGGAAACTGCAACAAAAGTGAAAAAGTAAGTAACACATGACCTATAATCATTTCAGGAATGTACAAAACAGAAGGATTAACTTTCAAAACATCCGAATTACTACTTTTTGGACTGAATGTAAGTTGATTAAGTTAAAACGCTCGTTGTGTCCACGGATCTGCGTACAGGAGCTCTAAATTTAAAATGCGCTACAGTAAATGCTTAATTGTTTTTTTTTTATTTTAGTGTCCATTTATCGTAACATTCGTCCTACAGCTCACAGGTACTGTAGTATTAAAACTTATAGTTTTTTAAAGATTTTTCTTTCTGAGAATGTCAGTCGTATTTGGCAAATAAGACATTAAACAGACGATACCTTGTGGTTGCCAAGGCATTACCTGTAGCCTGTTACTGATGTAGCAGAACATTTGCTGAATATAAATATATGACACGCCCAGACGGCAAGATGTATTAGTAAAGTCTGCTCGATCATTTAAAAACGTTTCTTCAGTCTATGTCAACACACAAAATACAACTTCGTGCTCGACTGCTTGAGGGCAGATAAGCAACGGGGGCGAATTGTTCAGTTTTTTTTCCCAAGTCTACAATTTCAGGAACATTTTAATGACCGAAGCTTTCTGTTGTCTACACTATTCTTGCTTATAGTTCTGTGTAAAACCAAAACAGGTCACGGTCGAGGTATTTTTAATGACCCTTTGGAGGGATTTTGTTTTGAAAGTCTTGCACTTTTTTTCCAGTGGTATGCGTACCTGAATGTGCAAAATTTAAGGGGACTTGTCGGAATAACTGCATTGAATCTACTGACCACTTTAACCACTCTCTTAATGTATTTAAAGTTCACTCGTAGAGCATGTGGCATATTTTAAATCAGTTAAAACGGTGTATATTTAAATCGTGAAATGTTTATATATTTTCATTCTATATCCAACCCATGCACTTTTTTTGACTACTCTTAAGTTACCACAGATAGCGTTTATGTCGTTGGCACCCTAAATAAAATCTGTTTACCTGTTAAATTAGAAGTGGACAATATATTCTCAGGACCAGTCAGTTTGCATAACCAGAGACAACACAGGCAAATGGAAATGGGAAACAAAGGGTCCCCTTTCCCTCCAAACCCAGCTAAAGAAAAATGTTTTGTCTGGGTTTTGGATTACCGAGTTAAAACACAAAGCAAACAAAAACATCAGCTGTTTTATTACGCCGAAAAATACCCTTCATCTCCATCCTGTATCAGCGTACAGAGCAATTAGAATGTACTAAGCCACATATTCTTTAACATACATTAGTCTGTGTTCATTTTTAAAAGGCAGTCTAGTGAGGAGGGACCAGCACAACAGCAAAAAAAAAGTACGAAATAGGATCTAAAGTACCAGAAATGATTTCCCAGCAAACAGATTCACGTTCTCTTGGTTTCCCTAGTTTTTATTTATATAACCATCTTTTTTCATTTGTACCAGTCACGTTAGAAGCAAATCAGTCATATGCATAGCAGAGGAAGCGGTCATCAATAGTACAAACTCAACCAAACCTAAACGATTATGACATAATGGTTTTAGTGGCTTTAGTCCGACTTTTAAATTTAAAAAAATGAGACAGAAAGAGAGAGCAGAAGAATTAGCATTAATAGAAGTACACTAAAATGAGACAGCATTAAAGTTGAAAAACAGCTGTGCAAGATCAAGTTAAATTTGGATAATTCAAGTAACCTAACCCACTGGATAACTTATACAACCTAAGGTGCTAGGTTTTAATAACCAAGTGTGGGTTCTGTCCAATATTTATCCAGCGCTGGGTTACAAGTTATTTTTAAACTACAATTTTTCACGTAGTTAATTAAAACAAATGTTTGAACGTGAACTACATACTTGAAGTGATACAACAGTGAAAAACACCGGCGCGTGTTTCAGAACAAACTTTACAATTCAAAGTTTATTTTAAAGTCACTGAGCTTATGGAGTGACATACCTTTAATTCCACATGGCAATGCAGAGGTGTCCAGGTAATTCTGTAGCATTCCATCTCCGACTCCTCGTCCGATTCCACCGATACCTTCAAGTCTGCCACCGATTCCCACGTGTAACAGAACTCGGTCTTGTTATACCAGCACAAATTTCTGACAAACGGAACGTCACTGTCGGGGATCCCCATGTCCCCCACGTAGATCTCCACGAAGGTCTTGTCCTCTGACGCTGTTTGTATGACAAGAGAGTTACTCCTTCTCTCCCAGATCATTCCGCTGAAACTCCCCCTTAGGATCCAGTTTTTATTGGGTTGATCCACAACTTGCCAATAAATGATCCCGATAGTCATAACAAAGAAAATCGCTACGCCGAAGCAGGCGATCGCTCCCTTCCAAGTTTCGTTCATTTCCTTCAGTCCCGTGTCCCATGTTACTTCTGGGATGGGACTAGGGTTCCTGTTCCGAGTGTGAGGCATTTTGTTTTGAGATTAGTAAAAATAATTAAATGATTTGTAAAAAATCGGGGAGACGTCTGTGAATTAGAAATATCAGATATTTCACCATGACATGTAATTTAACGGTGAGAGAGTGAGTCGTTTATGAATCCCGTTATTCACGCGCATTTATGACATACACATTGACCTGTCATGTGAAAAAAAGAGAGCCAACATGCCCTCTGCTGAAATTTGCACAAAAGAGATGACTTACCACATTTTGGCATATAAGTTTTGCTTTTAAATGGCATTGATCGTTGAGCAGTCAGCTTTCTTACCCGGGTTTAGTAGAAATGAATACGTATGGCTCCTTAGCGACTCACTTGCTTGCCCTGCACTTTTTGCCTGAGTCTGACGTAACTCCGGAGTACTCTTCAAAAAGGGAGAAGAGAAAGTGATCGGTACAGAGAGCGCTTTGCACTCAAGTGCTCTCAAGACGCAGGTTATAGGGAACAGGCCAGTGACGCGGGGAGGCAAGATCCCAGAGCCCTACTGCAATCAGATACATAGACATGCCCGATAGACTCTTTAACTGCTGCCCGATCAGTTCTTGCAAGAACTAAACAGTGGACAAGTACACAGTACTTGAAAGAGAACGGGTTTTGTAACTTCATGTACTGCAGAAATACATTATATGCAAACGCGTGGGAATTATAATGCCGCAAAATAATGTTTTGGCGTTCTAATTTCAAAATACATTATTTTCCTCAAAACGTCCAGTTCCATTTATGAAAACAAGTATCTTTTAATAATCAATGGATCTGTTAAACACGTCTTTGTCAAGAAAGACGCAACGGTTTTATCTTGCATGTCCATTTATTATGAAACCGTCTCAATGACGCCATCATTTAGTAAACATGAATCTAGAAAGTATCTCCCATTACGATTATCGCGTGATACAATATCTATATCGTTAATACAAATTTTAGTTTAATAGTGACCGGTTCATTTTACATCGCCTTTGCTAGACGTGAAAGTAAATATAGCTCACCGCTCGTCGCACGTTTACTGTGGACATAATAATAGCTCAGACTTTGTCCTGTATATAATAGCGATGGAGTGCTATTTTCACTGCATTGATTTGAACTAAAATATATTTTCAATGCACAGATGTTTCAGATATGCACATCCAGGGTCCATTTGCAGCTATGATCACCAAATGAATGGGTATACGCAGGGCGGGAAAGAATAGCAGAGAGCAAATTTTTAAATGTGTGGTTTGAGTGGGAAAATCAGCAGAAGGTGGTGGTGGTAGGAATTGCCAGCTATTGAGGGTAGGAATGCCGTTTATAGCAGTACTTAAGGTCAGGGGGTCAGGGAAAGGCACATGCTGTCTGTCAACAGCTATTCTGTCTGGTTCTTGTGGTAAACTAATCAGGCGTTTGACTTTGGCTGATGCACCAGTACAGAAAAAAAGTTGGGGAGGCTGGAAATGGGTTCTCACATGGACTGCCAATAGGCATACACAGTAACTTCATTCTTGAGGATTCAGTTAAATTACAAATCCCCTTTACCACGTAGTAGTTTCCTTGTAGATGTGCTTTATCGAATTAAAAAAAAAAAAACATGATTTGTGCAACCAAAATGAAAACCTGATACACATTTGTCCGATGGAGATTTAATTTATAACACCCACAAAAAGAGGATTGAGTATAAAAAGGAGTCACTTCTCATTCTGATCAAGTTCATGATAAGAATCAAATCAGTCACATGCAGTTTTGGTAGTTAGTTAATACCAAACAATGTTTGTTCGTCATGTTTTAGATATGTATGACACAACTGTCGCAAATTGTTTCTTGTTTTGCTGAATGGCATTTTTAAAAATTGGTTTTAGTCGTGTTAAGGAATGTCAGTGTTAAGGAAATTTGAACTAATACATAAACAATTGTCAATTATTTCTAAAGGTGTTTATTAAAGATAAAAATATTTTAGAGTACTGGTTTTGTTCCATGTTTTAGCTTTATTTAGTTTTTAAAATTGACAGTTTCTTTTTCTGTTAGTTGTTTTTCTGATCCCTAATGAGCGTATTTACATTGTGTATTGCTCTTGTGTTTCTGGTTATCTGGAGAAAACCAAAATTGCCAAACATTTCGGCTCAGAACTTGCCCCAAATCACGGCGCCAAACTAATAAAAATTTTTAGATTTCTTTCATCACATCGTCGGTTTCTTAATTTAATTTTAATGCTGCCCCAACTCAATCGTAATGAGCACAGTCAGGGCATCAGCCCATCAGCTCAACCAGTCATAAACTATTTTTCGGAATTTGTTAGAGCAGAAACCAGAGCATGAAACTGTATCTAAGCCCCAAGACTGAAATGAACTCTCCTTGCACACTCTCATGGTGTGATGTTTAGTGATGTGTGAGCTGAGTCGGCAGCACTTTGGGCTCAATCCTCCGTGGCTGTGGTGTCAGTCCCTGCGACTGGAGTTTCCTGTTCTCCGCTTGACTGCATCCCTTTGCTCCAGCTTTCTTGGTTTCCCCTCTCAGACTAAAATCATTTGGTGACTCTAAACTACATGTGAGTGAATATGAGGGACGGGCATCTTGTCCATGGTGTCCCCTTCTTTGTCCCCCGTGCCTCCTGGGAAAACTCCTAGACTGAAAAAAACCGTTATAGAAAAATGGATGAAAGAATTTGTTTGGCTGTCGTTTGAATTGTCGTTTGAATATGACAGAAGTGGTGATTTCCAATCTGTTTACTCGGTTGGAAAATAAGTATATTACCAAATGGGCAGACATATTTAATATCTGATTATGCATGGATGCTAATTGGCGTGTCGGGTAATGATGATGTGAATCCGGCACTTCCTGTTATTATGATACCAAGTCACATGAAGTATGAAGTCACCGGTCCTTGGACTGAACCTGTAGTCCTACAACTTCAGCCAGACTTATCAAGAGCTGAATGTAGCCCAGCAGGTGGAGGGTGCAGTGTAGCTCGCAGGGAGCAAAAACGTGGACTGTCTGGGGGTCCCTGAGGGCTGGGTTGGGAAACACTGTCCTACTCCAAGATCACCACTCATTTTACTGAACTGCAGATGCAGTGGGACGGTCAACTCCGGTGCTGATTTACGTGGTGGGGACACAACATATGTTCATGCTGTAGAAAATGTACATTCACCATTTATTTTGGAGAAAATCTCATAACTATAGTATATATTTAAAGAGCATCAAGCAATTAATAAGAATTGGACTCAGATGCTGGTAACTCCAGATTGATAGACCTGCACAGAGCACTGACACTTACTGTCTTCGTTTATGAGAGCACAGGAGTACCAGCCTCTTTTACCAGGTACTGAATTGTATGATTATGAAATACATTTCCTATGCTTTGGGTCCATATCAAGAAAAGCTCACCATTCTGGTGGCATTTTAACAGGCGTGCATGATGGGATGTGTTTGTACACATGGTTGAGTGTTCGGTCTGCAATCTGCTTTCAACTCCGGCAAGAAATTCAGTGGCGAATTTGTACCAAGTGGAGCTGCAGCCATGAAGCCAGAGGCTGACTGTTAATATAGCTCCGGGCCAGTCACCGGCCTGACTGCCGCTCCCTACGTCAAGCCCCTTGATCTCCGGCTTACCCCTGGTGGGAGCTGAGGAATGTGATTGGATAAAGCTGTGTGAATTTGTCCTGTTAAACCTCCTGCCTAATAACCTTCCAAGTAACACCAAAGCTCACCTGATCTACCTCACTGCTTGGGTTACACTCAGGGTTTTGTGTGTGTGTGTGTGTGTGTGTATGTGTACACAACTATATTGTGGGGACTAAATGTATGCAAATCAAATGTATGCAATCAAAAAACTAAACATGCCAAAAGTATTTTGTTTGCTTACTTATGGTTAAGGTTAGGGCTGGGTAAGGATTAAGGTTGTCGTTGTTGGGATTAGGGTTTTGTCCATAGAAATGAATGGACGGTCCCCACAAAGATATGAGCACAGGTCTGTTTGTGTGTGTGTGTGTGTGTGTGTCTGTGTGTGTGTGTGACTTCAGGCCTGTTTACCTGTGTGTATGAATGTGAGTGTGTGTTATAGTGGATTCTACATAAATTCCGGTAGTGCTCTACTGGTGGGTCAACGGTGTATGGGGATCCCTACGACCAGTGGCGGATTAACATGATCAGAGGCCCCTAGGCTACGCTTTCCGTAGGCCCCTCTTCTGCCCCCGCTCCCCAAAACGATACGACAATTAACTATACAAATCAAAAAGAATGTGACACTGTATCAAATGAGAGCAATCACATCAGGAGACAACCAACTGGCAAGCTTTCACTGTAATGAAAAGACTGACATAGGCTGCAGCCTGGGGGTCCCCTGATCACTTTGGGCCCCTGGGATGCAGGCTGGGAACCCCCTGATCACTCTGGGCCCCAAGGCTGCAGTCTGAGAACCCCATGATCACTCTGGGCCCCTGGGATGTAGCCTTCCCCCCGATCACTCTGGGCCCCTTGGATGCAGGCTGGGAATCCCCTGATCACTCTGGGCCCCTGGGATGCAGGCTGGGAATCCCCTGATCACTCTGGGCCCCTGGGATGCAGAGAGGCCTGAGACTGCAGACCACAGCCAGCTGCAGCGAAACAAAACAGTACAGCATAGGTGTCCTTCAAGGAAGCGTAATTGCCGGCTGACAAATGCAATAAAAACCACAGACCTTCAACAAGCACAACCATTGACTCCCAGCTGACAGCCTTTTCCATTTCACTGCCTGCAAATTCAAAGGATACCCCCCCCCCCCGATACTCGACATGCAGCTTTTCAGCGCAGGGAGCCCAGGGGTGTTTCTGCAGCTCCACTAAGGCTCCTTTTTAGGAACAGGACTCCTAGTTTAAATTGATCCATTTCCTTCACTCTGTCGTGTCATACGGCTGCCAGCCGCTCAGTCGGTGTACAGTCCTCCAGTCCTCATACCTCTTACTGCTTTCCAGTCCATTCCGCTTAAGAAATGCATAACATTGTAGACTTAGATTTAATCTGAGCCTGGCCCGTACACTCTGTGAATCGACTGTTATTAGAAACACAAGCTGCTGGGCTTTCAAAAATGTGTTTCATAACTTGTGACTGGAAATAAACAACAAACCACAGAGAAAAATCACGGCTTGTCGCGACGGATGTGACTTTCTCCCAAAATGTTTATTGAGTGGCACTGGGTTTATACTTAATTTCCCAAATTCATGATTTTCAGACCCGGTGCCATCCAGACTGAAATGCTAGGTCTTCAGACCAAAGAAGACCTTACCTCCCATGCTTCAATGACGGATGACCTCCCTTGGCTATGTGTGTGGTCTATACTGGTCTAACACCAGTGATTGATTTCCCAAAGGGAGGTACAACAACGAAAGGAATATTATTACTATTCTGTATATATTTCATTCTGGAATAAAGCAAAAAAAAAAAACATCCACAAAAACCTGGACTAAAGTGATTTGATTCCAAAGCATAACTGTTGGTTGGCTAAGTTGCACTTATAAATAACTACATGTGCTTTTATGTACATATATGTAGATATCACCTTCAGCTGCAATCACATTGACTTCAGTGACATTAGGGAGATTGCTGTATTTTTTTCTCAATAATTTCTTTTTTTACTAGTGTTTTTATGCATTATTTTAGTCGTATATACAGTTGGATATGTGGAGTTTACACAGATGGCAGCAGAAGAGATTTAAGTTAGGTGCTGTGCGGTGTATGTGGTGTTAATTGCCCTCCTGTGTAAATGTTCAGTGCCGGTATATTTCTAGGCATGTTACCGCCCCTTTATAAGAAAGACGTCTCATAGTATAACTGGACTGACCGTTCAAATCTAAAAATGGCAGGAGCTGGACAACAGTGTGTGAGTAGATCCGCTGGCAGGGTCCAGTTTCAACAGAGTTCCCCTCAGACGTTTCGCTGGACGCTGGCGGCTTGCCGCAGGGGTCCCATCCGGGGGCACGGGTCTGAGCTGGTTCTCACCGCAAGCTCATCGCCGCTGTTCCCTCTTATTATCAGCCTGGGGTGAGGGGAAGGGGGATAGGGTGTATTTTGCAGCTGTCCCTTAACCGACCCAAAGAGGAATTAATGCTTCTACCAAGTGGGTGGCAGTGGAACCAGTAGCAGTGTTTATTGCCACCATAAGGACGAGGCTACGAGAATGATTCCTGGTCTTAGAGGAATGTCGTATGAGGAGAGGTTAGCTGAGCTGAATCTGTTTAGCCTT
>JAODLD010000021.1:5493345-5506990 GCA_026781065.1 Mormyrops boulengeri
GGGGGTCTGTGCCCCCCCGCCCCCCCCCCCCCCCATTTCATGTGTTATTGCTTCTCCCTTTATCTCTGCTGAGTTGGCAAGGAGCAAGGTCAGGAGGTAACATGTGCTTTTATTGTTTGCTTAGCAAAAAAAAAGAAGACTTGGATTTTTGCATTCAGCCTCCTGTGTGCTAATTCGCACTATCCACTCGATTTGGGCATCAGTCAGTTGTTCGGTTAACCCCTGAAGGAGCTTTGATTGAACGGACTTACAAATGACTCGGTCAATGAAATTTTTGAATGCAACGTCATGACATCATTATGGTTCCAATCATTCATCATTATGGTTCCAATCATCCAATCATCACGGTAGAGTGAAGATTATGCGCATATAGTTGGATTTGAACCCCCTTTGCGTTGTTGGCACGACACCCTCCCGATTAAGCTACAGGAATTGATGGTGTCAGTGTGTTTAAACCTCCTGTTCTGCTTTCCTCAGGTCGGCCGACTAGCCGGTCAAACAGCCGCCGTTCGCCGAGGGGGATCGTAGAGGAGTGCTGCTTTCAGAGCTGTGACCTGCAGCTGCTGGAGCAGTACTGTGCCAAGCCCGCCAAATCGGAGAGGGACGTCTCAGCCACCTCACTGCAGGCCGTACCCGTGCTGTCACCGCTGACCAAGGTACGCGCAGGGCCCCGTTCACCGGATATGCTCGAGCGTGGGTCCGGAGACAAAATGAGTGTCTTATCTTGTGAAATGATTACTGCTAAGCGCCCCCCCCTCAACACCGGAATGCTGACTTAAGTAGAAATGTGACAGATGTGGACGTACGCGGAAGTAATTAGGAGAGGTCAGATGTGGGTGTCTTTGCGGAGTGTGTGGGTGACAGTAGGGTGCCGGGGTTGGATTGAAAATATCGTTTACCTTTGGGGCGGCGGGGGGGGGGTCCTTCGAAGCATGTGAGCCGAAAAGCAGCTGCGAGCCGAAAGTGCCCAGATCCTCGCATTTTTCTCTCTCATGGCTGACTGACCTCATGGGTCCGAGTGTAGGATTCTAATAGCATGTTTGCCAAGAGTAGTGGTTTGTACTGGAATGTGTTTACTGTGTGGGCGGGTGAGTGTAGGGACAGAGATCAGCCGGAGAACAATGCCTGGTCTTTCCGATCTCTGCCGGATGACTTTTGGAATTTGGCCCGATCTTCTCCCTTAAGCCCCTTGAAGTCGCGGTTTTAGAGAACCGACGTGTCGACACGTCACCCTCATCTGCAGCTGACCCCCCCCCCCTCCCGCTACAAGAAGGTTTTGCATCTGTCTGGCTCAGCAAGAGACTGAGTTGTGGTGGGAGGGGGGCAGGGGGAGAAGGAAATTGAGTCAGACAGAGATCAATTTAACCGCCGCCCCGTTTTTCGTCGCAGGAGGTCCCGCGAAAGCATGTGACCGTGAAGTATTCCAAATACGACGTGTGGCAGCGGAAGGCCGCTCAGAGGCTGCGCAGGGGCATCCCTGCCATTCTCCGTGCCAGGACCTTCCGGAGGCAGGCCGAGAAGATCAAGGCCCAGGAGCAAGCTGCCTTCCACAGGCCTCTTATCAACCTTCCCAGCACTCTGCCACCATCCCTGCCTCCCACAGAAAACTATGTCAGCTACAAATGAATTCGGGATTGTTTGCACAGACAAGAGCTGAAAAAAAGACTAGGGGATTATAGCTTTGTATCTGACGTCATTTCTGTGGCGGTTCTCTTAAGCTCTTTTTTTCCTGGCCATCTATCTTTACACTCATACATTCAGACGCCCTCCTGTCTCAACCTACTCTCCTTCTCCCTCTCTTTCTCCCTCTTCCCCTCTGTCTCTCTCTCCCTCTTTCTCTCTTTCTCTCTCTCTCTCTCACGTTCACACACAAAAGAACACGCAAATTGTAAACCGAGTTGACTATCAGACCGAATGCAATTCAGGTGGATCCTAGAAAAGGAACAAGGAGGACAAGAAAAATGAAGAAGATGAAAGAGACTCAAGGCTTGACAGGCATCAAGAGGACACACAGCGAAATCTTTGAGGCAGAATTCAAAACGCAGACAACGACAGCAAGCATGAAAAGCTCCATTTCACGCCAGTTTCCTGAGACAAAGAACACCTTTTTAGTTCATTTTCATATTAGTTTGCACCTGTACCCATTAAGAGGAATATCCACACTGTAAGGAATTTTTTAAAATTAAAATTAGATTCCTGTTCCAGCACCTCACAAACAAAGAAAAAAAGCAGAGAGAAATCTGCAGATTGCACATCGCCACGGATTACGTCAAAGATCTTGTTTTTAAGTAAAGGAAAAAGGCACTATTTTTTTATGAACAATGAAAGTGTAGCTTTAAAAATGCCATGGTGCTAGCTTTGAGAACGGACTTAAGAAGAGGAGAACCCAGGTTTTTTTGTTTTCTTTGTTTTTTGAATAATAAACTTTCCGTTTTAGGGAAAGTGAGACTTCTGTACAAACAAAAAAAAAGGAAAAAAAATTGCTTGGTTCTGGCGGTGTGTGAAACTGGGATATCCACAGTACGCAAGACACGGCGACGTGCTGCAGCGGGGCAGCCCACAGAGTGGGAGGAGTTTGGGACGGACTATGGGATAACACTGATCCCCTGGAACGCAGATATATACTTCCTGTCTGGCTCTGCAGAAACACAGACTCGTATCTAAGGTGGTTAGACATGGCAGATGTAGAGCAAGTGATGCTTTTTTTGGTCTTTTATAATTATTTTCTTTTAAAAAATGTTGTTTTTTTTTTGTTTTTAAGCCCTGTCAGTTTCTGGTACCGTGACATTCCTGATTTTCCTGTTTTATTTTTGTTTGGTTATTTTATATTATTTTGCATTTTTAAGAAAAAAAGGCACACAATTCAAAGAGAAAAAAGCATAGCAATAATGTCAACTAACATTTTTATTTTATTGTTTATCAGTAGTATTCACATGCTTTTGCTTGAAAACAAATACTTGAATATGTATAATTAGTGTCCAGGGACGTCATGTTATTTCTCTTAGTCAGAGCTGTATCTTGCGTTTTGAGCCGGCAATCTTTTTTTTCACAAATAACGGCACTGTATAAAGGCATTATTTATTTTGTTATAAAAATATATATATATGAAAATTGGTCCAAATAATATACTTAGCACTGATGCGCAACTGGCAAAATTATTTTATATATTCTCTCCTTTTCTCTTTTGACTCAAAATGCTTTTTTTTGTAGCTGCTTTGTACCAAAAAATGATTCTCCCCTTTTCCTTTCACCACGAAGTTATGTCAATTAGATTTGCAAACCCAGCCCGGATCGCTTAGGCATGTTATATTGCAAAAACCTGGCACATATCTTAAATGTTTTTCCCAATATGTCTTTTCTGTCCCCTTGACGGGGCAAATAGATGGAATAAATAAGGAGAAAGTACCAGGAGATTCACTTTCTTATATACATTGATTGTACCCACTATATTCTAAGCCACTTTAGTATTAATGTTGATAGAATATGTGTCCATATGTTTGGCGTGCAGCGTGCGCACATATTTGAAGGATTGGTGTCAGCATGTGTTCCCGGGTTAGTGCGGATTCAGTGGAGAATCCGGGATGTTTTACATGCGGGTCAAGGTCAGAGAAGCCCCCCCCCCCCCCTTCCTCTCAGCCCTCTGACCAACGGCTCTCGTCTGCAATGTGGCCCACAGGCCGGCATTGAGGGATCATCATCAATACCGTTTACTCGTACATGTCGACCATGTGCATTTTATGAAGGGCCACCACACATGTTAAAATACTCAGGAGAATTTGGCTGACGAGAGTTCGGTAGCGCGAGAGTGACCACCGCTAGCCTTTCACCGTGGCGGTACACAGAGCCCCCCTGCTGGGACTCGCTGTCTCCATGCCAGCGGACAGCCTAATGGGACTCGGGCCTCATTCATTTTCCTTTTTTTGGGGTTTTCTTTGCCCCCTTTTGCCACATGAAATGAACTTTGCCCGGCTCCGTAGACTGAGCTGGGTGAGAGGTAACACAGCCATCCAACCAGTCTCCCTCCTGGGGAGGGGGGTGTTTCTCTTGATGGGCTCCCCTGCTCCCTATCTCCTTGCGTACATGTATGAGTGTGTGCATGTGTGTGTGTGTCTGAGCTCACAACAATCCTTTCAGGGGGGGCCACTGCCCTCTGGTCACATCCCCTGAATCCCCCCCCCCCTTGTCTGTGCACACACACTGGACTGTTGTATGTCAGTGTATGTCTGATTGTTTGATATCAGTTGTGTCACAAACCAGTGCAATTATTATTATTATTATTATTATTATTATTATTATTATTATTATTATTATTATTATTATTGTTCTTGTTCTTGTTTTTGTTGTTTGGAGATTCCAGATAATAACGTCTTTCCAATGACTTCACATAAGGCTTAAATGTTGGGTTTATACTCTTCCTTCTGACTGAGACCGAGACTGAGACTGAGACTGCATACACACTGATCACCTTGTCCGGACAGGCTGCATAGTCTCCTTACGAGTGGTGCAGGAGACGGTCTCTGGACGTCGGATATGAAGGGAGCCCCACGCTGGCTGGCGGCAGCGCCGTTTCCACTAACGTCAGTGGTCGTGCTAAGTCTCCGTGTACTTCATTAATTTAACCTCTGCACACTAAGACGTCCGAAATGCACAGTTCATGTACCTTCATTTTTAATATCAATAAAACAGTTTATCGAATTATTCCAGGACCCCCAGTCTTTTATTTCAGTCACAGGGTACTCGCCCAGATCTGTGATTCAATGACATCCCGCTCATGTTGTTATTTCACCCTATAATTATTTGGTCACTTCAGACGTATTAGCGGTTCATGAGAACGAGGGGGGCTGGAGATGCCCAGCGCCGTAGTACTGGATGGCTTGAGAAGGAACCCGCAGGGCCAAGATGGTGGGTGTCACTTTCTGAAGGATGCGAAGTGAGAAGGAACTTGTGAATTTTTACTCATAACTGGTAGGACCCCGCAGCGCTGAATCAAACAGAGCGTGTCACGCATACGGTGACGCACAGGGACTGTCCCCTGTAACTCTAAGAAGCCTTCTCAGTAAGCCATTTTGCAATGTTCCCATGAAATGCACAAAGGTTTGTACTTTGGACTTTTGCGAATGAATAACTGATCCAAAATTTACAGCGACACTGAATTCTCAGCACAGGAGAAGTATATTTAAATGTGCATAATAGGAACAGACCGCAAACATTTCTGTTACCTCATGTTGAGTGCAACTACTGAAACACTAGAATTCACGTCCCACGTGTTTCTTTTTTTTTTTTTTTTTTTAAATTTTGTGACTATGTGTTACTTTGAACAGGGACATTTATCTGCATTGGTCTCAGTCCTGCCTGTTCCATGTTTTTGGCTCATAAATCCCCAAGTCAAATGCCCGAGTCTTTGGGCACAAAGTGTAAATCCCATAGAGAGAGCAAAACATTACTCAGAAAGAGAATCCAGCAGTAATGCTGCTCAGTAGACCTTCGAACATGAACCCCGTCCGCCACGCCAGCCAGTGTTTCATACTTTTGCTGGCAGGGGACATGTGGACGTCATCTGTGTGACACTGTGGCTCACGTGTCACATGTCCAGCCGTCGTTTGTGACACGCCAATTTGAACATCTGTTAGACCATGACAAAATCTCCTTTGAAAAAGCTTACGTTTCATGTTTTTCAAGAAAGAGAATTTGAACCTTCAATTACTCAACAGGTTTAAGAGATTTTAAGAGGCTATTATCTATCCAATGTTGAGTCAGAGTTACTCTCTTGTTTAATTGGCTGATAGGTAAGTTCAGTTACCAAAACCAGACTTAAATTGAGGAGGATTGGTTTGGGGTGCCGGTGCATACAAAAGTAAACCTGATTCAACTGGTTGCTTCTGTCCTGATTACTCTGGATGGTCTTGGTGCCAGATGATAATTGGACTTTGTTTTTGCCCTGCAGCTGTTTATACAAGACTTCACAGAGGCTGGAGACTACTGAGAACAGTAAGCCCACTGCCCAGGTATTTGTTGCCGTTAGCCATGCAGGAATTGGTGGTGAGGCACAACCAGGCCTGATGCCTTGGCTCCCAGCTTGATTCTCTTTAGACACATGGTCCCTTTACCCACAAAGCACAGCTTTGATTGGCTCCCAGTGTTATGAGTGACACTAGGCTTGCCTTTTGCTCTGTTGCCTTTGTCGGGCCTAGCAGTCAAGCCGTACTGCAGTTATAACGTGCACTTTGTGAAAGGAACAGAACAGGAGGCTACAAAACAAGCAAAGGGTTTTCTGTTAAAAACCCCAAGACTTCTTCAGTTTACTTGGCACATGGCTGCAGAACGAGCAGCTCTTCTTGGGTGGAGGCTGTCACTTTGATGACACAGTGAGGTCCTCACACATGGCTGGCAAGTCGCCCGAGTATCCACTGACCGTCTAGAAAACGACCGATCCGCGGGGGAGGGAAACAGGCTCAGAGGAAAGCTCGGTGACCCGGGCAACGTGAGATGGAGATGTGTAACAATGACAGATACTCTCATAAGTGAAACACCACCTGGATAGTATTACAGTTAAAAGTCAGACTTAAAGACTATGATGCCGACCATCTTGTTTAGACTAACTACAGCGGTGGTTTAAATATTTACTACCGATCCTGCAAATTCATCGCATTTCATGCTTTGCGGTGGATTTCGGTGAAGTCTCCTGGAAAGCAGCCATGTCAGGGGAGTATGAATTTTTTTCTTAATTTAAACATGCCAGTTAGGTTTGCACTGAGAAGACATTCTAACCTATCACAATTGTCCTGCATTTTATATGCTGTGACTAACTCACAATTACAAAGGCATGTTTTTTTTTTTTACAATCTGATCTGCTGTGGTTCTAAGATGAAATGTTCTAGGATGAAAGTCATCAGTTTTTAGGGTCAGAAAGCCATAGACCGCTTAACATACAAGAGTAACAGTCCAAAGACATTCATTTAGACTAATTTGTGTCTCTAAATTTCCCAGAGTGTGTGAGTGTGTATGTGTATGTATCCTGGCATAGACTAGCATCCTGTCCAGAGTGTACCGCTGTCCTGTGCATTATTTTGTCTGAGTGTACCTAGAAATTCTGGGTCCTCCGACAAAATTCACCTAGGCCCCCTGCTAGGGTCGGCACTTTCAATCTGATAAAATATGGTTCTGCCATGGTTAAATTTACCAAGCAAGGGGGGGGGGGGTCCACATGGTAGAATCTGCTGTGTGGCCCACAGTAGAATCTGGGGACCCTGTAAAGTGCTGGGCCCCTGGGATCTGCCAGGGTATCCATGCCCCTACTGTGGCCCCTGTACAGTGCTGGGCCCCTTGGATCTGCCAGGGTCTCCATGCCCATACTGTGGCCCCTGTACAGTGCTGGGCCCCTTGGATCTGCCAGGGTATCCATGCCCCTACTGCGGCCCCTGTACAGTGCTGGGCCCCTTGGATCTGTCAGGGTATCCATGCCCCTACTGTGGCCTCTGTACAGTGCTGGACCCCTTGGATCTGCCAGGGTCTCCATGCTCCTCCAGCACCCCAAGGGACACATATCAGACACTATGGACAAGTTAGAGACTAGCAACTGAAACACACTTTCAAAACATGGGAAAAATATGCATAATTCAGATATGCAGTGCGTCTTGGAATTCTGCATGGGATCACACCGTATATGGTGGGGAATGAAGGTATGACTTGGCCATGGGTAGCCCTGCGGCCCCAGACCTTAGTAGGGGGACAAGCGATGTGACCCCAGGCAGTGCTAGTTATTTAGTAAGGCCCAGGGCCATCTTGGACATCAGTTTTGGCTAACTGTAATTTTTGGGGCCACAGGGCCCCTTCAATAACTTAGGGGAGGCCCCAAAACGTTTGTACCCAGGGGCTGGTGATTTTTCAATTCACCCATGTTCTAGGTAATCAAGAGTCAACATGTGGCAAACTCTGCTACCAATCCATTCTACTCACTCACTTATAACTGCTTTTGTGACTAACTACATTTTTATTAGCTAGACAGTTCTCTCTCAGGTTCACCCCACACAGCACAAGGTTGCCTAAGAACTGCTGGTCTGTGACCCCAATAATGACACCACACAACTTACACATATGCAACAGGCAAACAGCAGAGAGGAGTAAGGTGAACCAATGGGGTATATAACCCTAAGCCCTCCCAAACACAACACTGTTTAGCTTCAACACATTAGTTTAGGGACAATATTTCTTTACCATAAAAACCCAACATATCGCTGACATTACTTTGGAACTGGGCACTAATCCTGGGTTAAGATTTAAGTTCAAACAGAAGGCTGTACTCTTCGTAATTAGTCAGTAGCCAAAACTATAGGGGTCTGCTATTTTACAAAAGGCTCCAGCTATTTTTATTACTGTCAGAGCACATAATAAGTATTCTTAACCATGCGTGTTTTCGCTAAGAAGCGTCCTGCACATTGACCCTCGGAGCACGGTTCAAAGTCCTTGTTCTTTTGTTGTTATTCAGTCCGGCTTAGCTGTCTCATTGGGGATGAGCAGTTAAAACACAGCCTGTCCAAAATGCACAAGAATGTGTGATGCGCCGACGTCACCATGCGTCATCGCCGGTGGTGGCTGTAAAATGTGGCGCCTTTGTCACAGCAGTCCTGAGGCACGTGCCTTTCTTATTTCAGTTTCATCATTTAGCTTTTGTCCACATTATATCACAATTTAATTCTGTTTCCTGGCAGGAAACTTTGCTGATGCAGCTCAGGTTTGGTCACAGGTAGAGCAGCGAAAAGCAGTCCTGGTACTATGCAAGTACCGTGCTAACCAATATCTACTATGCGATCAGCTCTCTAATGGATGGGGAATTCTGATATGCAAATTCGGTCCTAATCAGATTTTAATTCATATATATCAAGCTAAAATACTGCTTTTTTTCTCTTTAAAAAGTTTCTTGCATTTGTTTATTCAGTACGGCTGTTATCCAGAAATATGAAGACAGTTGTACGCTATTATCCACATACAGAGCAAAAATTCTTGCTGAAATCTATATGCTTAATTTCTCCACTCGAGAAAAGGCACTGCCTGGGGACTTGAACCTACAACCCTACTGTCTCTGAAACATGCCTCTTGATGGTCTTGGCGCTATTGGTCTTGGTACTGGTAACAGAAATCACACAGACTGGAAAAGTTAGTACACATAAGCATGAGAATGAGGCAAGCAAGGAAATTTTTAGGAAGCTTTTTGATTTCCTTCCCTTTAAATTTGCAACTTAAAAATTGGAGAAAAAAGGTTGAAGGAAATGGTGTTAAAAGCTCCACCTCTATTGTCTAAATGTCAGAAACCATAGTTACATTATTAGGAAGCCTCTCTTCCAGCTAGCAGCTGATTCGGAATGGACAGTTGGGTTGTTCTTTGCAGCAGTGAAGAAATATAATCTCAGTTTTATGCTGTGTGTTTCCCAACAAACGCAGCACAGACGGTGATGTGAAGTGAAACTGATTTCATTATAAAATCTGGCTGTTTAAAGATGTAATAATGGAATGAATTTATCTGCTCGCAGTTTTAATGGAGAAACACAACGCATATTCCTGTCTGCTCATGAGAACGATTTGTCCCAAGGCTTTTCGTACGCCTTTCCCTTCTGTGAAGTTTAACGTCGGACCCTGAGATAATTCTACATCTTCCTTTTTATGGGTTAATGTGCTGCTAGAGTTCTCTCAGAACCACTGACCCTTCTGTGATGCTGAACATCTGTGGCAGATGCATAAATCTTTTTGATGTCAGTCGTATCACCTTTTAACAAGTTTTATGCAGAGAAAGTTGCATCCCCGCCAATCGTTTCCATAATCTTTGCACCAAAATATGTTTCGCGGAGTTTCATGGGTATTTTTTTTTTTTTTACAAGAATTTGCTAGATCGTTTATGTGGCTAGAGGTCACCTGATGTTAGCCTCCTCACCTGCACCATTATTTCTGAGATTTCCCCTTCTACAAATATGAAGTTTTATGGGTACAGGACGCTTGAGTTCTGTATCTGTGATCTTGGCTGTGACGAACGGAGCGCCTTGTGCAGATCTGAGCGTAGCTGAGTCGAGTTAACAATGATGATTAATGGACATAAAAGCATGACATGGAAACAAACTGTGCGCACGGTCTGTGCCTGTTTCTCCGCATATTGTGTGACGGGGAGGGTGCAACTGAGCTTGCGATGTGCCACCTGGCACAGGCGCGACACCACGGGGCCGGGAACATGACGGCAGCGAAGTCACGCAGGTGTGAAACGGCTGAAAAAGCCGGCGGTGACTGCAAAACGAAGTCCAGGGGTGGGGGCTTTCTGCTTGCCGTCGTGCCGCGGCTACCCTGCTTTCTGTTTGGCTAGATTTATAACAATAAACAGCAATAACATGCCATAATACAGCAACAATAGGACATTGATGACTCAATGACTTAATGTGCTTCAGGGCACAAAAAATGCTTGAAAAAATGAATAGCAAAGAGCATCATCAAATATCCATCTATTTTTAGTAACTGCTTGTTCCATTCAGGGTGGTAGGGGGCCTATGGGTGCAAGGCTGGGAACAACACAGGATGGGGCACCAACCAGTCACAAGGGGCACACATGCACTGACACAGGAAACTCAAGTTTTTGGACTAGGGAGGGAAACTGGAGTACCCAAAGAAAACCCCAGAGCGACACAGGGAGCACATCAAACTCCACACACACAGAGCCAAGGCAGAGACTCGAACCCGCGTCTCAGAGTTGTAAGGCAACAGCGCTAACCACAGTGCCACCATGCTGCCCCATCATCAAATGTGCAAGTACTATTTAACAAACCCAAGACAGGCTGGAACGGCGGTGCAGCGCTTAGCAGTGTTGCGTCACGACTCCTGAGACTGAGGTTCAGGTCTCCACCTTGGCTCTGTGTGTGGGGTTTCCTCCAGGTTCTCCAGTCCAACCCCCCTGCCCCCCCAAGTCCAAAAACACGCTGAAGTGAATTGGAGCTGTCAAAATGGTGTTAATGCTCTGTCGTGGGATATTCCCTTCCTTATACCCTTTGCTTCTGGGACAAGCTCCAAGAATTTTCTTTACGATTAAATGTGACCTTTCCAGAATGGTTGGGACTAAAAATTAAGCTGTATGATGGGGGACTATTTTAGCAGTAAATATGTTTTGATAGAGCCTGTCCTGAAAGTTTCATGTAACATCTTTAGAAGGAGATTGTGACAGGTAAGTGGCTCCCCATGTCTCTGGCAGATAGATACATAAAGTCATTGATCACCTGAATGGACTTGGTCACTGTAACACTGTCAAGCCAAATGGTCAACATCTTCCTCTCAACAAATCTTTGCACGTTTCTATCTATCTATCTATCTATCTATCTGTCTGTCTGTCTGTCTATTTATTAATCTAATGATTATAGTATATGTTTTGGTTCCAGTTTAGACATTTTTACTGCCGAATGAAAGAATTATGAATAAATCAACGCCTACAAAGAACCTTCCTAAGTTGAACTCGACATCAGCAGTACTGGCCATTGATAATTAATCATCAGAATATCGGCTCACACTCAATTAAACCATCAAGCGTCAAGCCAGCCAGAGGTGCCTGGCTCAGGAAGTGTCTGCTGAGCCAGTAGTTCATGGCGACCTGAACTGCTAGTAAAGCAAATGAGGTGGAAAACATCTTCTGGCAGGAAATGTATGAACCCAAACGTCGGCAGAGTATGTCACAGCCGATAACAAAAAATGAAGGAGTTTATGCATCTGGAAGATCTTATGGAAATATGGCCACCTACCTACACAATTATTTTGATTTAATATCCATTTTGTTAAACATCGTTTTGCGCACAATGCCATGTGACTGAGGGAAATTGGGGAGAGAAGATTCAAAACTGAAAGAGTAAGCAAAACTCTGAGTAGAAAGAGTATATGAATGTATGATATGTAGGGAGTTCCTGCTTGAAGGGGAAGGAAGCGAGGCATCATGGGTAAAATAGTAATTCTGTGAGTATTTGTTCTTTTATACACCAAAGCATTGTAACATTCACAGGCTGCGTTGATCTTTGTTGCTTTTTTGTTCATAAATGGCATGAGCTTCATACATGTGGAATCCAACATGAAGCTGAAACAGGATTTAATCAGTGAAACACCACGAAAATCACCAATCGGCATCCATGGGGTTCCTCAACACCAAACTGTCCTTTGGCCTTGCAAAATGACCCATCTTCTTGTTTGCGTGGATGATCTGCAGAATATTTCTTTTCCACTCAAACCCACATATCCACACACCCCACGAGGAGCAGATCATATCCAAGATAAATTGGAACAAATTCAGTTTTCATAAACTCGGGCCTGGGTCTAGACCCAGTTTGCTCCTGTGCCACCTGTGTTAATTCATTTTTAAGGAGCGATCTTTAAAATGCTGTTAGATTTTAGTCAAAAGTGTGAGCTTTCGCGAAGCCCATGCCTACGGCTTTGAGAAATGTGTCAAGGCAGTTTGAAAATAGAAAGCTGAGTCTATTTTTAAAAAATATTCAGAGACCAGTGTGATTTTAACAAGTCGCTTTCATTGAATCGGGAGTAACTATGAAGCAGAGTGTCCTTTTAAAAAACTGGAATACACATATCTGAACTGAATATTTAATAAAGGACCAATGACAAACTGCATTTCCGATAAGCTATGACTCAGTATTATAATAACTATGATGCTTATGATTACAGCTGTGTTATCATAACCCTAATAAGAATGCCAAATACAGTTTGAGTATAGGAACCGACTGCCTTTACATAGAATAACGTGCCCATTAATATCAGAAACCTATTAAAGTATTTACAACCTAATGTCATATTTTTACGAAGCAGAAACCTAAAAACAAAAAACAGGAGTAGAGAACAGTACATGCTGAACAGAGTCATGAAACTCAGGAAATATTTAACTCTAATTTTTGTGCTTACTCTTGCCTACCTTTGCTTCCAAGAATCTTTATTATTGTTGCGTTTTTTTTGCCAGAAAGTAATTAGAAATCAATTACAAAATTATCCCTTTGTGTGAAAATGGAGTGAAGTCCTCTAAATTATAGGGTAGGCAGTATAATTGTTTTAGACACATACTTTACTTATTTGTGATCGGTCTATCTTCTAACCTCTAGGTTCAAAGTGATGGTTTACTTTCCATCTTCCGTAAGTGGTTATCTAATGTAGAGTTCTACTGGGTCTGGAGCCGATTCCAGGAAGGATCCGGACAGTCTAGATGGGGCACCAAAACTGCACAGTGTTTGTGTTACAGGAATCTTTGGCGGTCTTGTACAGTAAATATTCTTTACAATGTGCCATGCAGGTGTGCGCAGAGCAGGGCAGGGCGTCCTGGCCGTACGTCTGATCTGCTCCGTATGACTTTCAGACGTCTCGATTTATCGGGACTACAAGAGCCAGTATCTGCATGGTACGTGTTTTGACTTTCCTTAATATGTTTCACCAACATTTATTTGGCAATGCATGTAAAATGAAAAGGCAGGGATTCAAAAAACATTTAAGAAAGGGGCCCAGAAAGGTAAATAAACACAATAATCGTTTAAACATGTGTATGTGCGCGTGCCAGACGCGTAATGGGGGGGGGGGGGGGGGCCGGGGGGGGGGAAGGGACAAAAGTTAAAAAAAAAACCAATGCCAATTTTGCCCC
>JAODLD010000021.1:5507080-5517380 GCA_026781065.1 Mormyrops boulengeri
GTGGTTTCATTTCCTGTTGTTCTGACCAATGCAAATGCCACCCATGGGCTCGCCTACCAAACAAAGCGCGTGTGCTGTCTCCTCTTACATGGCAGACGGTATCCCCCCCCCCCCCCGCCTAGTCCAGCTATATTATCCAGCTACAACAATGTATGTGACAAATAAAGAATCCTGAATCTTGAATCTTATCACAGCAGGTTCCCAGTTTGAGACTGGCACAGCCCAGCCCTGCGTGTAATGGGACCGATCCCCCCAGGAAATATTTTTGAGGTGACCCAACTTATAAATGTCCCTCTTTATTTATCTGTCTATTCATTTGTTTATTTTTAACTTCACAATCTTTATTAACTTTATTCTATTATTATGTGTGTGTTTTTTTTTACAGTAGAATGTTTAAATACATCAGGCCACCACCTGCATCAAAAAATTTCTTGCACTTGTCCTTGACAAATACAGATTCTGTTTCTGTGATTCTGGGGTGGTTCAGAACCTGCTCCCGGGATGACCACACTCTCTGACCCTCACTTGTTATTGCCATGGATAAAAGCTTCTGCTGAACAGATGCAACGTAATGGACAGAAAGTTGCAGGAAAGGCACCCAAGGACACTGAACTGCCGCCTCTCCCCGGCTCTGTCCCCGCGGCAATGCAGGCCGCCGCTCCCCGGCTCTGTCCCCGCGGCAATGCAGGCCGCCGCTCCCCGGCTCTGTCCCCGCGGCAATGCAGGCCGCCGCGTGGTTTTCGTCGGGCTACGCTTGAGATCCGATCTGACGCTTGGCCGGGTGTCATGGAAACACGCGGGCCCCGACACAGAACTGTCTGTCAGAGGATCTGGGACGACCCCCCCCCCCCGCCAACAGGCAGACATAACACAACACAGACACTGTGAGGGTAACTAAATTACATAGCGGGAATTTTTCTTTTTAAGTCTTTGTCTCAGTGAAATAGCCCAGCATTATTCAAGTAATAAGCGAGACTGATTGATCAACTGCTTTCACTTAATATATATATGGAATGCATTTGTTATAGGTTACAGGTCAGAGGTTTGGGTAAGTTTACTGCAATGATGCACATTAAGCTTGAAGAGAAAGATATCGCTTACAGACGGATCAGTTTCCAGCATGTAAGGATCTTTTGTGCTGGTTCCGCTGAATTTTTTGGGATCGTCCTTATCCTGCACGGTTCGTGATGGTTGCCTTGAAGTATTTTCTATGCGTTGCTGGATGCTACATAGACCGCAAACCTGCTGCATCTGTCCTGTCCCTGGTTACAGGTCCTGCGCCACCTGATCACCTGTCACAAGCAGGATGACCACAGCAGGTCCATCTCTGTTCCCGTGAGCAGCGAGAGGGCAGGACATCACAGCAAAGGCCCAGAAGAGGGGCAGGGAGGTCCAAGGGGTACCTAGCATCCAAACCAGTCCATCTGACCTGCTCATGGGTGGGGGTCAAATGACTCAGCACCACAGGTGACTCTGCTCCCTTCGTCAATCCACATTCAGCTGCATGGCCCAACAAAACATGTACAATAGGAATGTGGGTAATGGGGGCGGGGTGGGTGTGGGGGGCGTGGCCAGTACTGGAGGGTGAAGTCAGTTACTGAAGTCAGAGAGTACTCAACTGGTTGGTTGGAACAAAGATTTGGTCTGGATTTATACTTTCTGGACCGGAACTTTCCATCTCTGCCTGACGCCGACACTTCTCGATGGTTTGGCAACAGTCTGATACATTAGAGATACATATGTAGGAACAACATGTGCAATATGATGTCATCGACCCCAACTGCGACGCAGCGCGATACAAGACGATACGACGTGATACATCGCTGGACACGCCTCAAACTCCCGCGAGACTCGGCCCAGAGACTTGCGGAGCATTGGCTACTGACAGCAGCGGAGGACTGGAAACGAGAGAGCGCATCTGAGAAATGGTTTGGAGAGACGGAATCAATGTAAATATTAAATTATTGGTCCAAAATTATTGGTCATGTTTCTAAATGATAAAGGTGTAGGGCCTCTACTAACGATATTTTAATAAATCGGATTTTACTGATGCAAAGATGTTAGAAATGATCCATCCCGAGTTTATGCACGGCAGTGCTCACTTTTTTAATCGGGAAACTGCATCATTAAGTTTTACGCCATCCCGAGCATGCGGCGATCGTCTGCCCGGCCTGGCGGCCCTGAAACTGTCATAGGAAAGATGATCACATGATAACCAGGACTCACCTTTTCCCAAAAATAAGTCCAAGGGCATTCAGTTCAGTTAAGATGCATAGCATTTGTTGTCATAAAAAGGTCTGCTAATGCACTTTCTGGAATAAACTACTAATTTTACGGCAACTTTTAAAAATAAGCGAGTAATTTTCTTTCCGAATTTTCCTGATGGAACTTACAGGTTTATAAGTCTTATTCAGTAACAATCACAGTGGGAAATCAGAGCCTAGTGTAGCTCTACAATGTATTAAAAAATAAGACGTACATAAAAAGGTTAAGACTTCATTATTGCTTTACAGCAAAAGGAGGAAATCCAATTTTTCTTTGAATATTACAGAATGACCATTAGATCATCCAACTTCTAACTGCGTATCCACATAAAAACGGGAGCGAGAGCCATGAAAACCACGTCGCGGGCAATGATGAATAACATGTAATCCGCAAGCTACTGTTCCAGACGACCACACTCTGGAGGTCTCTGAGGCGCTGCTGGAAATTCTGAAGTTAAGGAAAGCATAAAGAATACAGTTAATTAACAGAACAAAAACTCAATTTACATCACACCGAGCACAATGGGCATGCCCGCAGCGGAATGCACGCAGCGGCCAATGCCCCCATCCGCGGGGGCATTGGTCGAAGACTAGCCTTTTCAATCGAATGCCCCGGTAATGTGGGGCGCGATGCCCTGTGGAGAGCTGGCATGTGCTACATGACGTCTTTCTGCTCGGCATGAAAGCGGGTACCGCTCAGACAATGCTGTGTGGCATGTGCTCGGGGTGGAGGGGGGATTGCTGTTATTAGCATCGGCGATACACCGGCAGACTTCAGCTGGAGCTGCAAACGAAGCCGTTCCAAGCCGATATCCTTTAAAAGATTCGCCAGAACAACAAGCAATTACCGTCTTGCGGCAGGAGCCACAGCGATTATTTGCCCGGCTCTCCTAGGTGACGTCTGCGTGGCGCAGCATAAAAACAGGATCCCGTGCTCATTTTCGAAATGGGCTCATTTGTTTGTTTGTTTGTTTGTTTACTGCAGTGAACCCCCCCCCCC
Organism: Mormyrops boulengeri; assembly: GCA_026781065.1. Classification (NCBI taxonomy): domain Eukaryota; kingdom Metazoa; phylum Chordata; class Actinopteri; order Osteoglossiformes; family Mormyridae; genus Mormyrops; species Mormyrops boulengeri. The sequence goes on from JAODLD010000021.1 coordinate 5,510,345, forward strand.
GTCTGCTAAGTCCCCCGCAAAACCAGAACGAGCCTGGTTTCTGTTAGACATTAAGCAGCCACACATTCGCACTGGCGATAAACGCAAACCGCAGGGGAAATGGTTTGTGCCGGTTCCCCCGGCACGGTCCCCCTCGCCCCCCTCCCGTGCACGCGACCGGCTCGCGGTGCCTGAATGGGGACGCGTGTGGGTCGACCTTCAGGGTGGAAGTTGGTGGCACGTTTCTTCATGCTAGGGATTTGTAAGACAGTGGGGGTGGGATGGTTGTGGGGTGCATCTGGGGGGCATGTGGTAGGTGTAGGGGGCGGGGTCAGTTGTGATGGGGGCGTGGCCAGTAATGGAGGGTGAAGTCATTTGAGTGCATGATATCTTCCACCTGTTTATCTGAACACTCGAAAAACATTTGATTTCTTTCTTTACCAATCATCTCAGACCCCAATGCTGTCCTGTATCCGACACCAATTTTGTAACATATCCTTAATCCAAATCACTTTCATGTTACCCATGTAACCTACAACTTCATCATCAGCTTCCTCTATAGAGACTTGCGCTGGAAGAGTCTATAATAAAACAATACAGAACATCTGCGTGACTGTTTTATTCTAGAAGTTTCTGTTTCCAGACCCTCAGCAAGAGGCAAAAACTCTCTGACCAAAAAAAAAAAAAACGATTTGTATTCCTCCTTCCCGGTGTTGCCGTGCAGGAGAGTCCAACTTTCCACATACACTTGGGAATAAAGCAATCTGGTTCTGCGCCATACTCAGGCTGTAAACTTCTGTTGCGTGGTCACTATGCAACACGGCAATCATGACTGTCAGTTATACTAACAAACAGCTCTCCCAGACGGGGGAACGAGGTCGGCTGAGCCAGGCCAGGTTCGCACAATGCCCGTAAGGACCGCTGGAGAGGAAAGGCTTCAGGCAGAGAGAAACTTCTGGAAAGGAAACAGAGGAGGAAACGTGACACCGAAGAGACATCCTGAGGAATCTCAGAATGCGAGACGGGGCTCAGATGTGGAGCTCATTGCAAGGCTGCCGTTTCGTAGGCTGACACTGATCCAGCTGCTTGTGCGAAAACACACACAGGCTCACGCTCCGCCGGGCGGCCAAGATACCTTCAACAGCTCCCATACCTCAGACATCACAACAGCAAAACCCGATTTGGTTTCTTAAATAAAATAATCAAAATCAACTGACATAAATAGCTTGAAATCGAAAAGAAAGGGTCTTTCGTTTTCTTGGAAAAGGGGGGAAAAATGGGGGCAATGAAAGCGGGAGGGTAGGGCCTGGTGCTGAGGGATCTGCCCGCTGACGCACACCGACTCCTGTCCCGCCTCCACCGGGAGACCACATGCAAAGGAAGCACGACCATTTTTTTTTCATTTTAATCCAAAAGACAGATGTAATCACAGCCTCTCGTGGTGACATCAAGTGCGGTTAAGATGTCTAGTCCGATGGGCCTGGTGCTAATCTGTCTAAACCTGTGTTTCCTCACACTGGGGACCTGGCACGGGCCACAGCCACGTCTGAGGAAGAGGCGGACTCGCCGCTGGCTAATCGCTACCTTTCTGGATTGGAAATTGTCCCTTGGCACCCTTGGCACTCTCATACTCAATGATATCATAGTAATCATGCGCTAACTGACTCCATGCGGTAACCTGCTTCATGTCTTTACCAGCATCATCCGATAACCAGCTCCATGTGCTAATTGGCATAATGTGCTGAATGACTCCATGCGTTAACCTGCTTCATGTGCTAACCAGCTTCACATGCTAACTGCCTTCGGGTGAGAACCAACTTCATGTGCTAACCAGCCCCATGAGCCAACCAGCTTTATGAGCTAATTGGTTCCATGTACTAACTGACTTCATTCACTAACCAACTCCAAGTGCTGACCAGCTCCAAATGCTAACTGGCTCCATGTGCTAACCAGCATTATGTACTAACCATGTGCTATGTTTCATGTGCTAACCAGCATTATGCACTAACCATGTGCTGTTTCATGTGCTAATTCCACCTCCACCTGCCTTTCTAATTAGCATCCTATTGCCATTTTGTTGCTTATAGTAGAATTAGTATTAACACATTTGGAAACTAAAAACATTTGGTTCTGTTTTGATGTTTGATTATAGGCGTAACTGTTACGGATCTCACAGTTCAAAGTCTTTGGGAAAGGTGCTGGACCCTTCAAATGATCTGAACCGTAAATAAATAAGATGATGTTTAGCAAGTGAAAACTGGAACAGGCACTGACACTGTGAAACTAGTGATGTGACATTCCCCCTGAATCACACAGCCTCATTAGGCGTTATAACTGAGGTGATTACATCGGCATGATGGCTCTTTGGTTTACAGCTGTGCCGCATGTCATGTGTGGTAGTAATGTCCAGTCGGTCCTTGTGCTAGAGGACACAGTGTTCGGTGGTCGCATTTCCCCTCCTGATGACATGGAAGCCGTCATCACCTTTGTCTGCTGGAACGGCTACTCGAGCAGTAAGGCCGCCATCCTCCCCTATAATCCTCCTGACGCTGGTAAACAGGCATTAGCCAGCATGCGGCAGACGGGCTTGCCACGCGGCGGGTGTGTAATTTTTGATGCGGGTGAGCATTTACCCCCGCTTACCTGCGTGTGAGCTATGCAATTAAAGGGAAGGTGCTGTAGATACGTTAGTCCGAGGCTTTCGGAGGAGTGAGCTGCTAGACGAGGAAAAGTGCAAAGCAGGGTTCTCAGTCTCCCGGATGATGAGATCTCTGGGATGATGGAAGAGCAACCAATTTGTGGCAAATGTGGCTTCAAGGGGGAGGGAAAGAAAATCGGCGGTAACCACTGCAGCACGATGGGGCACAGGCTGGGCCGGGGAAGATGTCCTCTTTCCAAGAAAGTTTGGCAAAGAAGTTTGACAGATGTTCCCAGGAATGAAAGGCCAGCATCAGGGACCTGTGTAGCTGACGGTCATACTGAGGAACCTCAGCTAGAGGTGAGCTGTGCAGCCCTTGGTCCTCAGCTACCCCCCCCCCCCCCACCACCTGGAGTGAAAGACAGGTTGGTGCCAACCTACACCCACCTCCATCCCCTGCGCGGAGGAGATGCAAATGCCATGGCGTGAGGCAAACATGCGGGCGGCGGGAGATGGTCCGCGGCTGACTCAGGCGCTGAGTGACACATGCTGTCCCCGGGTGGCTGGCAAACCCATCTGCTGACTCGGGCCGACGGGCCAGCCCGCCCCGTCCAGCAGGCTGCACGTTCCTCACCATCCCTCCCGGCCAGCCCCTGATCTCTTGCAGCGTGTTCCACGCACGAGCAAACCGAGAACAGCTTTTTGGAGAAACGATGGGACGAGTGGCACGTAAACACCGTGCGCGTCAGCGGCCACCTCCAAAAAAGCAAAAAGCACATCACGTCCTGCGAAAGATGGGGAGATTAAGGGGAGAAGGAGAAATGGAGACCTGTGGCTAAGATGGCGTTTACTGTAAAGAGCAAGGCAGATGTGAAACATCAGCCAGGAGGGCTGCTTCCAGAAAGGATCCTTGTGTGAAGTTCACTTTACCAGAAACAGGCCTGACACTGCCGAGCATTTATCTGTGGGTTTCCAGATTTCCTCAGATTCCTCACAGGGCGCGAATCCCAGCGACTCCAGCGTGACTACAGCACCAGTGACCTCGGGGCCCCCACTCGTGGCCGCCGTCGGTGACTAAAGGGACAGGAGGGGCACGGCTCTGGAAAACAGTTGCATTAGCAGAAGAATGCAGAGAATTCTGTTGTCCTGTCCACCGATAACATGTGGTGCGTCACTGACGTGGGTGTTCCTCAGGGCAGGTGCCAAGGAAAACCAAAAAACTTGGATGGATGAGCACACGACTGCTGTTACAGCTCTCTCTCACAGTCACAAACACGTCGGGAAGATATTTCGCAAAACTCATTGCGGCCCACAAAGACCGAAGGTCTTGCTTAGAGTCCGAGGAGCAAAACCTTCAAGCCACGCCAGATCTTGCTCTGTGGAAACATGGTGAATGGCCAGTCGTGACTGCCGATTGTCTAAGGGGTGTTCAACGCAGAAAAATCACAGGAAAAGGTTGTGAAAGAACAGAGGGGAAAAATGTTTTAACAGTTGGAAAAAAAGCACAAAGAATATTATTGTGGTTTTCCTGACTTGCATTTTCTGCCACAGATTACATGGCTATATATTAATGACCCTCTCTAATGTTTAGTGACATGTTTGGCCCGACAATGCTATTTCAACACGATATCCTTTTGAAACTATATCCTTTAGATCTTAATTTGCAGTAAAAAAATGCATTGCATTCTTTAAACCTAAAATTTCACAGTAAAATATTCTACCAAACTTGCCTTACCAAACTATTCCTGCCTTACTACTTGATATTTTCATCCGTGGCACAAAACCATGAAACTATAAAAACTTAGATCTCGCCAGTGCTGGTGTCACCAAGGCGCAGAGGTCCCCAGATTTCCCGGGCCTTATTTTGATGCCCCTCAGAGTTGTTCTCCATGTGCATTTCTGCTTTTTCATATTTATCCTGTTGTTATTCACGCTGGTCCCATGACTGACCAACACCTGAGTTCAATGCGACTTTCACTTCATCTTCTAACAAGTTCTCCAAAACAGGCCGAAACTGCACTGGCACATCTGCATTTCCAACATTGCTGCTTCTCCAACTACAGACGCTCCCCAGGTTACGATGTGGTTACGTTCCGATAAATCGTAAGGAGAAAATATCGTAAGGCGAAAATGCATTTTACGACTAATCCTAACAAACATCATAGCCTAGCCTAGCCTACCTTAAACATGCTTAGAACACTTACATATGCCTATAGTTGGGCAAAATCATTAACACAAAGCCTATTTCATAATAAATTATTAAATATCTCATGTAATTTATTGAACGTACTGAAAGTGTAAAACATTTACCCACCGTAAAGTCAAAATATCGTGATATAGACCATGGTTATCCATAACATCTGTACTCCTCCCCCACTGGTGGATTTTGGGGTCCCACAGTGTGTCAGAGGCTCCTCCTTTGCAATTCCCAGACCGGCATTTCAGACCGGCATTTCAGACTGGCATTTCAGACCGGCATTTCAGACTGGCATTTCAGACCGGCATTCCCGTTCAGACCGTGATTCCAAAAAAGGAACCGAGACGCAGGGACAGATGAGAGGACACCGGCAACTTTCGCTTGACGCTGCATTAACGGACGCTATTTCACCCTTCATGTGCATTAAGCGGTGGAAATTGGGCTGAGTTCCTTCCCTTGGAGCTGCCAAAATGGGCCTTTTAAAAATCGAATGAAGACATTGTCACTAGTCATCAAATGGTCAAAGGAGAAGAGCAGGGCAGTCAGTAGCAAAGGATTGAATAAGAGCCCCCCCCCAACAATGAGGGGGGAAATAAGACCAAGGGAATGAGAAATATACCCTAACCCCCACCCCCCAAAACGCCCCACCCACAGGAGCCCCATTCAGTGCTTTGATTAGTCAGCGATCAGCACACATACAGGACAGCGACTTTGTTCCCTCGAAGAATGTGACCTGTGACATCAGCCTGTCTGCTTCAGTCGGGCCAAAGTCTGCATTAGACCCACTAAATCCATGGCTTTTCCTTTTTTTTTTCACTGCCGGTGGCATGCTTTGAAGACTTTACTGTTTTGAGATTCCTCAATGCGTGACCTCTCACCCCTGCCTATTCACCGGCACACAGGCCGGCCGGCCGAGAAAGGGAAGAAAAACAGGAAAACGTGAGAATGGAACAGTAGAAGAACGAGTGATTAATCCTTCCTTTGGTCTCTGCTCCTTTTCGGGGGCCTTCTGGCGCCTCCAAGGTCGACACGATGCCATTTCTATGGCGTATTCTTCGCCGCCGATTGAACCACGCCATTAATTATGCAAAGAGAAAGTACAGAAATTGGGAGGGGGGAGCAATGACCCCCATGCCAAATTCCTGTCCATTGTTTGCGTCCTGTCAGGAAATGAGTAGATAATCAAGCAGTGCACTTTTGGGGAGCACGCCACTCAGGACAATGCAAGCCTTGCCAAAGTGGTGATCTACCATTAAATGTCCAGAAAAGGCCTTTTTTTGGGGCATCCCAGCTTGTGCGTGATGCGCGGAGCCGGGAACAGAACTCGCATGCCGTAATACGGCGCCGTAAATCCAGTCGGAAGGTGACTTATGTAAAAGATGTTTACGTATTTTCAGGAAACAGGTGTTTTTCGTAACGTTTTACAGCTATTTGTTCTGCTTTATTAAGTGTCTGAACTCCCCCCGCAAAGTTGTTTTTCCTGAGTCTGTGAAGAAATGTGCCTTTTAGATGTGACCCGCGTGGGGTCATTACACATCTCTCAGCATGTAATGACACTAATTTGAAGGAGTAAAAAAAAAAAAGGCAAAAAAATTACATCACTTTTCTAAAGTATGCTAACCCTCTTCAGCCGCGGTTTGCGAGAGAGCAAGACAGTTAAACGCTTCGATTGTTATTTGTTATTTTTTTCCCCGATTTGTTCCAAAAATCAGTAACAAAGCGGACATTTTGCAGGGGGTCCAACGTCAACATGGGTTCTTGGAAGCCCGGTAAGAGATTACCAAGAAAGCAGACTCCCCTAGTGCCTCTTCTCAGAGAGGTCACCCTGTAACATCCGTTCTGAAGACACTTTTGTTCAGGCTGGAACGCAGGCCTCACATCAGCCCTGAGAGGGCAAACGGAGGCCCAGAGTCCTACTGTTATTTCCGGGATCAATCAGGACACAGAGAGCCATGTTTGTGAGCTCAGGCCTATCCGGTCATCTTTGGAATGTGATTCAGAAAAAAGACATCTAAGATCACCCACAAATATATACTGGTTAAGCAAGAATTCGGCACTGGGCTCATGTTGGCGGGACGTGCCAGTAAGATTAGAACCTGGACGCAGCCCGTCGTCTGTTTTCATTGCTTAGGAATGAATAGTGCTTGTGATCTGCTGCCCGGTCTGCTCTCGGCATCCCCCCCGACCCCCCACCGCCCAGCCACCTCCGCATGTCAGCAACC
>JAODLD010000021.1:5517700-5539539 GCA_026781065.1 Mormyrops boulengeri
CCCCCCCCCCCCCCCCCCCCCCCCCCCCCCCCCCCCCCCCCCCCCCCCCCCCCCCCCCCCCCCCCCGCCCCCCCCACTCAATGGCTGTGTCTGTTCAGAGGCCACCTGCATGTGGCCTGCGAGTGCAAAAATGAACGAGGTAATAAGTCAGAGAGAAAAAGAAGGGAACAAGCAAAAGGGAGAGAACTCACTGCCCGCAATATCTCTCCTGCGTGTGGGGCACGTTGAATAAATGTCACCAGACTTTGACAGGCTGGTATCCACCAAGTTCATGTTGAGTAAGTGGCTGCAAATCAAGCGGTCAGAGCTCTGGAGGGGGGGGGGACCAGATTTCGCAGATATAAATACAGGTGCAGATATCAGTGTGGCTTTTGTGCAGGTAAAACAAACTCATAATGATTTCCAGTAAAACTTTACATCATTCATCTGCCTCGCTGACCATCAGTATTTACACAGCAGAGTATAACAAACATCACTGTGGAGAAACTAAATCAAGCTGAAGCAGCGAACTGTATCCCCTGCATCCAGGCATTTTCCAAACCACTCCGGTAAGAGTCTCCATTATATAGTATCAACATTAAAGAATAAAATTAACATTCATATTTTATATTTTCAGAGCTAAAAGCCTTTGTAGTGCTACTTCTTTTACATGCAAATTGCCTTATTTTCTCCCTCAGATTCCAAACAAAATGCGAATTGGAAACATACAGTGTAAACATCACACAGATTTATACAGCAGATTTTTTCTTTGTCAGGAAGTAGCTCAGATTAAGTGCTTCGCTTTGACTCAAAGGATGGATTTTGAGCCCAGTGCGCACCTTCATCAGGCAACACAAGCCTGGGATCTGGGCCCTCTGTTGGCCTGACTGTGGGAATATGTCATCCTCATCTTCATAGTCATTAGGCCGCCGCTCGGTGAGCAGATCTTTGGGCCACACCTTCCCTTCCAGGCAGAGGACTTTATTTTTTTTATTTTATTTAAGGAATTAGCTGAGCTTGGGGTTTGCTGTCTTTACATTTCCGCTATCTAATAGGGAAGCTGTGCGCTGTGCATTCACTGACCTCAAGTAATTTCACTTCTACATTTGTCTGGAAACTCTGAACACAACCCAACTCAGGTTCAAAAAACTAAGTCAACAATGCTAAGAAAAGAACGTCAACAAAGGACATACTCGTGCAAGCCTCACAATTTCCTCTGATAGATTCTTGCCGTGCCACTCCACTCCCAACCACGAGACTCCATTTTCAAAAACAACTTTCCTTAATCAATACCTGGGTGATCATATGACTATATCAATTACATTTTCATGGTTTTGATACTGAAGCATTATTAAATTCAGAGTGTCCTATTATTGCAATCTGCAACTGATGTATAGACTGTATAGACAATACAACCTGTCGACTCCATCCAAAGTCTTGCTGAGGTCACAACAGGACTGGTGCAGGTCGTCGACTAGTAAATTACGCGGAGCACGAGAAGATAGCAAAGATACACTTTTACCATACAGTGTAACATTAGTTTTCTTTAAAAGCGTTTCAATATCCTTTGTGGATGGGTAAAAGTTATGGTTAGGCTTAGGGTTATGGTTAGGGTTGGGGTAGGCATGTAGAGAAGTGTGCAGATTTATAATGGACTTTCTGAAGTCCTGGCACAAGTTCTCCTTACAGCTTTAAACAAATGTTAGATACAGAGTTCAATCCTCCCTTGTTATCTTGTAACAGCTTGTTCCACCTGAACTGGTCAGTTAGATGGCAGCAGTGTGGAAACACAATAAGAGTTCACCGTAGTTGCAGCCTATTGAGAAGAATACTCTCCTGTTCAGTGTAAATTCAGACCTTCTCTGCCCAACAGAACAGCGGCTGTCCAAAGACGGGGCTTCTCCATCTTTATTTTTAGTCCAGATAGCCTGTAGCATGTAGCAGTTTTCACAATGACAGTGATCATCGGGGAGGGGGCGGGTGAGGCTCATTGGATTAAGACATTGTGCCTGTGATTGGAAGGTCATTTGGTTCAAATCTTAGGGTCAATAGAGTGGTTTTACCATCGGGCCCCTAAGTGAGGCCCTTAACCACCAAGGACTCCCGGGACTGACCCTTCATTCTCAATTGTATGGTGCTTCAGACAATAGTATCTGCAAAATAAATAAAATGTAATGGCTAAGAGAAGTAGCCATGGTGGTTCATCAGCATAGAAAATCATGAAGAATCCAGACATCATAAATGTCTGTAATTTAGCAAGATGGGCTGAGGACCGCTCCCCCCCTCCCCCACCAGCCTTCGTAAACCCGGATTTCCATGAGCCCAGCAAGCCAAAGCTTATCTCCATTACATTAATCAACAACCTTGCGTTTGCTTTCCACTCGCATATCCGCGCCGGCTATTTACTTATCCAACGTTCACTCAATCTCACGCCAACTTTACTACGAATCTCTTTCACTTACAGTAATTTCCCAGGTTCACGGCCGTGCTGGAGAAACTCGCTTAAAGATGATATCTTTTCCAGTGAGTAATGCTCAAAAGATAGAGACGCCCCCTTCTAATCCCATGTATTTTAGGAATCAAGTCGCTCAGCGGCGGCTGGAGCGGGCAGAGCTCGCAGTGTCCCGCGGAGAAGCCGCACGTCGGGCAAATGCCTGCGGCAGCCTGTACTTCTACGCTCAGCTGCTGTTTGGGTTGCTGTCCATGGTCCTGAATGATTCTTCCACAGCATCCCGTTTCCATCTCTCTCCCATGTCTATGTCCCCCCCCCGGTCGCCTCACTGCCACCTCTGCATGCGCCATTCAAAGGAGGCGTCCAAATAAATACTGCAACCGTGGCACAAACGCTACCACTGAGCTCTGGCTGCTCTTTACATCGATAAACGTAAAATATATTTCAGGAAATATTATATTTCATAACAGAAACTGAAAAAAAATCTCACTTTAGACGGTCCGGATCACTGGTATCCGCAATAACTAGAAGCGTCATAAATACATATCACACGGTAACCTACAAATGAATATTCTTTAAACCTGTGATTTCAGCAGTGAATGAAACTCTAGTCTTCTGCTCTGATCCCTGTAATGTTTCAGTGCGCAAAATAAAGGGCTGGGAAAATGAAATAAAACTGAAGCTGGTAAGTTTTTCTGTGACTTTGACATCGAAGCTGTTGCAAAACTTCCCGTTCCTTCACATCCTCCCTTCTAACACCATGCCTGAGCGAGAACTGCAGTGAGAGCGCACCCAGTCCAAAGGGGGACGATCTGCAGCAGGAGATGCAAGACTCCCTCACCCCCCACTCAGATGATTACAGCCCAGGTATCTGGCTGTTTTGGACCGGCCTTTGAGAATAGAGTGTGAATGGGCATCGTTGCCCCATCTGTCCAGGGCATCAAGGGTGCAGACAGGAGAAGAATCAGACGCATGATCTTCCAGATTGTGTAGGGCTATGGTACGATGGAATATCGGAATGCACCTGGGCGTGCTCGCCGTTGCCTCCCGCGTTCCAGAAAGCTCCCTCTCCCCATTTTCATGTATGGCCTGCAAAGCCTCTCTAAATATTTACTTGGACTTGTCGAACCAAGCCAGTTCTAGGATCCCCTCCCCGGTGACAGGCTGTATCAATGGGCAATCGCGAGGCAATCCTTTGCTCAATCCAAACTTGGCCTGTCACCTTGGTAACTCTTTAACTGCAGGCAGATAAGGGCCACCGAGATAAGATGTGCAGCTCAAACATGGCAGAGAAGCATCGACACTCGAACGGCGTCATGAATCTCAGCCACCACTGCGAGTCGCTCACAGAGCAGCGCAATAATCTTCTGAGAAATCGCTTTGTGGCGCTGTGCTATTGCAACACAGCTATCCTCTGCTGAGAACTCAAAAACCCTGTGTTTTACATAAGCTGGCCAGCATGTGTGTCTTCTCAAAAGGAGGGCTCCAATAATTTTCCTGCCTTCCTATTATTACACCTGTTATGCAGTACAAATGGACTACTACTGTACCAACTCAGAGTTCAGTTATGGGGGGGCGCTGTGCATTTCTCCAGTCTTAATAATGCAGGTGAGAGGGTGTTTCTTCTGGGGTTAATATGTCTTAGGGACATGAATTTTAATACTTTATTAAAAATGAATATGCCCCAAATGAAGGGAATGTATGATGGGGAGATGCTGGAAAGATGAAGGGAAGCTGCAGTTACAAAGTCCCAAATCCTGGTTGATAAAACAAAATGAAAAACTCTCCGGCAACTTTGTCTGCTTCCGATGCATCTTGAATCCAGATCATTCCGGAATGCAATGTCTGTCCTGCAGAAGTAACACGACAAGCGTCGCTGAAAGGTTGAGGTGCTGGATTCTAATAACTAACATTTAAACCTGACAGCAGAGTAGCATTATGATGATAGCTAATCTAAAGTATTGTGTGACTGACTGTGTGGGACTTTAAAGGAATGGGCGGTCAAGTTAGCCTCGGCCAGGCCTGTTATCAGCGAAACCCAGATTCACCATAAAACTGGTCCCACACCAGTCACATAATCTGTTAACTGGTCACGGGGCATGGAGGGTGGGAAAGATGCACGGCCACACTGTGGAACATGTGCTTCCCACGTATGCCGATGCAGGTGAGATGTAAACACAGTGCTGATCCGGCAAAGGTCCCGTCCTTTGCTAGCAGGATAATCACATCCGTGTTGGGAATTTGGCCAAAAACTACACGAGCAAGGCTGGGCTGGCATTTCTAAAACGTCCCTCTTTTTACGGATTGTATGATCATCTGATCCTTTCTGGGTGGCTTGCAGGTCATTGGCTGCTTGTCAAGTGGGCTTGAAAAGGACTCCTCCCCGTGCGATCCCCCCATGTTATCTATTTTTTTTTAGAATTATAGACTGTTAGCGGGAATTTGGAAGTTACATTTAAATGGTTACTCAATATTACTTCCCAGAAGTCCAATGGTCACTTTGATTAATGGCTACAATGAAAATGTGTTTCTTTTTGCCTTATATTGGCCAAGGATAACTTCTCATTTATGATTATTTCACAGGAAGGGAGGAATTTTTCTTGGTGGGGGGGGTGGAAGGTGGGGCACACTTTTATGGCAATTTTAGCGAGTTATGCAGCCAAAAGAGTCAAAACCATATCAGATGCTAGAGGTCACATACCATGCTTTGAGCTGGTCTCGTCACCTGATGTTTTCTTGGTTAACCTTCCAAGAAGTACTTAATCTGAAACACCGAAATACCCAGCTGGCTTGACAAGGCAATAATACCATAAGAAAGTACACTGCATAACATTTGTCCTGGAACATTTTTGCCATTTCAATGATCTTCCCCCTTTTCTCAGCCAAACTGTCACCCAGGCGATGTAAATGTGGTGCAATGAAAATGGAGCAGGGTTATGAAACTCAAGACATTTATTTGATTGAAACAGAACCTTTTCACTGTCCAGTCCACAGCGTGACACAGTACAGCAGCCCATGTTGTATGGAGATTAGCTTCCATGCTGTCAGGCTCCAGACAAGAGCTGGAAGTGCTGAATCCTCACTACCAATTTGATAGATACGAACAGGAACCCAAATCATGCCATCATGTAGCCTTTGGGGTCCATGTCTAAATGAGGATCGTGCTTCTGAGAAGAATGTGGAATCCTTCGCATTGGAGTCACCCTTGAGTGCACAGGACCAAAAAGTGCTTGGACCAGGAGTTCAGTATAGGCCGTTTAAAGAGGAATTACATGGGAAAATGGAAGAGCGATGATGTCATTGCACTCAGCCAGAGGGATCCGCCGCATGCTCGCAGTCTCCACAATCTCGCCTCGCAAGGCTGGCTTCACAAAAACAAGTTTTGCTGGCTTTAAGGCTTCATGCTTGTCACAAAGGTGGCAGCAGACTCTCCTGGAGGCTGCCAACTGAGTCAGCTGTGACCAAATTAGAAAAGCCGCCCCAGTGGGTATTTATACCAGAAGTCTTCATGGACTTATTTAAGGGCAATTAAAAGCAGGAAAAAACAAAGGCCCGGCTTTCCGCTTTTTTTTTTCTGTCTCGTTTTCCACTGGGGATTTTTCGCAAATATAAAAAGATGTGGGATGAATCGCGTGTGCTTTTCAAAGTGCTAGAATGCCCTCAGCCTTTCGGTTTGTGCATTACAGCGACTTGGCAGAGCAACCTGTCAGACCACAGCAAGCAGGAGCGGAGCAAAATTCATCTCCACTGGACCAAAAATCCTCAGCCTCCTTACAGTATTTCTGATGATTTTCAACACACACACACACACACACACACACACACACACACACACACACACACACACACACTGCGCTTCAGTCTGCAGAATGATTAAAATCAGACAGTGGGGTCAACTCATTCCAAACCGAAAGAAATATACCAGTCTCTCCATTTAAAATCCACCACCTAGCCACAATTTGTTATCAATGATAAGATGAGCACATCTCACAAGACAAGAGTGGTCATACAAAGCATGTGCTATCAGATGCTGATAAGCAAAGACTGTCATTGTGCCTTTAATATGCTACATTGGGGGCATCAATCACAGCTTTTATCGCGCTTGAGTAGATAATTTCTGAAAGCGATCCTCTTGAAACGTCACGCAGGCTAATCTGATACTGTAACTGATTACTTTATTGCTTGCCTTACAACAAGTATTCGATATATATTCTGAAGTATATCTTCTTTGGAAGGATTCATCGCACACATTTATCCTGTTCCTTGTTATCAGTTTTTTTTTTGCACATCTATCTGATAACATTGCTATACTAGGTGATTTAAATAGATAAGGGGGTGCAGTAATTCACACATCCCCTGCAAAGGCCTTATCCTGCATGCTGAACCCCCCCCACCACCACCACCATAATGACATGCTCCAAAAATCACAGCACGTTTGCATTTAAACATCACTCACCATAAATCCCAACTGAACACCGTTGTCCTCCCTGCACGCTGACACGTCGCGCTGCTTCGTAGTACATTTAAAGAGATCCACCCACCCATGGGAGAGGACCAGAGTACCCAGCGGAAACCCCAGAACAACATGGGGAGAACATGCAAGCTCCACACACACAGAGCAACAGTGGAGACTTGAACCCTGATCCCACAGTGGGGCGGTAACAGTGCTAACCACTGCCTCGCCGTGCCAACTCCATTAAAGACATCCGACGCCTTAATGTCATTCGAGCTGGACAACCGTGTGAATCAGGGTGTAATCCGTGTGTAGTCAGTGTGTAATCATGGTGTAGCACTGTACCCTGACAGCTCCAGACCCCCAGCCCTGTGTGGCGCTTGAGAACCTCCACTGGCAAAGTCTCTGTGAGTTCTGCCATCTCTGAACAGCCTATGAACGTGATTGTGCACATGTGTCGTGTGATAGACTGGCATCCTGTCCAGAGTGTTCCCTTGCCTAACACTTGCTGAGATAACTCGGTAAAACAGCTCATAAACATACGATTGACTTCAGGTATCAGTTCAATATAAAAACACTAAAAAGGGGGAAAAACTATATTTCTTGGCAAGCAAACATACCATTTGCTTTACACTGGTTTTCCGAAAATCAGAGCTGGAATAAGGTCTTTATTGCAGGAAGTGTTTATCGCCACTGTAATTACCTTTAGTATGACATATATTTAGCAAGCTACTTAGGATATTCAAAGCTGTAAAGTGATTCTTCTGGTTAGATTACTTACATACTGCGCAGGCGATAACTAGCCTGAGTAAAAAGACAGTCGTTCAACAACAGCAGAAAGCAGACATGCTTTTTATGAATGGTCTCTGAAGGATGGATTGACCTTCCAGCACAAGCATGAAAAGCCCCAAAGATCTCCAGCCTGGTTTGAAGGTCTTTGTTTCTGTTAGCTTACAGTCCAGTAGCAATGCCTGCAGAGCGAATGTGTGACACTGCTTCCCTGCCATGTTACACACCCCACTCGGCCTCTCAGCCTCTCTGTCCAGCCGTTCAGTTGTCTGCTCCCAGAATGGCGGCCCAACGAGCCAAAAAGGAAGTCCGGGCGAGCCGTGACTCAGAAAACCACGAGGCCACACACAGGGCACTGGGGCAGGAGTCAGCACGTCTGCAGCCCTTAACCTTTTGACCTGGGTGTGGGGAAGCAGGCGGCCAAGAGGGGGAAAAACTAGAACCGTCTGTCTGAGTGAACTCCAGGGCATGTCTCTGGCCCACCTTGTGGAGGATGGGTCTGCCAATGACAGGCCGCTGTCTGACACTCAAAACTTCTGCCCCAGACTCTGACTGGCTGAGAAGTCATGGTCCTGTGCACATCTGCCCAGGGTCAAGCTCCCAGAGGATGCTGGAAAATGGCAAATGGGAGCAAAAGCGGGGAGCTGCCTTCTCAACGCTGAACCTGGCCTGAAGGTGTCCCTGGACTTTGATGAGGAAGAACAGAATATCCAACATGCCTTCTGGGATGCCAGAGTAAGCTTGCAGATACATCTCCAAAAGTAAATTTGCAGAAAAGGCAGGAACCTCTGGGATAGGTGTTAATGAAAGGAGCAGAGGTGGAAATTTCAGGTCCAGGAAGTACAAATCCAGACCGAGATTTCATTTCAACCAATCAGTTGTGTACTCTGTGAATGTGACTCCTTATGTTCTACTGGTTGGTTGAAACAAAATCTTGGTCTGGATTTTTACTTTCAGTACTTGAACTTTCCTACCCTGGAAGGGAGTGATAATGTGCATGTATGTACAATGCTGCCATAACCATGGACATTCAGTGGGGGCTCATATTGAATATATGTACCTCCATCTGTCCTCCAGACACTGGGGGGTCAGCGGTCTTGCGGCTCCCCCTGGCAGCAGAGAGCACGTTCTGGATCGAATGCCAGTCCATCTCAAGGCACATATACACAATCAGACATTATATACAGATGCCAATTAACCTAACTGCATGTCTGTGGCCTGCGGGAGGAAACCAGTACAATACAGGTAGAGCATGCAAACTGCACACAGGCAGAGCGGCGACCGGACTCAATGGCCCAAACCCTAAGGTGTGAGGTGACAGAGCACGGTACACAGTATATACCGCTTACATGGCATATTAAAGTGCCGACGACCACACAGACCCAGGCGCCGCGTACGCGCGCCTGAGGGTATACATGTGCACAGGCACGACAGCAGTAAGTCAGCCTGCTGCCAACATTTACGATCACGGCCCTGGATGGGGGGGGAGGCAAAGTTCATTTTGTGCAAAGACTGAATCTAAAGTTAAACAAAGGCAGCCATGGTTAAACTCCATGAAATCTGAACAAGGAAGGATTTTGATACGCGAACGCGATGTCCTTGCGAACACACTGTCCCTCTCCTCTATTTTCTCTATCAGCGATTTTAGGCAAAATAGCTGATTTAAGGTCCCTTTGATGGTGGATAGAACATTTTTTTAAGTATCTAGGAGTTCTGATATATTACTCTTAAATGGGACCATAAAAGTCCATCCAATACCTTTTAGTGGATTTATTAACTTAACACATGTATTCTTTTCCATTCCAAGGAATACTACAATGTTTAAAAAGTTAAGATAATTTGATGTATTTCTTCAAGCTTAAAGTACTAGAATCTGCCTGTGAGTCCAATTTAGGTGCCTCTAAATGATTTTCCAGCCTGGGAAATGTACTCAAAAGAATGAAAGCTAATGTGGCCGTGCTACAAGTCTTCACATACATGCGAGAGCCACAGCGAAGCGTAAAAAAACGAATCTGCTGGTTCTTATGCCCAGAGCATTATTAGTGATATAATTTAGAAGTAACTCCTGATGAAGTTGACCCCGTTATGATTTTCATGACATGATCCGGAAGCCATGTTTTTGACATCTCATAATCAGCATTTCTATTTTTGTATTCTTTAATGCTTCTCGCTTAGCATGTTTCCTCACACACGTGATTCAAAGATATTTTATTGTCAATTCACATTTTATGTGCAAGACATACATGAGAACCGAAATGCCGTTTCTCGCTCACTGGTGTGCGTACCCTCAAATTAGAACTAGAAAGTTTAATCTAGATTACAAAATTTTGATTGAATTTGAATAGACATTCTATATAAAAAGACAGATAAGACACAAGACAAACTGACAAGGTAAGAGACATATTGACAAAAATAAGTAGTTCTGCAAATGGTAACAATAGATAAGGCAGTTGTACTTTCGTTCATTATGCTTGTTTTGCCTTGTTTTGTTTTTCATGTGTCATACTTTACTCGTATTGATTTCGTGCAGTGCATGGCTGCCTCACACCTCTGGAGACCAGGGTTCGAATCTCTGTCCTGTCTCTATATGCATGGAGTTTGCATGTTCTCCCAGTGTCGTTGTGGGGATTCCTCCAGGTTCTTTAGTTTACCCCAACAGACCAAAGATATTCTGAGGTAAACAGGAGTTGTTAAATTGTCCATAGGTGGGAATGGTCTGTGTGCCTGCAATGCGTTGGCGTCCCATCTTGGGTTGTTCCTTGCCTTGCACCGTAGCTTCTGGGATAGGCTCCGCAACCCTGCACAGCACACACAGGAGTAGAAAACCAATGGTTTTCTGCGTGGATTTTCTCACCTTCTTGCAATTCTTCCCCTCCAGTTATGCACATCACACATGCGTGTGTGCACATATGAGAGTTCTGCTGTCTGCATTTTGCTATATCTACCTCTTTTGGTGCATTTTGCTTCCTGTTCCTGGTTCATTGCATTTTGTTTTGAGTTTAGTCTTGTTTGTTTTGTTCCAGTCATTTAGCTACATGGACTTCATTCGGGGCGTTTTGTTGCCTGGGAAACGTTTGTTCTTACAGCAGGGAGGAGTCCCTGAAGTGAACATATACTGGTAGACATCCTAATTTAGAAGGAGATTATAGATGGACACTGTGGACACTTAACGCACAATCTGGGGGGCGGGGGGGGTGCCTTCATTATTTATAGTGTCCTGATTGGGGGGGACAGGTGCCATAAAGCTTCCCTTTCTAATCTCTGTTGCAGACCTACTATCACCAGCAGAAGAAATACTTTCTCTTCAAGATGCTGACACTGTGATAACTGTGGCATTTGTTACAGTTGTGATTATGCCTGAAATCGCATGATATCCCTGACTTCCCCCGGCCACCACGCAGCATATAAATATCCTTTTTTTCCGTCACGGCCACTGACTCACCCGCAATAACACGTCCGTTAGCTTGACCCATTTGTTTTTCTCCCCCTTCATCCCCCCCCTTCTGTAAACCATCATCCTACGAGGTCAACGAATCCACGGGTAAAATGAGATTCCAGAGGAAGTGGCTCGCGGCCTGCCGTCTGCTCCTCTGCTGCTCCTGCATGGTTTTTGCGTGACATCACGGGGCACAGAGTCCCGCCACCGCCGCCACCGCCGCCAGTACACGCTCTCATCCCGCACCCGCGTCTCCTTCGGATGTGTGTGTCTCCCGGTCTGTGCTGCCCTTTTGTCCGGCCCCTCGGCTGCTCCCATAAGCAGCTGGGGCCTCGGGCTCTGTGGGGACAGGTGTCCATCAGACTGCCGGAGCCTCCCTGAGAGGCTAATCGGGGCTAACGAGTGGCAGCCCACACTCTGAAACCCAATCAGGGCAACCTCTCACCTACTTTGCTCTACACTTCCACCGCTGTCTCGTGCCAGAAAGACTCCCAGACTCTGTCTGCATGTCGCCTCTCAGAGTCTTTCAAGCACATGTCAGAGACAGGGGCGTCTAGGGCAGGTTTAGGGGGGGCTTTAGCCCCTAACAAAAAGCTTAGCCCTCCCCTTTTCATAAATCTCTAGTGACAGTCCTGGTCAGGTCTTCCAGTTCATTCCTTATCTGCAGCTCTGCGATGTGAGCTCCATTTAATGATTCCTTTAGGGACACTAGCTCTTTCAGCCTAGCGGATGAACAAGATTTGTGCAATA
Source organism: Mormyrops boulengeri (assembly GCA_026781065.1). Classification (NCBI taxonomy): domain Eukaryota; kingdom Metazoa; phylum Chordata; class Actinopteri; order Osteoglossiformes; family Mormyridae; genus Mormyrops; species Mormyrops boulengeri. Next base: position 5,529,560 of record JAODLD010000021.1, read on the forward strand.
AACATAAAATAAATAAACAAATAAACATTTGGACCCATATGCCAGGAGGTGTGAGATTTCCAGAGTAACTGCAAATTCACCCTGTATGATGCAGCTACTATCAACAATAACTACTAAAAACAGGTTCTGTCTGGTTCAGTCTGTCCCTTCAGAAACTGCCTGTGTTCTTACATGAAAGCAAACATTTGCTGTGGACCTCGGCTTCTCCTCCAGAGGGTTAAGCCCACACGTCAGGTGATAACAAATCTCTCATATCCTTCCGGTCCCTGGGACATTTTGCTCACATTAATGCTACCAGAATTAAAAGTCTGTAGTTCTCCAATTTGCCAGGACCTCCTTTCTGCAACCAGCTGCTTTTCTATGGTACCAAACAAGCTGGTGAATTTTCCTGCATAACATTTAAAGATGTTCTCTGCCCAAAATCTGTGAGGCTGAGATACTTTTTTATACATTGAAAAAACCTGCACACATATTCTCATGGTTTAATAGATTCCAGTGGAGCAAATCCTGTTATGAAAAGTGCTAGATTTTCCAGCAATGACAAGTTAAATTACCTTCATAAAAACATTAGCTTTTTTTTCCTTCAGTCAAAGCAATTAAAGAACCGATGACCCACCGATTCTTCAAAAAAAACAGACTCCTTCTTTAAGGAATTAAAAAGTAACTAATTAAATTCTATAATGTCAGCAAGAAGCTACTTCAGTTAATTCATTCTTCTTATGCTGGTCTGGGGCACCAGGAGGCCTGGTACCTTTCCTAGGCAGCTTAGGCCTCAAGGCCGCAACTCTACATCCTGATCCGGATGTTTTCTTGGGGAGTGTTTATTTTCTGGCACATTAGCCTGTCAGTTTCTGTAGTGACCAGTTTTTTTGTTGTTTTGTTTTTTCTTTTTTACTGGAAGGCAGAACCAAAATGCTAAATTTGGTTTAGGGGTCAAGCTTAGCAATGAAACTTTTCGACCTATCCCAGAATTCCACTCAACTGCAAGGCATCTTAGGAGTCATGCAGCGTAGAGGAATTTGGAAGCAATGACTCAGATGATGAATTTATGCCAATAAAAATTACAGTTGTCATACAGCCACTCAGTCAGAATACAGAACAATACAACAACGACAACGGCAGATGGAATAAAAGACTAACTAAGAAATATAGCAAACATGCTGTAATCCTATCAGTGGGATAATTCATTCCAGGGCTCTGGCTTCCCAGAACATCTTTGGACAAAACACCACCTTTTCCTTTCTGCTTACGTTTTCATCTTCACTGTCAAAAATCCAGTGAAAGTTTTATCTCCCATATTGCATTTTTTTCCTTTATTCTTACCAATCCTGCACACCCACACACGTAATTAGAACGGGCGTGCAACTTAAATGCAAGATAACAACAGATTTGAAGGTGTCACAATATGGGAAATTTGTGCTATACTAAACTATACTAAACTATACTATACTAAACTGAGGAATTAGATGTAAGTATGCATACAGGCAGCTGAGTGATAATATTCGAGTGTGAAAAGACGTGTGGACGGGCAACAGGGGCCTGACTCATGTGACCTTATGCGTGGTATCTGACCCGAAATTACTGCAGTAAAACAGCAGGCTTGATAAACTGGTGAAAATGTGGCCTACTGGCGTCATTTTGGGATAAATGAATCTGAAATGCATGCCAGTGTACTCACAAACACACACACACACACGCACACACAAATGGCAGCCCACGCACACACATAGTTTATCAGCTTTTTCCATTTTTTTTCTATTGTATGATATTTAAAGCTGATTCACAGGGCAATGAATCGCTAACGACTTTGCAGCATTTCTGAATGTCACCATGGCTTCCATGACTTTTGCCCCCCCCCCCCCCCTTTGTTAAATAAATCACAGAGCTGCTTTCTTAAGCTTCACCAGCCACATATGTTTAATAAGGCTAAGTACAGACAGTGGCACACGGAAGCCTAGCATCATAATGACATCATTTTCATTCTGACAGTTACGCGTTTAATATGGGAATGATTAAAGCGACGATAAAAAGAAAGCTAAAAGCCATTAAACAAAACCACCAAATTACTTACAATTTTATAGGCCGTAAATAAGAAAATGGCATTGGTGGCTGTGTTGTCATGTAGGCACTCTCGGGCTCGGATGCCGTGCCCACCCCGGGCGCAGCACTGAGAGGCAGCTGTGTGGCTCACTCGCCGCCATCGCACCCTGCTTCACCGCAGAGACCTGTGTTTGTCTTCTCCTCACACTGTGCGGCTTGGTCGAAGCTATGTGGGCCTAACCTCCTTCCCATGCCTCCCCCAACTACCAAACCAGAATCTGGAATTACTGTGCCCCCCCCCCCCTTTCAGTGATGAGATACAANNNGTCCCACTGAGACACAAAATGCACGAGAACTGTATCTGTAATACATGTGTGACATATCACCATGGAAACCAAAGCCGTGTGCCAACAGCCGATCAGCTGTCGATGTTGCCGCATGACGAATAAGTCAGTTCCTGTATCTGACTTAAATGTCAGCTTCTCCCCCGATTCCCAGCCACTCGGGTGAGCTGCTTTCCCGTACCCTGGCCCTTGATGGCGTGGATAACAAGGTTCTGGCAGCAATCAAATGAACCCCCGTTACATCTGGATCAGAACTCAACATGTAGCTTGAAATGCTCTTGCTCATCTCTGCCTTTAGTGCGCCAGGCCCTTACTGGCTGAGATATTTCCCCTTACAGGTACCCTGGCAGACTTATGGGGCCCAGGGCTTCACAGGGGCCCTTCAGAACTTGAAATTATACATAAAATTGGACGGGGAGGTGCAAAGTGACATTTTGTCAGTGGGCCTAGAATTTCTAGGTATGCCCCCCTGCACAGAGGTGCTATTTCTCCCTTGACAGCTTCTGCATTTTCGGTAGAATCCGATTGCCATGAAGCTTTATGGAGAGAAGTTCTGCTCTTTTGACAGGTGAGGTAGCGGTTAGCAGGGTTAGCGATATATCTGCTGCTTAACTGGTTTATAGAAGACGGCACAGGGAATCCTCAGGCTGATTAGAAGCTAAAAAGGTAAAAACAAGCAATACTTTAGAGGGTACAACATCAGTAACAGTGTTTATATATTTATATAAGTCCATGCTAAAGCGAAGGCAACTCTACAGCCTATCTGAGGGGGCTTCACCCCCGTATTTCTCGTGTCTGCCCCCCTGAAAAATAATTATTCTAAAAGCATTTGATGATTTGTCCCAAATTTTGATATACATTTCTTACCTCCTGGCAAATTTAACCATGGGGGAGCCCTTGTGCCCTGGAATTCTTTTGGGACAAATCCTGGAGTTGCCCCTGCTCTAAGGAAGGAAATATTTTTATAACAACAAAAATTTAGATGACAGATAGAGTCTGATCTGGTGTGACTTGTCTGATTCTGTGAGAGGAAGGCAGAACTGTAAGGGAAATGTGGGATTTTTGGCAAAAATATTATCCTTACAGTAAAGCTTTTGGCAAAAGAAAACGGTTAGCTCTGTTTTTGTTTTGTTTTAAGTTGCACTAGCTTCCTAGAAAGCGAACACTGCTCAGTTAATTTCAAGGAAAACAGGCTGATAGGGCTCAATCTAAGCCATGAAACATTTTGCCTGTTTATTGACCCATATCATACTTGGATGGACAGCTGAATGAAAATTTGTTGTTTAAATGTTTGTCCCACCACACACCCCACTATTGAATCAGCCTTGCCCCAACTGACATCGAGTATTACTGAAACAAAGTGTTCAAATCCATCTTCTATTCAGCAGCTGATTTCTCGGGGGCGCAATCTGTATTTTAAAGTTTTGTCTTGTTTGTTTCTCAAAGTGTTCTTTAATCTCTTTTCATCTGGTTTCATATAATTTTTTTTTTCTGTAAATGGAGCCAAATGCTTTGACAGCTTGCCAAAAAGCATTTCCAGTAAATCTGATACATGTAAGGAATATTTGAATAAGGACAAATAAATAAACTCGTAACTAACAAGCACTCATAACTTTGGTGTGTAATTATGAACTGCACAGTGACTAACTGCTTTTACCAACGTGTAAAATGCTCCTAGTCTGTATGGAAATGACTTAAAATCCCCTGGAGACAAGTAAACAAGGGCTTTTATTCATATAACTTTTGTTCATCGGACTTGTAAAGTGTTCTCCTGCACCTTTGAACACAAAGCCATAAAAAGGAACTTTCCTTTGTGAGAATCCAAACCTACAGTGCTGAATCACTGTCATTCACTGATTGTTACAAATTGCATTCCGGGAAATTAAATGGCGAGAACCATAATACTTACAGAGCGCTCCTTTAATGTGGCTGACTCAGAGAACATGTGTTAGAACAGCCAAGGGCAGAGGTGAGCTGTCCAGCTTGCTCTTTGGGATTAGGAATGGGGCTCAGTGCTGACCTGGAGGGACAAATGCCTACAGAATAATGCCCGTCATCCCTTTTCTGCCTCCATAGTCTGGTCCAAAAAGATGTGGGTCTCTCACATGTGTCTGTGTACTGGATGATTTGTAGGAACACCAACATCTGGAAACCGCTAGTGTTGTGCATGACACTCATCTGATTTTTATCAAGAGCTGATTAAATGGGTGTGACCTGCAATATATAAGCATGAAAATGCAAAGGTTCCTAAATTCATTATCTCTATCGAAGACAAGCACATCAAACAGACACCAGTGTGGTGCTGACTTTTGCCATGCCACTTATGGCCTCTGTTGTCTCCTGAAGAAGGATCTCCTGGTCTGGTCCTGGGAGCGGTACACACTTGCTGGAACTGGCTCCAACCTGACGTACTCTTAAGCTTCAGTGGAGTGTAGCCCTGTTGGTTTATGACTTTGTTCCGAAGGTCACTGGTTCAAATTCTCTGGTTGACCGTGATTTCACCATTGGGCCCTTGAGCAAGGCCCTTAACCTCACTTACTCCAGGGACTGGCTGAGCCTACTGTCTCAACTGTACATCGCTTTTGGATAAAACATCTGCTAAATAAATAAACGTAAAAGATTGAGCTGTGACACTATGTCTGGTATTCAAACACATACTCACAAATACAGATGTCCCCAGAGGCTGGCAGACTCAGTAGCCAGAAACACTCCTACATCACTCATCCTCAGTGAACTGTCTCACCTAAACATGGCCACTTCACCCCCATCCCTCGGCCATGATGCTTGATCTGTATGATCATGGGTATTCTTTGAAGGCAGCAGGAAACATTCTTTTCCTCAATTTTGGCCAATATGTTTCTGCTAAATCTTCAGTAGTTTGCTTGCATAAATTTTATACAATAAATTATTTGTGAGTCATTGATAAAGCACCTGTTACACTCGTGAAACACGGCGTGGCACTTGATGTAAGTCCTCAACTCTGCACTGATCGGTGAGCTTTGCCCTGGGATCAGCCTCGTACTAATCAGTGACCTTTGCCCTGGGTTCAGCCTCGTACTGATCAGTGAGCTTTGGCCTGGGATCAGCCTCGTACTGATCAGTGAGCTTTGCCCTGGGTTCAGCCTCGTACTGATCAGTGAGCTTTGCCCTGGGTTCAGCCTCGCACTGATCAGTGAGCTTTGCCCTGGGTTCAGCCTTGTTACACCTGGAGAATAAGCCTTCACACTCTCACCTGCTCTGTTTCCTCTTAGTGTTTGTCGTCTTCGTTTTGTAGTCTGTTTGTTTATCTTTTTGTACCGGGTCCTGGCTCTTGTTTCCACTGGCTCCACCAGCCATCAGCGCCTGTGTCTTCCTCCAGCTTGCCTTGTTGTGGAACCTCCCATCCAGTCAGTGGCGATTACTTACTTCCTGTGGTGTCCTGCCTAATGTCAGGCAGTGAACTTCGTAATTTGGGGTGCACTGTGTCCTGCTACAATAAACCCAGTTTCTCCAAGTGTATTTGTGATGCCTATATCACCATCTATATTACAGCATAATACTTGCTACTGCTCAATGTTATTGTGATTAACCCCAAAGCACCAATCAGAAGCTTTCATGAGTTCACAGCAACACTCTGGACATTATCTTCTGTTACGGCGCAGCATGGTGAAGGCGGGAAAAAAGGTGACAATCCACAGAGCGGCTGCAAAACAACAGGGGTTTATTAAATACAACTAAAACACACTGGGGAAAAACACTAAAAGAAAAGGACCACGAGGGGTAAGAACAAAATGGGAAAACAAGAATTAACCAAAAGAAACTGCAAAGTAAATACACTGGGGACACTAAACAACACAGGGAACAGGACTAGGAAAAACAGGCAGAGTATACACACATAGTAACATATGCGCAGTGACTGACTCATGGAGGGAATGAGGGAAGGAACTTAAATACACATAGAACACTGGGGCAAACAAGGAACAGGTGTAAATCATAATCAAATTAACCAATCAAGGAAGGCACAGGAACAATGAGCAACAGGTGAAATCAATAACAATAGATGAACAAGGAAACTAAGAAACATAGCAAAACATTGGGATAACAACATTAGGAAGGACTAGGACATTAGGAATACACAGGAATGATAAAACACGACGGGGGGTAAACTGAAAACAGGGAAACAATAATAATAGACAGTAGGAAACAAAAAAACCACAAATGTGGCTAAATGCGTGACCAGAGGGTACAGCCTCCGAGCTGCATGCTCAACCCATTGAGTTACACTGTGGCCCAGGAAATAGGGAGACAATATTAGGGCTAATGGGCTCCAAGACAGAGGAGAGAACAGGATGGCCAGCGACACCTGCTGGCCAAACAGGGATATAACACATAGGACAGGGATGGATGGGCACCGACCCTGACAATCTTCTCTTTCAGACAGAAGGGTCAGGCTACAACAATTTACCTCTGCTGTAGTTTCCATTTGATTTGACTGAAGTCCATTTGTTCTTAAATTTTCATTGAGACTCAGTGGGTAGCACTGTGGCCTCACATCTGCAGGACTGGGGTTTGAATCCCACCTGTGCTCTGGGTATGTGGAGTTTGCATGTTCTCCCTGAGTAGGTCTCCTCCTGCAGTTCAAAAATGTTTAGTTAGGATAATAAGCAGCTTTAAATTGCTCAAGATGTGAGAATGTAGGTGCCTGGAGATGGACTGACATCCCATCCAGGGTGTGCCCTGCCCTCTGCCCTGTGATGGACTGACATCCCATCCAGGGTGTGCCCTGCCCTCTGCCCTGTGATGGACTGACATCCCATCCAGGGTGTACCCCTGTCTTTTGCCCTGTTCTGCCTGGGATTGGCTCCAGGCCCTCGGTGACCCTGACCAGTATAAGTGGTTAAAAGATGGATGGACGGATTTTTCACATTAGGGGATTTTTCAGAATGGGAAACAACAATGTGAGTTTTATGGTGTGTTTCATCTGGCCAGAAATGTGGTCACACTGTTTTAATGGCTACTGCATAAATCATCTGGTGGTCTCCTGCAGCATGTGGAAAAGCTCTCTTCATGGAAATGTCCAGCGGTCCACAGCGAGACGAGGCGCAGCTCTGAAGATGGCATGTGCAGCGTGGGTATCTCCACATTCATCTGTTCACAGGTATGTGTCATACAGCAGAATTTTACCAAACACAATTTCCAACTTGGTTGAGTAATAAAAGATTCTATTCTATTCTATTCTATTTGAAATTTATTCCCTGAGTGAATCCTCAGCTTACAGCCCATATAACTCTTTAGAAAATGCTAGAAAGCATGAAGAATCAATTAGTGCCAAAATGCTGCTTGCCAATGAACAAACTGGAAAAGCACTACGCCAAACTGTTGACTAAAGACATGAAAAAACTAATAATGACCCTCAAGACAGTCTCACGGTGGTTGGGTGAGTAGTGTTGTCACCCCTCGGGCCTTAGGTTCAAATCTAATCCTTGCTGCGTGCTGACAGAGTTCTTCTGAGTTTCTGTTTGCCTGGGCTCCCTCTGCGTAATCAGATTCCCTCACACCGCTCAAGCAGGATTTGTGCTCCAGGTGAACTGGAAGGTCTTTCAGTGAGTGCGTATGTGCACGTGTGAGTGCCCTGGTATGCGATTAGGGGTCTTCCTACCCTCCTGAAGGAGGCGCCTGATCACTGTGAACACAAACGAAGGCTGGGCACTTTCCAGACGACCAGGTAGCTTAATCTGCCAGAATTTACCAGTGACATTTAAATGGCTTATAGAGTCATTGAACCACAATATTTGTATCGTTCGTTGACTGAAAAACCCCACCAGAAGAAAGACTATACCTTGCTTTAAGTAAGAACGGGCCTGTGAATAAGGGCAGCAGCGCTAAGGTGCGTGTTAGCGACCGCAAAGCACACATCAAGGCTTTTCAGGACTTTCATCTGACAGGCTTTCACTTTTAAGGGAACCTCGTGTTATGTCTAGAGGGAAAGGATGTACAGATTGGCCATTGTTTGTGTGACATGACTCTGAAGGAAGCTATTTAACATCTTATCTTGCCTAAGAGATACTTTAATGGATCATAAAGTCTGCAATTTTCAAATAAACACGGCACTTTACTGCAGACGTGTAATCTAGGAAGGAGTCTGAAACGTGTTGATATATCTGTAGAGCCGCACAATTCCAAAGAGTTTACAAAAGTTCACTTTTTCTGATTAGAGGTGAGGACCATGCACGCAAAACTTCAATAATAGCCCCTAGCACCCCCTGCAGACGCACACAGAAGGCAGGGCCTCTAGACAGAAAAGAGGAAAACAAAGGAAGGATTTAAAAAAATGTCTTTTTTTTGATGTGGGGGAACTCAGGACATTCCTGACGGACAGAGTCAACTCAAGATACTACTACAGGGCCCCACAGAGACTGGACTGAGGTTTCAGAAAAAAGAAATGGAGATGGAGAGGAAAAAAAAGAAGGAATTCCCAGACGAGCTGTCAAGACCCAGGACTCACAGTCCTCTCCCATCCTTTATCGCAAACCGTCGCTTCTGCTTTGGTTTTTAATGTCAGTGCAAATCAGCAAGCGGAGGAAAGGCCTGCAAAGGTAGGCCGCAGAGGAAGACAATACCGGACAGGCATAATTGAAAACACACTCCGAGCCCAGAGGACCTGGGCTGCCACACGAGAGGAGGGAGGGAGAGAGAGAGAGAGAGAGAGAGAGAGAGAACGGAAAAGAACAAAAAAAGAGGCCTTGGTGAAAAAGGGGGGGGGTTTCAGTTGCGAAACAGACAAACTAGACTCTGTGTGACATCTGACTAAACACTCTTATTGTTTTTCTCTCTGAAAACAAGTATCATATAACAAGCAGAGGAGAGGAACAGAGGACAGGCTGGTCTGCAGAGTATAAACCTGGAACTTCCAGGATCTTTAGCAGGCTGCGCACTCAATACGCTCGCTATTACAGAGATGTGTTCCTGAATCTGTTTATCCGTCTAACTTTTTAAAACAATGTAACCCTGTGCACTATAATTTGACATGGCCTGGGCCTTTCTGGGAGACCTGCCGCTTTGGGAAGATAGGAATGGGAGGAACAAAGACAGAGGTTTACTGTACAGACTGAAACATGCCCCAGAATCCCTTCTGAAAGAGGGTAAACAGTGTGTAAATCCAAGTGCCACTTTAAATTCCTGAAATGTGTTTCTAGGAAGCAGGAGTGCATCAGAAGACATGAGGAAAACATCTTTGAAGGAATGTATGGTTAGGCCTGGCTTTCTGAGGTTAAATTCTCTAATTTATCAGGCAAAACCTAGATTATTTTTTTTGTAACATAAATTGATGACAGATTTGTCAGGGAATGAAAGATTATATTCTGTTCTAAAAAAAAGACCTTATGATTTCAGGAGTAAATTAAGATTAGTTTTTTTTCTGGATTACCCGTGGGTTTGCTGTGGACCAAAATCACTGACGCACAGGTGCTGCGGCAGCAAAGGAAGGCGACTTCCAAAGCAGAGGCTGTAGTTTAAGTCGGGTGAACGCCATTGGGGGGGGGGGGGGGGGGAGTTAGCAGCGATGAGAAAACCCTGAACATAAAACCAGGTGCTGGAGCCAGAGGCCCAAGGAGAGCC
>JAODLD010000021.1:5539639-5554298 GCA_026781065.1 Mormyrops boulengeri
CCCGCCCCCCCCCCCCCCCCCCCCCCCCCCCCGCCGCCGCGTCTCCTGGGCGCGGCCCGCGGGGGGGGGGGGGGCGGGCCCCCGCCAGCCAGCAGCTATGAGAAAACCCTGAACATAATACCAGCTGCTGGAGCCAGAGGCCCAAGGAGAGCAGGAGGAGAGATGTCCTTGCTGGTCCACACGCTGACTTCTGCTGTGGCCTCCATGGGCCGAAATGGCTTTTTGGAGAACGAACACAAATGGCGGCCTGTTTCGGATTTTACAGCCACACATCCGGGTGCCTTATCTAACCCTTCTCAAAAAAAGAAAGGTTATTACGGCCAAATTACTGATGTCTGTGCTGATTTGAACCAAGATCAGGATGTTGATATTCTCTATGAGAAAGCACATTGACCACAATCTCCTTCCCATTTAAAAACATATTTCTCTTTTTTTCCTCCAGCCACTTTATCTAATGCCTCTTTTTGGGCTTTCAAGCTGACTGAAACCCTGGTATTTCTCAGTGCACTGCTCCAGTGTACAGCTAGAGTACAGCCAGAATACGGCCAGAATATTACCAAAGTACGGCCAGAGTACAGCCGGAGTACAGCCAAAGTTTGGCCAGAATATGGCCAGAGTACAGCTAGAGTACTTTCTCCCACTTAAATTCATGATGAGTCAGGTTTTGAGGACCCTGCCGGCCTATCCGCCTGCTAGTCTCTCGCTGGCGCTGAAACGACGGGAGCTGACAAGTCAACCCAATAGAAAATCGACAAAAAGTTTGGTTGGGGCCTCTTTGGGTGGATGGGTTTAAAGCCGTTTCCATTTTTAATAAGGATTCAGCAGAAGGATCTATTAAGTGGCAAGCAGGAAGACTGTCAGCATCTCATCCAAAGTAAACCTGCCCCCCCACCCCCAGGTCTCAAATGCCGTGTGAGCAACTGCAGACTGTGCTGTAAGAACAGTGCCCTCAAATGCCAAGAAATGATTGTGGAGGGTCAATGTGACAACTAGGAAATTTCAAGGGCTCACCTGAACCTACCTGGAAGAGACACCTCCTCGTCATCCTCCCACTCCGGCCCAAGGTCCCAGGTCAACCTGCTTTCCTGTCATAGCCAGGGCGGTGTTTTCTAAAGCAGCGGCTCACAGGGATGTGGCTGAGACCAAAAGCGACGGGGAATGTCAGACAAACCCGTCGTCTCGTTCTGCCCAGACGGCACATTTCTGTGGCTATGTTAAAGCAAGGCACAACAGCACAGCGGCGGCCGGACCGTGGGCAGGGGGATAGGCCTGGCGTGAGCATGAATATGATGTTGTGCAACACCATGTGATGTCACGCGTCAAGCGCGGGGTTATGCTAAACACAAAAAAATGATGGGCACTCTCAGCAGAGAGGAGCACAGCTGGCCGACTCTTCACAGGGTTGATGAATCGCTTGCGAAGCAATTCCACAGCTGCCTGATGCAATGGGGAAGGTCTTTAAGGACTCCAGAGGCGCGGACGGGAGCCCCATGGGCGGTGCCGGTGGCAGACCGTCCCGGACGTAAGAAAGCACAGCTGACGTCTTTACCACCCAGGGCGCCTCGAGCGCAGACGCAGCAGAACATGGAGCTGAGCGCTTCGACAGGAAGTACCAATTCACGATTATGCGTAAACATCGTTTATATGAAACACTACATAAGCATAACACAGAAAATAGATGACTGGCACCGAAAGCAAAGGGATGTAGGGATGTAGCAGCCGCGTGGGTGGGTCGGTGGAACATCAAGACGATGATGCCGTTTTGATGTCACCAGCAGGGATTATCTGCACTACGTCGGTCTGCTTGTGGAGGCAGGCATGGACAAAATAGGGCGCTTCAGCTGTCCAGTGACAGGTGTGTACAGTCCCACTGAGCGGGAAGTGAGGCCTGGGGGTCTCCGATGGTGAGGGAGGGAGATTTATTTAGAAACTGATCTCCTTTAAGGGAAGATGATCTCCTGCAAGCTACCCCAAGCAACAGACAGGAGCCCAGAGGCTGGACACCCAAATCACTTTATCTTATTTGCTCTTCGTCACACTGGCCACAACATTAAAAATAATACTGCTGAGAAAGGTTTTTTGGTAACACATTACCTAAAGCAGTCATCATAATGTATTATAAACATAATGCGTTATAATGCATTCATTAAGCATTATAAACACAACTATAACTATTTATAAAAAGGCATAACACAGTATAGCAATGTTTATTATACATTTCAAATGCTGTATGAAGCTCTCACCTAAAATACACTATAGATAGCTTCATAATGCATCATAATAATCTGCAGTATAAGCCTTTATAATGCATAATGAAGGTATGGGCTTTTGGAAAATGGACAGATGAATCTTCACTGTAAGTCCCCTCAATGTGTTGGAATATTTGTTTGTTTTTTGGCCAATACTGTGGCACAACCAGAGGAGTTATAAAGTGCCTTTCAAAGGAAATACAAGCCTTTATCTCAGTCATATACCAATATTTATACACAGAGCATACATTTTTGAATTGCAGTTGATCCTTCTATATGATAAAAGTAAAAATAATGCACCCCAAAATCCTGTGGCAATTATATATATATATATAAAATAAAAACAGAAATTAAAATTTAAGAATTCCCCAATAGCATAAAAATGGTTTGTTCGTTATCTATAAACGGTGCCTCACATCTGACTTATTTTCGCTTCAGTGAGCTAAAAAGCATTTTACGGGCGTATCTCCTACCCAACAACATTACATCACAAAGTGGAAACGTGTCATTTGTTCAAAATGTGTTTGTCAAAACAGAATATGTAGTAGCGAGAAAACGGTGAAGGGCGAGAGTTTGTACAAGTGTCTGGCGTCGAGCGTCATGGATAAGAGTTTAAAGATCAAATAAAACCGAATCAACATCTCGAGTAACAAAAAATGTTCCTGTCCTTTGAGGAGAAAAAAACAGCAGTATTCTTTTCACTGGCTTCATAAGTGAAGGGTATTATTGGAAAATAACTGTGGTGTGTTTTTTTCCCTAAAGATCAGTATACACAAAAAGGGGTTATTAAAGAAGTTATTTAAAACCAGAAAGAACACATGACACATCTGAGTTCAGAGGGTTGACCTATTCATAGGCTGACTTGTAAAATATCTATAAAACACATAACAGCGGCAGTTGATGCTGGGATCTCTATGGCGCATTTCATGAAGCCCAGGAAAATGTGAAGTAATAATGTTGTGATTTGGCATCACGTGAAACTCGCCCATCCCGTCGCCGAAAGAAACGCCGCGTGGAGCGTCTGCTGGGAGTTTGCGTCTTTCAGCTCTTAGTGACACCCCTCCCAACGTTGGTTTGTCCCAGCCACCTGAAAAAAAAACCTTGCATGACCGGGGCACAGATGGGGCTCCGCTGCCACATCCTGTAGCGACACACTCAAGAAATCAAAACCCATGCTGGTGGTGTGTGTCTGACTGGAAGTTTGTGGGTTCAAGCCCCAGCCTGGGCAAAATGGTTGAGCAACACCCTAAACTGGCCCACCTCCCAAAAACACCCCAGAGGTACCAAATAAAAGGCCCAATTCTACGCTTAGACCCCAAGTTTCACTCTTAGTGGTATGTCGCAAAAAAGAGTAACATGGGATGTCTGATAAGAAGCATTTCAAAGTACCTTTATTTCTTCAAATTTCAAAGAAAGCTTCATCATTTGTCATTTTTGAATAAATTTGGTGAATCACAGCATCTGATTTCCACGTCCCTGGGTGACCGTGACTGACAGAGCAGGGGTGTAAAGTTAGAGAACCCACTGCGGGGGCTCCAACACCATCACAGAGGCTGGGCTAAGTGGGAGCCCGGAAAGAGGGCGAGGCGCCCCCCTGCCGTCACCACTGGCATCCCTCAGACTAAACAAAAAAGAACAACACGACGATGCCGCCACGGGTATTCTGACGGACGCTGAGCCGCCAATCTGGGGGAGCGTTTCCCTGCAATACCACTTTAGGGAGTCTGTCAGAGACGGCAACAGTCAGTCTCGGTCACAAATTTATTTACTCTTTTCTCTTTTTTTGACTCTTTTATGTGACTGGAACAAATCTATTTCAGCTTCATGGATCCTCCAAACCCAAACCTGAAGTACATTAGACCGCAAGTATGTTGAAGTTAATCTAGTGCTATTTTTCCTGGTAGTACAGTTTCAAAATAAATAGGAGGAAGGGCCTATTTTTCTGAAGCCAATGACTTTCCAAAAAGAGGAAAACAACAATTACAAAGGGAATTAAGGATATTAAGTGTTCAATCAGATTTATCCCCCAGGCTGATTTTTCAAAGTAAATAAACAGTAAACGATATGAACTAGAGATCTGTGTGACATCAGCGAAAGAGAATAATACGAAGAAAAAAAAACAAATAAACTTTATTTAACTTTGAAATGACCCCTTCTGTTGAATCGGTACTGCTGGGCTCTTGGTGTTGGATTACAGTAACCTTGACTTCTCAAAATTTTTTGACTTTCTTCTGCCATTACTAGTGTTGTCAGTGCAGGAATTTGTACATAAAGTTACTGCCAGCCGATCTATCTTGAAAAACACACATTGTGTTTTCTGTTACATAAAATTGCCTGTATAAATAATAGAGGGTGAAACCGGAGCATAGTTGTCCGACGGTAGTAAAGGGGTTGAGTTTTGCGAGTTTCTGATGACCCAAGGCCGAGTTTGACAGTCGCAGGGTCTCTCAGTAGCCACTTAGCATCTTGCCCCATCTGATGCTTTTCTGCATGGATGTTGGACAAAGGGTCTGTGTGCTTTACGAGGGTCTGCCCCTTCCCTCCTACACCAAACAAGTTGAGAAACTGATGACATTCTCTGCTTCTTCACTCCCTACCCTGAGACTGGAGGATGGTCTACTGTAGGTGAAGCTTTATTACATCCCGGTTTCTCCCGGTAAAACAATTATACTCCTGGGCAAAAAAAGTGGGCCAAACCCAAATTGCACAACATTAAGCTTCGACTTATTGTTTTGCCCAGAAGCAAATAGCTTAACTCTGTGAACAGAAGATAAACTAAATGGATTGAGGCACAAAAAATGGTGGAAAGGGGGCTGAAAATCCATTGAAGATGTTGGGTGGTGGTGAAGGGGCTAATTAACCATGCGTACTGTGCTCCCATTGACGTCGGTTTATGAAGCCATAATAGAACACAGTTGAAACTGCTAACAGAGTGCTTGAGAGTGCTTTGATTACTGTTTGTTAAGAAGGCACCCCCTCACCCTAAGTCTTTTGTGCCCTCTCACTCTATCCATCCATTACCTCTGATAACTCAAGCGATGCCAGAAATTGTTAGCATTCCAGGAACTGAAAAGATAGAGGCCTATCAGGTCAGTGTGTGGTTCCAGTCTGATGACGGCCAAACTAGTCTGGGATCTGTTGGCCAGGTCTAGTCTGATTCTTAGGGATGCAGGGCTGCTATGTTAGTTCATTCATGCACAACAGCAACCAGAATGGGACATGCATTTGTGCAGTTCATTGGCTATATCATTCAATAATTCATGTTTTATTTTACAGGGAACATTATTATAAGAGAACACAACATTTGGAAAGTGGAAATAATGCCATGGCCCATATATAGAAATCATTCAAGTTATATTCCAAAATGTAGAAAATAAAGAATAATATTGAATACCCAACACTTCCCAGATATATGTTTATACAAACTACATATCCACATATCCATCCATCCATCCATCCATCATCTTCAGTTTCTTATATCTTGCAAGGAGTGGGGAGCCACTACAGGAAATACTGTATATGAATACAGATATTTGTAAAGAACATATGACTCTTTATCATTTTTCATATCAGCCTCAAGGACCCGTTAGCTGTTTAAACAGCCAAAGAGCATTTTCCTCAGAAAAACTTGTAGTTTTGTGTAATGGGTCAAATTATCCCATACAGCATACACTGGGAAAAAATATATGTGAAAGTACAAACATTGAAGTGGTGAAATGTGGATCTTTTCTTTTTTTTTTAAATGTAGTCTCTAAGAGACACAATTGGTGAAGCCGGAATGCCAGGGGGGTGTCAGTCCAGGCACGGAACAGCTGCCGATGAAGTTTCCCTGCTTTGCATATGGAATGGAAATCTCCCTTTCTCGCACCTCACTGCCAGACAGAATTCCCAATGACTTCCTGCCCTGGACACACACAGGGCCCGCAGGACCCCCGGCCCATAACTGCAGCCCAGCTCCCCATCGAGGCCATTCTCATACTTTTTTGAATTTTTCATGTAGACGTTTCATTCCGTCTCCCAGAGCCGGAGTGGCCCTCCTCATTGATTCTTCATCTCTCTGCATCGTTGGCATGCGCATCTTTAAGCGACGGTGCATGAAGCAAGCTTTCAAAATCTATTCGGATACTTTGCTAAGTAAAAACAGGACATTTCCTTGTACGTTCCGCTGCGGTTTCTCTACCGGTCACTCATGTGTCTGTCCCTGAAATGGACGTTACAGGAAGGCTGGAAGAGGCAGTTTCCTCAGCAGTTGTAAGGGAAGGACTGTGTGGTGATAGAACAAGGTAATCTATAAGGTTATACATACTAGAGGAAAGCTGAAAAGAGGGTCTGCAAAGACTTTAACAGAGCAAAGCAAGTTTTATTTATATAAAAATACCAAATCACACAGGAAGCAAGCATTCCAAAGAGGGTATCAATTCTTTTTGGTCTGTGCTGTTAATGTTTTGGCGTCGGTACTGTTTGACATCATCAGAACAGGACAATAGTCAAAAAAAGTTCATAACCTAAACTGTAGTTTCTGATTTTAGAGGGCAGCTACTCTCTAGCAGTCAGTTATCTTTAAATCGTCACACATATAATTGGGTGTGACAGTCCACTGAGATCATTTTACTTTATTGTGTATGTTTTTGTTTTTTTTTGCTTTATGATCAGTCATCCCACAAGGGGGGGGGGGGGGGGGTGGCTCCAATTAGCCCAAAAGCAAGTTAGCTGTTTTAAGGCCAGATCCAGATATTTAAAAGGAATTTTACAAAAAATAGACCAGATTGTGGCGAAAATATCAGATTCAGCAGAAACGGTCCCAGCCAAGGTAACCAAGCGTCAAAGACATCAGATTATTCAGAGCTCCTTGGACTTTTAGTGTATTATATGAAGAAAGTTAAAGAAATGTGTCAAAACAAATTAAAATACATTAAAAACCAATTGTATGTACAATGTCTGTATGTACAATTTCCTCCCTTTTTGAAGCTGATTGTTGCTGAGAGACATTGAGTCTTAATATGAGCACATAAAACCCCAAAAAATAAATAAATAAAAATGAAAGAAATAAAATAACTACATAATAAAACTCTGGAGAAGGACTCTCACTATGGTAGCTTCACATACATAAGAACAGTGTTTCCCAATCCAGTCCTATGGGACCTGCAGACAGTCCATGTTTTAACTCCCTCCGGCAGCAGGCAGGGAGCAAAAATGTGGACTGTCTGGCTGGGAGTTGAGAGGGAGCAAAAATGTGGACTGTCTGGCTGGGAGGGAGTAAAAATGTGGACTGTCTGCGGGTCCCCGAGGACCGGATTGGGAAACACTGCATTAGAGGAATAACATCTGTGGGGCCACAGTGATATGTAGACTGTTTGGATTTCTTAGACTCTTACACAAGTCAAGGACGTATTTTTCCACAGTGCAAAGAGAGAATAAAGACTACTAATGAAACCATAAGGTTAACACAACCTGGAAGCCAAATCTGTAATATTTACTGCCTTCAAATCAATACATAGTTGAGGCAATGAGCAGTTTTTGTCTGTTATCTTAAGGGAGAAAAGTGGAATCCATTTTACCGTATTTGTACCCATGGCTACTGCAAAACACACAGAGAGACTGATCCAGCACTGACCGCAAGGAGGTAGCGAGCTACAAATGCTGTACACCAGCAGGCTAAGCTTACAACTGTTAGCTGATTTTCTGACCTGATAAGGCCTCATATTCGTCCTACAGGCAAACATTCAGAATCTGGCAAGACATTCCACAAGGAAAGACTCATTCATCAACTGTGAGTAGAGAGAGGGAGAGAGAGAGAGAGAGAGAATGTGTGTGTGAGAGAGAGACAGAGATAGAGCAAGAGAAAGAGAAAAATAATAAAAAAAAAACGTTATATCAGGAAACCATCAATCATGTAGCAAATCATAACTCAACCTATTGCTGGCCTGCAGGTAATTATGAACCACAGCAAAAACAACTGTAAGACTAGAGGGTTTTTCTCATCTAGGGATATCTAAGGTCATATCTGTTTCCTGCTACAACAATTTTAATCTTTCAGGACCATCAGTGTCACTTTCTTTCCTTCTCACTCTTGTCTTTAACATTCATATTTCCTTCTCACTCTTTTATATCCGGTTGTGAGCTTCAGTGTTCTCCTTTTGTGTGAGGGCCAGTGTACAGACATATGCCTGGATACCTCTGCAGCCATCCCGGCAGCCTTAAAACCCTCCATTGCCTGGAAAAGAGGGCTGGTGCTGATGGGTCAGCTGATAGTACCGGGGCTGAGACCTGGCACTGGACTGGCCCGACTCTCAGCATGGGCTCCGGTGATGCTGGCGGAAGCTGTCCTTTATGTGCTCGCGTTCTTCCTGCTCGTCTGTGGCCCTCGGTATCTCACAGTGCCTGACCATGGCACTTCCTGCTTTCCCTCCCCAGTCTGCAAACAAAAATACACGGCAGAGCAGGAGCCTCGCTGATTTACTGCCAACTGTAATTCACTCAGCGCTAAGCTGAGCAATGAGCCAAACACCACAGGATCCTGGCTACGACTTGACTATAAATGCAAAAAGATGTGACAAGTACAACGGACCCATTAAATGATTGAGCTTCCTTAATAATCCTTACCTCATGTAAGGCCTAGGTGGTAGTGTGGTTATGGAATATAATTGATGGACACTGAGTTTGAAGGTGGTTTTTCTTGTTTTGAAATAGTTAGTCGGTCTTGGGGGGTGGCCCTGCTGCCTCACACCTCCAGGGCTGGGGGTTTGAATCTCACCTCCACTCCGGGTGTGTGGAATTTGTAGGTTCTCCCTCTGTTCTGTGGGTTTGAATCCCACCTATCTCACTGTGCTCTGTGGGTTTAAATCCCACCCGTTCTTGCTGTGTTCTGTGGGTTTGAATCCCACCCGTTCTTGCTGTGTTCTGTGGGTTTGAATCCCACTCGTTTTCCCCGTGTTCAGTAGGTTTGAATCCCACCTGTTCTCACTGTGTTGGGAGCAGTAGGGTGATGGATGGGTGGACTTGTTCTTGGCTATACTGAACGGCTCAGACCTCTGCACTTGTCTTTGGTGGTTCGTACCCAAATACCGCCAATGTATCTGATGGGTTCACATCTGTGCTGGATGCTTATTGGTGGATAATCTGGGTAAATATGGGTAAATGTGCAGCACTACAAATTCCAGAATGAGCCCTTCTTGTGCCATTCGCTTGACAAGTCAAGGTCATAGAATTAAAAAACCTGTCTTGGTATTAAAAAATAATAAATAAAAGAGGCTACAGTGAAGGGTTGTATCCTACGTAAACTCTGACTGGATTCGTTAATACCTGGCATAATAATCTGTAGTACAGTAATGTATCATGTTCATTCTCCAAGACTGAAAAAATCTATCAATCCCACACCCCCCCAGCATCAAGATAGACAAAAGGGATCCGTCAGATGGCAGCTCGCAAATCTCCGGCATTTCCAGTTCACCTCTGATGACTTGTTCAGTTTGTACAGTCTGCCGTGTTCTGCGTTTAGTCCTCAAGGAAGGAAGTTCCTTACGGAGTGAGATGTGCAGAAGATAGCCAATCAAGTGGGACGGTTTATTCTCCGTAAACCAGCGTTCTGTGTCGAGCCCCTCTGCTGATTTACATCAGGGAAGGAATCACCTTGGCTTTGCCAGGATTCTGATCAAATCCAGCTTCTTATGACATTTAATTGAAGCAAGCTGGACCTCCATGGAATTTCCAAAGCACTTCAAGCTAACCGGTGGCTTCGGCAAACCCTGCTCCGAGAACAAATACAACATCCATTACGTCCATTCGTCTCCTCAGCTTCACATAAAGGATGCCATTGTTTTCTCCAATGCAAATAATTTCAGTGAATCTTTTCAGATGACTGAAAAATAAAACATGGCACAGAATCAGTCCCGGCGTCAGCCGGCTCTCCGCCGAGAGTTAGTGCTGGTTGTTTTGCGGATGTTTTTCATATGCGGGTGCCACATCTAAAACAGATTTCCTCCAAACAAGCACATCTGACTAGCAGAGAAGGCGGAGACGTGTTACAGGTGAAAACAGAAAAAGCACAGTGCCTGCAACAGGTAACGAGTAACAGCAAGATTTACATTTTATTACGCAGACGCGATTGTCCTAGGTGACGTACATTTGAGAAAGCAGGATCAGACAGTCACTGGAGCGACTGAAGAGCAAGTTTCCAAAACTCGGTCCATTTGCAGTTGTTTTTGAGATGAGGCCGTCAATGACCTAAAGTCAGGCTTCCTCATCATATTACAGGACAGGGGACCAGGTCTCACTAGCCATCATGTAATGTAATGAGGAACCTTCGTCATATTTCCAAAACTCACTATACCCACAGAAATGGCACTTACCCTGTCTGCTGAGTGAGATTTGGAATTTTGCTATTCAACTGTGGTTAATGGGCCAGCGATTAAAAAAAAATAAAATCTTCACTTCACTAACCATAGGACTTGAACCAGTGACTTTTCAATCACAAGCACAGAACCCTAATACACTGAGGTACATAGCGTCCCATCAAGAGCATAATAACGATCTGTCATCCGACATTATTACTAAATGCACGGCCGGCTAAACCATACTCTAGGTCCATCAGTGTGAGTATGTCTTGGTGATTTTTAGAAGTTTAAAAGTTACTCTTGGAGTACAAGACAGGGCAGCTCGCTTTAGTGGTCAAGATTGAACTGACAATTTACAGGGAAGTTGAATGACAGTAAATCAGACAACAAGAAAAATATTGGTGATAAAACGGGGAATGCAATAAGTGATTTGAGGCAGACCGCAAACACACCCAGAGACTGCGGGTGCTGGAAGCCAAATGAACAAGGAAGCCTTCCCAGAGATGATGATATCTCAGGCTTTGCATAATTCTCTGGGTCGCCGCGCCATGAGAACATGAACACCATCCTTCATGGTGAACATGGGAGCGTCAAGCAGGACCAGGTCGGGCATCTTTGCCATATTCTACCATGACAATCTCCTACTGCTAGTTAGACAGCAAAAATGTTTCCAGAAGATATTTTTGTCTTTCGCTCCACTTTCATTTTTCAATCAATCTTCTTAAAATATGATAGCAATGACCAGGTTATATGATATATATATGTTACATGAATAACGTTCGGTGACTCTTTACTTGAGGCGGCACAAGTAGTTTAGAATCTCAATTACTACTCAAATACAAATCGTAAACAAATATAGTAACTGCATGAAATACCTGTTACGATTGATTGATGATGAACGAACATGGGATCAGTAGGTGACTAACACTTAGTTACTGGTTAATTAATACATTATGAAAGAGTGTATTACTACATTGTGCCCCCTCAGTGTTACCATGGCGTCTTCTTTGTTTAAATGTGTTTTTATCCAGTTTTTTCACACCTGCATTTATTTAGCTTCTGTTACGAGGTCTGCACTCCAAAGACCCAAGATAAAATCACAAAGTAGTTAAGAAGATGACTATATATCCCTCATCTTCTCCAAACCCGAAAATGCTGAGAAATTCTCACTTGCTGATACTGAAAAAAAGCGGCTTCTTGTGAGTCCATAAAGGAAAATCCGTTTGGAGCGTGTACCCTCATAAAGTGGCTACTTTAGAGGTATATATTTAGTTCGACACTCCATTTTAGGAAGGAAAAAACATCTAGGCTGGCTTTGCAGAGGAAATCCCCTGGAAAAACTGGGATCCAGAAGGGCCCAGGGGACCACAGGCAGACTAGCTTAAGGGGCCCAGGGGACCACAGGCAGACTAGCTTAAAGGGCCCAGGGGACCACAGGCAGGCTAGCTTAAGGGGCCCAGGGGACCACAGGCAGACTAGCTTATGGGGCCCAGGGGACCACAGGCAGACTAGCTTAAAGGGCCCAGGGAACCACAGGCAGACTAGCTAAAGGGGCCCAGGGGACCACAGGCAGACTAGCTTATGGGGCCCAGAGGACTACAGGCAGACTAGCTTATGGGGCCCAGGGGACCACAGGCAGACTAGCTTAAGGGGCCCAGGGGACTACAGGCAGACTAGCTAAAGGGGCCCAGGGGACCACAGGCAGACTAGCCTAAGGGGCCCAAGGGACCACAGGCAGACTAACTTAAGGGGCCCAGGGGAGCACAGGCAGTCTAGCTTAAGGAGCCCAGGGGACCACAGGCAGACATGCAACGTTTTTCTGGACAGACTGAAGCTAAGTACAAGTTAGCAAACACATGTGTACAAAACAAATAAATCATAAAGACTTTGGATTTAGTGGCATGTAGACGAAAGTGAATCTGAAAGTGAATCTCTTTGTTTCCTTCATCATGAATGACAGATACGGGATGAAATTTACATTGTGTGGCTACGAAAATAGTGTATTTTTTGGATACTCTGCTACCAACACCCACTGCCTTCTGGGTAATGTTTGCAGGCCCAGGGGCCCAAGAAAGCCCTTAATTCAGCCAGGATTGGCCGTGTGGAAACAGTTACACTATTCTGCCTAGGAAGTGACTATTTTGACGTTAGTCTTCTGGGTTTCATAAAACATTTCTATCTAATTGTAAAATAAAAAGGGGTGGGGGGTGAAAAAACAGCACTAGGGGCTGGCCCAGGAAAGACAATGAGTCTTGTATAGGCTGATTGCATTTATGTGACTTGCCCTATCCAGTGACTCACGCGTTTTCTCAGCACCTCTGTACCTACATTTATTCGGCACCAGTGTGGCTTTGGATTACGTTCATGCCATTTCCAGACAACACTGTAAACGCTTCTTGCCGTCATTGTTTTCTCGCTTTTTTTTTTTTTTTTTTTTTAAACTTTCTTCAATGGGTTTATGGTTAATGTTTGCTCTCCTAACTTGCCCCCCCTTGTCCTCCCTCCCAGCCTTTTTCTTCCAATCTGGTTTCACTTGAAACTAATGAGGCAAAAAAGTAATTTTTTTTCCTCTGTGTTTTTTTTCTCCAATACATTGTTTGTGGGGTTTTTTAACGCGATTAAATTCAGGAGCGCGTGAACCTCTTTGATTCGGAGCAGCCCATCTATGACTACCTCGACACCGTCAGTTTCCAGTGTGTAGCCCAGCTTATCTGGACAGGAACGTACAGTACTTACCAGCAGATGCTTTCTTCCTAACATAAACCCCTTCAGCTGGTGGTATCGCCCAGCAGACATGATTTACCCAAAGAGACGAAGTTCATGGTCTTGATAACGTTTAGGATTGGGTATTTACAGAAGTAGTATGTTTGGGTACTTTTCTCATTCATATAACAGTAAACCTCGAGGATGGTTTGGTTGCGTTGCTAACCAAACCCCTATCCTACCTACTGCACTGCCTCCTACAGGAGGGAAACAAAATTGCTACTCATTGTCATAATCTGTTCTCCTACCTACCATCTTGTACCTCATTGACCTGCTCCCTACCATACAGTCCACATTTTTCGCTCCGTCCCAGCTCCTGAGCAAAAACGGGGACTGTCTGCGGGTCTCTGAGGACCGGATTGGGAAACACTGGTGTAGAGTGTGTGAAGCTTTTATAGATCCTACGCAGATATTTCGAGTTCCTGCTTTCTGCCCACGATGAGAAGCCGCTCCTTGCGATGCGATGCAGTCTCATGTGGGACCCAAAGGAGAAACTATGTCAACCCTGAAATGATTTTTTTTATTTCTGGTTTTTTTGACCAACTGTCCTACTTTTTGAATAATTACACACTTTTCCAGTCCGACCCATACAGAGCAACATCTGTATCTAAGAAACATAGATTAACAAGACAAGAACTTGGAACAACATCAGAGGCAAGGAGACGGAGGGATTCAATATGTGTAATGGCATTAAACAGCGACAGTTAGGTCAAAACCCCCAATTTTCTCAGGCACTAAAGTGAGTTTTTACAGCATGTTTTTTTAAACCACCCCCCCCAATACATCAAGCATTAACTATTTCTAAATAAGAATCAAAATGAGTGATAATATATCCAAAGGGAAGTTTGAGCTAAATTCCTTTTCACTTCTGCATTTAGCAAAGGGTACCATGTATACATGACATCTGGGATCTGAGGAAATTCTCCCTGTAAGTCCTCTCCTCACCCCTGTTTCCTGTTGACAGTAGACAGCAGACAGTATAGAGGCAATCGCAGCCTGTGCAGCTCATTTGAGTCAGAATCTATCCTCAGCTTGTCGCTCTATTTTGAGCAGCTCCAGGACGCGACCCAGTCGCTCACACCATTGACCACACTGGCATGCAGTGAGGCAGTGTGGCACCAACTGGAGGTTAAGCAGGCCGAGGGCTCAGACTCTTAAACTGCCTAAATCCACAGACCCTGACCCAATACACTGCGCGGGGGGGCCCCCCCCCCCCCCCCCCCCCCCCCCCCCCCCGCCCCCCCCCCCACCCCGGAGCGGGGAGAAAACAAAACAAAAAGAAACGACAAAAGAAAGAAAAAAACAAAACAGCGC